>JAVGWX010000011.1:19998454-20428454 GCA_036924085.1 Ariolimax columbianus
AGTTTCTGTAACGCTACTTTTCAGTTTCTGTAACGCTACTATTCAATTTCTGTATCGCTACAATTTAGCTTCTGCATCGCTACTATTCCGTTTCTGTATCGCTATGGGGGTACTTGTGCTTTAATTCAACCACGGATTATAATAGGTCAAATTTAGTAGAATGTAGCCACACGAAGCACCATACTGATCAATTCGCGCGTCTTCAATTCGTGCGGTAAACCTATGTCCATGTCATTCTCAGATCTAACACCGTACGTGAAAGATGAATTTATTGCAGTTGTCGCACTTGACACGCAAGAAAATAAATTGTGTGCAGTTTTTGCAGGAAAGACGAAATATACACACCGTCCGTCCGACTGTGTGCTAAAAATCATGTTATGACTTTGTCTCTCACAGTTCGCCAAGATCGTTAGAGATGTCACACATGTCAGTTCTGGCACATGGTTAGAGGGCACCTAACCCTAACCCTAACCAAAACGGAACACACAGACACATACTAGATTCCTACATGTGTGATTTTCTGTGGCGACATCGGAATAAAGTCCGCCAGTTAGACCCGTTCGACAATATTCTGCAGCACCTCACAGAATTTTGGCCTCCTGTAGCTAGACACTTATAATTATTTTTGTACGGAAACCCGTGTGGTCAATGAATGGTATAAAATTCAGAATGGGTGAATTAACGCACAAGAACCCGCTATGGACAACCGTCTCCTTATTTCCCTTACACAGTCCATATCGTTTGTTATCAAAGAGCCAAGATATTCAAAGTAACCAACGTGTTCAATTTCTTCATTACCAATTGTGAACTTGTTTGGCTTGGACATTATCTTAATTTGTTTTTATGTTCCGGAAAAGATTGTGATCTTCACTGTGCTTCTGAACGGACGTAAGCAGTTGTTCCAGACCATCAACACTCTTTGAGAGCGTAACTGCATACAATGTTGTTAAAACTGTTTACAATATTTTATAGTTACATTAGTTTTATAATTATGTTATATTAAAAAATATATACTATTTTATATTATTACAAATGTTATTAAAACGGCAATTACAAAACGAAATAAATTTACCACTTTCGAAGAAATAAAATGATGCAGCACAGTGTATGGACAAGTTGTGCTCCTGGGACCAGACCGGACTTTGGGAGGTGTCACCATACTTAGAAAGATTGGTATCAAGATAGTATGCATTGCATGATTTGTAGCGGTCAGAGAACCAACGCTGACTCCTAGCGTTACGGCTAGTGACCCAGAGCTGCCCAGACCCTTCAACACCTACACGCGGTGACATTGGATAACAGGCTGCAACAGAGCAGATTGGCTAAGGCTAAATCCTGGTGCTAAATATGTCAGCTGAGGGCGAATAAGTCGGACCCAAAGGTATAAATATCGCAGTCAAGTTGTTTTCTTCTTCTTCTTCTTCTTCTTCTTCTTCTTCTTCTTCTTCTTCTTCTTCTTCTTCTTCTTCTTCTTCTTCTACTACTTCTACTTCTTCTTCTACTACTTCTTCTTCTTCTTCTTCTTCTTCTTCTTCTTCTTCTTCTTCTTCTTCTTCTTCTTCTTCTTCTACTACTTCTACTTCTTCTTCTACTACTTCTTCTTCTACTTCTTCTTCTTCTTCTTCTTCTTGTTCTTCTTGTTCTTCTTGTTCTACTTCTTCTTCTACTTCTTCTTCTTCTTCTTCTTGTTCTACTTCTTCTTCTACTTCTTCTTCTACTTCTTCTTCTACTACTTCTTCTTCTACTTCTTCTTCTTCTTCTTCTTGTTCTTCTTGTTCTTCTTGTTCTACTTCTTCTTCTACTTCTTCTTCTTCTTCTTCTTGTTCTACTTCTTCTTCTACTTCTTCTTCTACTTCTTCTTCTACTACTTCTTCTTCTACTTCTTCTTCTTCTTCTTCTTGTTCTTCTACTTCTTCTTCTACTTCTTCTTCTACTTCTTCTTCTTGTTCTTCTTCTTCTTCTTGTTCTTCTTCTTCTTGTTCTTCTTCTTCTTTTTCTTGTTCTTCTTCTTCTTCTTCTTCTTCTTCTTCTTCTTCTTCTTCTTCTTCTTCTTCTTCTTCTTCTTCTTCTTCACCTTCTCCTCTTCCTTCTTTACGTCGACCTCCTCGTCCTGCTCGTCCTTCCCCTTCTCCTCCTCCTCATCATCCTCATCCTCTTCTTTATGTTCTTTTTCTTCATTTTCTTCTTCTGATTGTTCTTCTTCTCCTCTTCTTCCTCTCCTTCTTCTTTATCTTTTTCTTCTTCTTCTTCTTTTTCTTCGTAGTCTCCTCCTACCCTTCTTCTCCTTCTCCTCCTCTCCCTCCTTCTTCTTTTTCTTTTTCCTTTTTTCTGTATATTCATCTTCGATTTCGTCTTATTCTTCTTCTCCGTCTTCTTCTTCTTCTGCACTTGTTTTTAGCTTTTCTTGTTATTCATTTCGTTCTTCTGTTCCTCATCCTACTTCTATCTCCTCCTTCTCCCGTTCCTTCTTACTCCTCCTTGCCTCTCATTCTCTTCTCATTCTTCGTGTAACTTTCTTGTATAGCCGCATCGAACAAGTTATTCTTTTATTCCTGTATAACATATGTGCTATAATTGATATATAACTTTCTGTTATTCCTGTTTCACACATACGCTATAATTGATCTATAGCTTTCATTTATTCTTATATCACATATGTGCTATAATTGGTCAATAACTTTCTGTTAATTCTGTATCACATATGTGCTATAATTGATCTATAACTAAATTTTATTCCTGTATAACATATGCGGTATAATTTATCTATAACTTTCGTTTATTCATGTATCACATATGTGCTATCAATGATCCATAACTTTCTTTTATGTGCTATAATTGATCCATAAGACATCGATATCTAGCTTGCCTGAATGCCCGTGGAGGGCACACACGATACTGACCATTAACCAGCAATTTCTCATGAAACTGTCACACTCTGATATACAAATTACAGAGGAGCAACGTCAGCAGAATTTCAGAATTTAGAGTGTGTTCAATCAAGGAGCAATTTCTCACAGACAAGTTCGTTCTTCTTCGTGAAAATGTCACACTCTAATGTCCTTCTTCTTCTTCTTCTTCTTCTTCTTCTTCTTCTTCTTCTTCTTCTTCTTCTTCTTCTTCTTCTTCTTCTTCTTCTTCGTACGCTGCTTACAGCGATATACGTTGCACTGTTTCGTTAAGCCTGTGGCCCAGTGCATCCGATTTCAACAGGCGTTTCTGTAGGGATGCCCTCCTTAGCCTTTGGCTGTCCCCAGCCTATCTGTAAGGCAGCAGTTGTTTGTGGTCAGAGTTAACTCTCTTAGGGAAGTTGTCTTGCAGGACTGTCGAGTCTTCACCACTCGTGTCTATAGGGTGTGGTGATGATATGATGGACTATGTACTGGTTTGTACTATCCCGGAAGAGAGGCAGTCCAGTGTGTCTGTGTTCCAGGATCGTCACGTCCTGCCAGAAACGTAGCATATGCATGGGAGTGAGGTATCTCTTTGCTCCCTTCATTTTCTCGGCTTATCTGCAGTTATGGTACACCTAGCATTTCCCGCCATCTGGGAGATTGTCACAATAGGGCGGAGGTGCAATGTTCCCTGCCTGCATCTCTTCTGCGTCCATTGGTATGACTGTGAGCAGACAGAGGTAAAGAGCGCGGCAGGAGTGCATTTAACCAGGGGACAAGCCTGGTCATGGCAAGGAGATGTTGTTCGCCTGGTGTGCGGACATATCTCATGATCAAGGGTTGAGTCTCAACAGTTCGCAGTGAGGTGGCTGCTCTACTGCTTACGACACCCCGACCGAGAACTAAGTCTTCTACTAGTGGTTTCACACCTCAACGCCGTATGGGGTGAATATCGAGCAGCTTCCCGCCCACTTTTGATCGGCGGGACGGCAGAGACCTCTTTCTGCAGGCTCGACCGGGTCGGGCTGTGGCGCGAGCCCCACGTCCCAACCATATTGTTGCCTCCCTTCGCAGTGGTGCTGAAGTTCGGGTGGGATTCCGGCTTAGAGGCGTTCGGCCGTAATCCCTCAGATAGTAGCCTCGCACCATTAGCTTATCAGCCAGGCACGTGGACCAAGTTTCTGATATCTGCGATTCCTCTCGGATGGAGCAGGATAACCGTAGCAACGCCCTGTCATTAGTAGAGTAAAACTGACCTGTCTTCCGAGGGTCTAATACCAGCACCCGTTCACTATTAGGCCAAACGATTTTAAGAGACAGCTATTTGTCAATCAATGATCAAGTGTCTGAAACCTGCGATTCCTTTCGGATTGAGCAGGATTACCGTAGCAACGCCCTGTCATTTGTAGGGTAAAATTGGCCTGTCTTCCGAGGGTCTAATTCCAGCACACGTTCCCGATTAGACCCAACGAAATGCTCTCAGCCTGTCAGTCGTTTCACTGTTGGCGTGTTGAGTCAATTTAACCGCAGGCTCCACTCCTGCTGGTGCCCTTTCGTCAATTCCTTTAACGAACACTGGATGCGAGCTGATCGAGCCACCGAGAGACTAGCCCTAGATTTCCGAGAGTCTAATTCCAACTCTGATGTCCAAATGACGGAACAGCATTTTGATTAAATATAAGTGACATCTCATTCTTGTATTATTTGTAAGTGACTTTTAACTTATTCTGTGTAGTATATTTCCATACTGAGAAATATATTGGTTAATTAGTTCGTTTTCTTTCCACTTGTGCCCCTGAGCGTCAAAGAGAACTTAAGTCGTCTATCCTGCACCAAGTGCGTTTCGTCTGTCAATGTAAGCCCGTGCCGTTGCACAACCACTCTAATGTCATCTATCCACCTGCAGCTTCGCCCTTACCCTGTAGCCAGATGTACCAGCGTCGTGAGCCATCAGTGAAAGTTGATGAGGGTGCATTCTCATGAGATGACAAAACCAACTTATTTCCTGCCTGGAAATGTATTCGGCACAAGCCGTGGTGTCGACCATACTTCGAATGTCGTCGTTTCGTATTTTATCTCTCCTGATAACACCGATGGCCTTCATCAATCACTTCATTTCACATCTCGAAATTCTGCTGTCACAGGCCGAATTTGGCATTGGTAACAAATAGTGTGCATAAATATGTTTTTCATCAGCTGTTTCTTTGTTGCCAAACTAATGCTCGGGTACCTAAGCGGTAATAATAATCCTCCCGTAGGCGCCAAAAGCCTGTTGCCTCGATCGACCACTATCATGTTCAACTGCTGAGGCTATGTTCACGCGTAGCGAGTGCACCGAAATCCCTACAGATTCCCCAGGGGGAGCTGAGTTCTCCGCTGCCTTGTTATGAGGGCCGGGAGAATTGTATTAGACCAATGTTTGTGTCACGCCTTCCGTGTCTGTCCATGTCAAACTCCCTGTTAGTGAAAGCTAATAAGTCAGCACAAATGTTTTCTGACTTAATCTCAATGTCCTTGTAGATCCTATCTTCTACTAAAAAAAAAAATACTGCCTAAATACTTGAACTCATGGGTCTGTTTAAGAGCAATATCATTTACACTTATCCACTTATCTTGTATCTTGGGTGGCCCAGGTGTTCTACTGATCATCAAAGTTTATGTTTATGATATATTAGTATCCAGGCAAATAACTAATACACTAGTAATGAGACTCATCAGGTACTTAAATTGAATTCCAAGATCATTTGGTGAAACATGGATTTAGTGTAATCAGCTTACTTCTGTCCCAGCAGAGAAATCCAATTTCCCAAATTGTTTAGTCTCTGGTACATTGGATGGTCCGTCAGTCTTCGGAGTTTCTCTGACTGCAGCTGGGCTCTGCAGTCTCTTCTATCGGTCATGGATTGCAGTTTTGTAATCTTTTCAAGTTCTACAATTGGCGTTGACTTCATGCCACCTGTTATAATTCTCATGGCTTGGTTTTGAAGTTTGTTAACTTTATCGAAGTTCGCCTTCGCTGCTGTTGTCCATGCCGCAATGCCATACTCGAGAACTGGTCTCACTCTTCCAGTGTACAGTTTCTTTAGTAGGCCTTCGTCTGCTCCCCAGCTTGTGCCAGCAAGTTTCCTCATGATCGCCATTCTTTCTCTGGCTTTCATTCGGTTTCTCTCAATCTGACTTTTCCATGTCATGCGCCGATCAAATGTGACTTCCAGATAGGTTGGGTTGTCGTTTGGCTGCAGGATTTTGCCATTTATACTTAATTTGGTGCTTTTGGGTTTTAGTGAGAGCGAGAATATTGTGCACGTGGTTTTATCCTCGTTTATTTTGACCAGCCATGAGTTCGCCCACTCTTCCAGCGATGTTAGGGCCGTCTGCATCCGATTTCTTGCTATGGTGAGATTCTTTTCAGAGGTCCACATAGCCAGATCGTCTGCAAACATTGAGCTATGGACTCTTCTTGGTATATTCTCTGTAATATCGTTTATATATACCAGGAAGAGTGTGGGTGACAATACTCCCCCTTGGGGTACTCCCTGCTCGAGTGTCACCTTTTTGCTCATCTGCCCTTGTACTTGGACTCTGGCCGTTCTTTGTTTGAGGTAGTGGTTGATCCACTTGTACATCTTCCCACAGACATCACTTCTTCTTAGCTTGACTCTAAGTCCATCCTTCCAGACTTTGTCAAATGCCTTTTCCAGATCCACCCAAACAGCTACTGTGTGTTTCTGTGCCTGGTAGGCATCTTCTATCTCCTGGGCTATGAGGATGACCTGGTCCTCAGTGGATCTGTGCTGTCTAAAGCCGGCTTGCTGTGGAATTAGTATTCGTTTTTCTTCCCATCAGATATCTAAATCTAGTGATTTAAGTCTCATGTTAAGAGCCAGTGGTCTCGAGGCAAGGTATTTGCCTCGGGTGATGTAGGTCGAAGGGTTCAATCACGGGGTAAACCTGGATTTTTTCAGAATTTGTTTTTCACGTAGATCATTCTGTAACAATGTCTCCGGATTTCTGAGCAGGTAGATCAGACACCCGTGTGGAGTGGCGCGCACGTTAAAAATTCAGGGGCATTTGGAAATCAAAAAGTATAGGCTTAACGGCCGCTGTTCGGGCATTATTCAAGTTAAAAGTTTTACTCAAATTTTTCTAAGGATTCTCGCCCCACAAAGAATATGTTGTAAAAAAGGGACATCAGGTCTTGGTTATGTTGTTATCGGAGCGGCATAGATGGTGTCTGACATTATGCTGGTCTACTTTGCTCTAATTTACGCTTCCTCCATCACCGGTCTCAAAAATAGACAATCGTTTATCTCAAGGGCTACCAACCTAATGTTTGGTAACAGACACTGGGGTTAACTTGTCAAGTCCCCAACCAATTTTCACTTGCACAAAAATATGACACCAGGGAGATCATCCCACCCTACGACGTCTATCGACCCAAGTGGACTGAAGATAGATACTCGTAGACAGCTATGTGACTGCAAACCTACGACGTCTATCGACCCAAGTGGACTGAAGATAGATACTCGTAGACAGCTATGTGACTGCAAACCTACGACGTCTATCGACCCAAGTGGACTGAAGATAGATACTCGTAGACAGCTATGTGACTGCAAACCTACGACGTCTATCGACCCAAGTGGACTGAAGATAGATACTCGTAGACAGCTATGTGACTGCAAACCTACGACGTCGATCGACCCAAGTGGACTGAAGATAGATACTCGTAGACAGCTATGTGACTGCAAACCTACGACGTCTATCGACCCAAGTGGACTGAAGATAGATACTCGTAGACAGCTATGTGACTGCAAACCTACGACGTCGATCGACCCAAGTGGACTGAAAATAGATACTCGTAGACAGCTATGTGACTGCAAACCTACGACGTCTATCGACCCAAGTGGACTGAAGATAGATACTCGTAGACAGCTATGTGACTGCAAACCTACGACGTCTATCGACCCAAGTGGACTGAAGATAGATACTCGTAGACAGCTATGTGACTGCAAACCTACGACGTCTATCGACCCAAGTGGACTGAAGATAGATACTCGTAGACAGCTATGTGACTGCAAACCTACGACGTCTATCGACCCAAGTGGACTGAAGATAGATACTCGTAGACAGCTATGTGACTGCAAACCTACGACGTCTATCGACCCAAGTGGACTGAAGATAGATACTCGTAGACAGCTATGTGACTGCAAACCTACGACGTCTATCGACCCAAGTGGACTGAAGATAGATACTCGTAGACAGCTATGTGACTGCAAACCTACGACGTCGATCGACCCAAGTGGACTGAAGATAGATACTCGTAGACAGCTATGTGACTGCAAACCTACGACGTCTATCGACCCAAGTGGACTGAAGATAGATACTCGTAGACAGCTATGTGACTGCAAACCTACGACGTCTATCGACCCAAGTGGACTGAAGATAGATACTCGTAGACAGCTATGTGACTGCAAACCTACGACGTCTATCGACCCAAGTGGAATAAAGATAGATACTCGTAGACAGCTATGTGCCTGCAAACCTACGTCTATCGACCAAAGTGGACTGAAGATGGATACTCGTAGATAGTTATGTGCCTGCAAACCTACGACGTCTATCGACCCAAGTGGACTGAAAATAGATACTCGTAGATAGTTTAGTGACTTCAAACCTACGACGTCTATCGACCCAAGTGGATTGAAGATAGATACTCGTAGATAGTTAAGTGATTTCAAACCTACGACGTCGATCGACCCAAGTGGACTGAAGATAGATACTCGTAGATATTTATGTGACTTCAAACCTACGACGTCTATCGACCCAAGTTGACTGAAAATAGATACTTGTAGATAGTTAAGTGACTTCAAACCTACGACGTCTATAGACCCAAGTGGACTGAAGATAGATACTCGTAGATAGTTATGTGCCTGCAAACCTACGACGTGTATCAACCCAAGTGGACTGAAGATAGATACTCGTAGATAGTTAAGTGACTTCAAACCAGAAATTGACAAACTAGTATCACTTAACCAAGCCCATCCATCGAATCAGAAATGTATAAAATAGAAAGGTACTGTACCTGGCTACTGAATGTCCAGTTAGAGGTCATCCAGTAACCGGCGAGATCGTTGGGGCACACATGAAGACATCCTCAAAACGCCACGCCACCCTTCTCTGTCAGATGCCGCTGCCTGTGACTCTTCTGGTCGGAGACTGGTCCATTTTTTTATGTTGTCCTCCCATTTCTTTTTGGGCCGGCCTCTTCGTCGTCTGCCTTGCACCTTCCCGTGGAGGATTGTGTTTGCAAGACCATTTGATCTCGATATATGACCTTACCAAGCGAGTTTCCTTCTTTTCACAGTTGATAAGAGGTCTTCAAAAGGTCCTATTGCTGTTGGTATTCTATCTCGTATTTCCTCATTTGTAACTCGATCTTTGTACGTAACGTTTAAAAGTCTTCGGAAACATCTAATCTCCAATGCCTGTATCCTTCGTTGAAGGGCAGCTGTAACTATCCATGTCTCACAAGCATAGAGGAATATTGACTGGAATACAGAATGTGGTATCTAATAAAGTAAAGTAAAGGCCAGTCCCATGGCAACAATTGCCGTCACGGATGAAAATAACTCTTTATGTACCAAGCCGCAGCCTATATGACGGGTTTGGGGGCGGGGGGGGGGGGGGGGGGGGTGGGATTGACCAGGTTCCCTTCCTTGCTGTTTTTAACTTTCCAGTATTTTTACGTCAGATACCCATTCACAGCTAGGCCAACTGGGGAGCGCTTGTACCAGTCACGAATCATGGCTCGGTTATTTTCTGGCTGTCCGTGAACTCGAACTCTGGGACGCTGTAATCTCAGTCTAGTCTATCTAGCTATCTATCTGTGTTCTTTGCTCGCCAAATACGGCGGATAAGGCACACACAAATGATGTCCAGTTGGAACGGTGTGACGCCACTGTCTTTAGATCTTGTTTGGTGCTGAGACCCATAGTTGAGCCCTTTCGGATGAAAGTTCTTCTGAGTGTTTCCTTGGGTCTTCCTCTTTTCTGAACCCGTCTTGGTGTTCATTCGAGTGCTTGCAATGGAAGACGGTTGTTGCTCATTCTAAAGACATGTCCGATGTATATCCATTGTTTTTTATTCCGGATGATGGTCGACACATACAGTTGGTTGGTCTCTGTTCTTATCGAGTTATTAGTTGTGAACAGGACCCGGCGTATATTCAATCATTTTCTGAAACATTTATTTCCAAAGATATTTAGTTTGTTTTCCAACGCTTTTTTTTTTGTCTTCCAGCTTTCACATCCATATGCCAGGACTGATATTACAATTGAATTGAATATTCTGAGCTTGATATGTTTGTGAAGTGTCGTAGATTTCCAGATGTTGGTTGGTTGATTAAAGGCGCAGTAATTCTAGTGGAAATTTCTTTTGTGGCTAGTCGGCTAGCTCAATGTCGACAAAGCTACACAGTCCACACGGTATCTAATATCGGAATTAGAAATAATGATATCACCCGATCAAGTTCATCAATAATGCTTAATTAAATAATCTTATAAAGTGTAATTGTTTTCGAAATAATCTTTCAATTAATTGTTACTGTTTTGAATGTTATTGTTATCTTCTCTTGAAAACTTATTATTCAAAAGCAGTTTATGTTAGTGTAGATAAGGAAGGGGAAGAGGGAGGGGGAGGGGGCAGTGGGCAAGAGTTTGTGGATCTAAAAGGGCGGTGACCCGATACAGGTTTAGAACCACTGAGTAAGAAACTTAACTGTAAATACATAAGCCTTTTATTAGATGTGGTGGACAGTTCCCTTTCCCTCTATCTTTCATTCCTTTTAGTCAGCCGGTTACCCATTTACAACGGGTTCCACTGGACATGATGAACTAGCGCTGATCCACTGTGTTTGGGAGACGATCCAGTAGAACAGAAGTGACTAAGAATACAAACTTCCTTGCGAAAAATAGCTGCTTAAGAATAACGCTTCCATACCTAAAACGACGCCAGATGGTTGACGCATGCCTGAAGGGTACTTCCGCTTGACACTGACTTTTAACTGCCGGGGTGGTCTAAGCTGTACAATGAGGATTTCATGCGAAACACCGCGAGGACCAACATGCTTGCCAATAGTAACGAACTTTGAAGATCTCTGCTTCAAATGTCACTCACGCCGTATTGAGGTCATCAGCCTATTCTGGAGTGTAGAAAGACATTACAGGCATCCCTCGCTTAACGTTCCAAATTCGTCCCCGAAAACACTTCGGTTAATAGAAAGCACGCTAAACGAAAATTACCTCCTATAACGACTAATAGAGGATAGTTATTACGTTTTCGATGACCAGAAACGTCCATCAACTTTATGTTGATACACATAAATAATCGACTACCGTAGCCCAAGGACTAGTAACATTGTAACGTGCATGTTTGTCATAAGAAACAATTACGGAGATGGGGGATGGTTGGAAGGGGGAGGGGGGGGGGGGGGTTGGACATTGGGTTGGCTATGTATCAAGTGTTTCATTTGTGTACATGTTTCAGACAGTCAAGCAATCCAGATAAGAATGGTTTTTGTGAATTATGTCAATATAAGCAATTTGGAACGCGTGGCCGAATGGTTTCGAGGCCTGCCTGCCGACAAGGAGGGCAGCGGTTCGAATCCCAGGTATGGCATATGTTGTTTTTCTGTTGGTGGTGAAATAAAGAATCATAGCCAGCACACGACGTGGTGACAGCAGTGGCGAAGCGGCCTGTAGTCCTCAGCCGTCAAAACCCCTCGACTACCCCAGCAATGGTAAAAATGTCGAATGACAGTGACAGTAAAGCAATTTGGGATAATAAATACAAATGTTTAACAAGTCTTTAGTTTTTCAGTGACTGTGTTATTACCATTTTGTCATATTTATGCCGTTGAACTGTTACCAAAGGGGGGAGGTCATTTCTAAAAGACGACAAGAGAATGGGAAAGTGGGAATCATTGGGAAGAACCAATAACAGCCATCACTTTGGTAGGCACACAAAAATACAAATTGAAAATGATACTTTCTTGTTCTTCGAGGTTCGTTCTCAAACTCCTGCTACTAAAAAAAAGTCAAATTAAAATAAGGCGAGGCTGCGTCGGCTCTTTGGATGTATAAAATGGGAAAAAATAAATGAGCAACAAAATGTGACAGTCCAAAAAACAAACATGGTCAGGCACTGTACAGCACCGGCTAATTACCTACTAAATACAACAAGGGCAAAGCTAGAGGCCAGGACAGACATCATTCCTCCAGAGAACAATAAAACAGACTTCACGTAACCATGTTAGAGATACTGCATCAACTCTTAAATAAAGTATTGGGACATGTAACCCTTCCTAATACATGGACAAAGGAAGATCTAATTAAATTACTGTAGAAAGAAAATATGGCTTCATGTGGTGACTGTCGTGAAATAAAACACATAGTAGATGGTTGAAACGTATTTACAAGGATCATTTGGCTTTAGATGGAAAATGGACGAAAAACAACCAGAAGACAAAGGCGAAACCGAAATCCAAGACAGATGTAATAAAGCAAGTCAAATCATTGACCAAATGTCCCCGATATTAGAATGTAGGATCGTGACAACAGATAAAATAAAGAACGCTATACAACACGAAATTCCTACGCACATTGTGTTATCAGAATTTGAAATGAACAAACAAAGATAAAAGAAACATTGTAACAACAAAGATGAAATGTCTGCGCAGAATGCTTGTAGAACCCAACACGGATTGTTGTTGTTGAATGTCCACAATGAGTGGGGTTTATCTTTTGTACGCCCTGAAAAAGACGTTAAGTGGCGGGTTGTGGTAGCTTTCCTCATATCGATTTATACACGACTGTTATGATGAAACAGCAGGAAATATAGAGCCCACAATTGTCGGAGATAGATTTTCAAATGCTCCAGAGTGAGGCGGTTGTCAGTCGACGGATGGGGAGAGATGGACCACCCAGATAAAGATATTGAACTCCATTTTAGAGGTTCTAGACCAATTCATATGCAATAATCTAGACTGGTTTGACGAAAGCGATAACGCACTCAATATCATGTTCGCTGAGAAAGATCGTCTGTACAGTTCCCGCCAAAGTGAGCCACTTCTCTACATCCAAAAAGGCAGGGTTCACTAATATGCTAAGAACCGACTAGAATCAGCTCTGAAAAATGCAAGACGCATGACCTAGTAGCAAAGCAGATGTGATCTATGAACATGCGGATACGAATGACTCCAAGCTGTTCTATGATGCACTGAAGCCAGTCTACGGTCCCCAGTTCAATCACCCCTCACCTGTACCAACTACTGATGGCACGACACTACTGACGCACACGGTCTTGGGCGATAAGCGGTGCATGTCAATGAAACCCTCAACCATCCCTCGGCCACCAGCGATCAAACCATTGCAAGAATGCCACGATGGGCTCCACATTCCTCGAAATATTTGATGCATTCAAGAAATCAATCTCACACGGCCCCCGGGTAAGATGCTCTTCCTACTGTAGTTTACAAAGCATTAGATTCCATCCTGCTTTAGCCGCTGACAAACGTATTCTGTTCAATTTTGAACCACGGCCAGATTTCTCAGGATCTAAGAAATGACTCAGTTGTCCACTTGCACACGCGAAGGGTAACCGTCAAGCCTGCAAGATTCTTTCCCAAGTCCTGAATCAACCGCCTAATTGGCCATCTTGAGTAGGACTTACTCCCAGAGAGTCCGACTGACTGGCTGGCTGGCTGACTTGCTCACTGACTGACTAACTGGTTGGCTCGGCTCGTTGACTGACCGGCGGAATGACTGTCTGGCTGGTTGACTGGCTGGCTGAATGACTGAATGGCTGACCTGCTCGCTGACTGGCTTACTAACTAAGTAGCGAACCAACTAACACACTAACTAACACACTAACTAACAACTAAGTAACTAACAAGCAAACAAATCCAGAATCCAACCAACAGACCGACAGATCAAGAGCCCGATCGACCGAATGACTGATTAACAGACAGACAAACCAACCGACCGGCATGCCGACCGACCGAGCGACCGACCGACCGACGGACTAACCAACGAATAAAGCAACCAGCCAAGCAACTAACTAAGTAACTAACTAACTTACTGACTTGCTGACTAACTGACTATGTAACTAACTAATTAACTAATTAATTAACTAAGTAACTAACTACATAACTAACTAAATAACTAATTAGCTAACCAACCAACGAGCTAACAAGATGAAGTTAAATAGAAGCGTTCGAAAAAGAAAAAAAGTATGAATGAACACACATATAGGATCTAAACGGACAGTAAAAAATCAAAAAAAAACAGAGACAGTTTCGAAAATGTTAGAGAAGGATTACGTACTTTTGTATCCCTGGGAACAGCCTGTGGCCATTGCAATATCAAAGCATATCAACAAAAATACACAACCAAACTGACTTCTGCTAAGGGCTAAGAAGCTCATCGTCTAAGAAAGTTGCAATAGAAGTCATTATAGCCGAGACACACATATTGCATGTAAACAGGCAAGCTGCAGTTGTGGATTATTCTTCGAAAGAGACATTATAAGGATAAGAACAATTACATGATTTGCAGTTCACGATAAACGTGTAGGCTTAAATAACACACACATGGAAATGAATGAAGTAAGTCATAACTTTTAACGAGGAATATGTTTAAGGAAAAGTTTAAAATTAGTAGCGGAGAAGTTCGAGGGAATTAAGAGTTAGACGTACACATAATTTATAGTTTTTAGGAGTAAAGTAAAGATTAGAAATAAGCAATTATTTCTTCTTCTCTCTAACCTCAAACATAATGAGCAGCTTGCAATGTGAGTAGTTTTTTTTTGCTTGCACATGCATGCAGGTGAGTCTGGTTGAGGGCTTCAGATGTCTATCTATCTTTGCTGTCGGGCTGAATTAGAGACAATGAATACGCTTTCATTTTCTCAAAGAGTTTTCGCATTAGCGTCCACAGTGCGGCATTTAGGGGAATGAGAAAGCAGACAAGTTAGCAGACGAGTGAGTAACACGAGAAGAAAAACAAAACAAATACCTCCTAGGAAAAGAAAACGATTCTCCAAACCTAAAGGAAAGTCGAGCAAACAATAGACAACTATCAGATCGACCGGAGCAGGTGAGCATGTTCTGCAAGAGAACAGGACATTAGAGGTTGAATCACCAACTGCAAGTACTGAAGCAGGCCGTATCACCAATGTGTATAGGTGGACAAGCAGGACAGACACCTGAACAGATCCTTCATGACTGGGCTATTCTTAGACTGAGTTTCCGGTCTAGCGTTCTACAGGCTGCTTCCAGTTTTCGCCCGGTTTTCTGAATGATTCCATTTGTTTCCATCACCTGATGTGGATTTTTGTTGCTATATCCGCTAATGGTGGATCATATTTGAATAATTTTTGTGCATCGTATTTTGCATTGTGTTGTGTTTTTGACTTCCATGGGAATCAAATACATACGAGGCATGTTCAAATGAATCCGGACTTAGCTGCATAAAGTAAACATAGGTACGATGCGCATAATGACGTCACTTCTGATGTAAACAGCACATACCAACTGTCAGGTTTGTAAAATTTCATTATTCTTCGACTCATAGTTTCAGCACCAGACCGTTGAAAACATGACGGGTGTGATACGGAATCCGTCTAGAGTTGATCAGCGAGCGGTGATTCGGTTCTAACAGCTGAATGATGTCGACCAGTTGACATTCATCGCAGAATGCAGGCAGTGTATGGTGACAAAAGTGTATCGAAGACAACAGTGAAGAACTGTACAACGATGCTTGATATGGCATAAACATCTTTGTTTGTCCGAAATACTCGATACGATTTGTAACTAAAACAAAAATAAAATGTGTTTGCTTCAAATATTCGATACAACAGCTAACTAAAACAAAAAAAACGTCTTTGTTTGTTCAAAATGTTCGATACGATTGCTAACTAAAACATATAAGCATCTTTGATTTGCATAACCTTATACTTACTTAGTCGCTCCTCTTCTACCGAGAGGTGTAGAAGTATAACCTTATACGACTACTAAGTAAAACACATAAACATTTTAGTTTGTTCAAAATACTCGATACGACTACTTATTAAAGCACCCGTTTCGTACAATAATCACAAGGACTTGGAAAGACATGATAAATGTATTGTTTAGTAAGGTTCATAGTCCTACCATCACAGCCTGCCACACTTTTTCTTAATGGGCTGTCAGACCTGAACATCAATGTATCTTAAGATAGCGCTGATCTCAATCAGTCAGTAAATCAGAGCCTTAACCACGCGCAACACAATGAGGCCGGCGCGAGCGGAAGTAGCAGGTGACAGGGTTTTCTTTTGTTGACCTCGCGGCATCTTATGACACAGTATATCACCAAATACCGATGACCAAAATATATAAAGTCCCCAAGGACTGGCGCCTAACTCAGATAATCAAATGCTTCCTTCAGCATATAGGTTTTTATGTGACTGAAACCATGAAGACAGTCGATGGCGCAATCAGCGGAACGGCCTTGCACAAGGAAGTCTCCTGGCCCTTACGCTATAAAATGTATTCACGAATGATCAAACAGTTAGCCCAGGAACAAGACAGATCATATAAGCAGACGACGCTGCTATAGCTGCACAGGGAAAGCGTTTTGACGAAGTCGAGCTCAGCCTTACAAAAGCTCTAGACAGAATGGCCGAATACTATGAGGAAAACCACCTGAAAGTCAATCCCAGTAAAACACAGGTATGTGTTTCCACTTGAAGAACAGAGAAGTAAGACGACAACTTCATATTAAATGACGCGGACAGGTACTTGAACATAGCGATACACCCAAGTATTTAGGCATTGAAATGGACCGTACATTATTGTACAAGGCACACTGCTAAAAGGTAAAACGAAATATCAGTGCAAGAAATAATATAATTCCCAAACTGATAAACACTGCATGGGGAGCATCCCCGTCGATGCTCCGTACATCAGCCCTGGCACTTTGTCTCTCCTCTCAGCGGCAGAGTATGCGGCACCAGGATGGCATGCATCTACACACACGAAACAGGTCGACGTGGCAATAAATGAGACATTCCGAATTGTAACATGATGCCTTAAACCGACACCAACGGAACAAGTCTATGCAACAGCTGGTATCGCACCTCCGGATACAAGAAGACGTGTCGCATCTGAAGTTGAGAGACAAAAGCAGTCCTGTGACCAGAGACACCCTCTTTTTGGACACACACTAGAAAGAATACGACTGAAGTCGAGAACAAGTTTTCTGCGGATTGTACAGCCATGGCCAACTGTAATACATATGGCATGGTACAGCTCTCAGAACAGAGCCTCGAGATAAACCGCATAGAAAAGTGGCGCCAAGAGAACTGTGAAGGTTGGATGGAGATTAAATGAGAACTTGAAGATCTCTGAACAGGTTTAGGACAGGTGTGTCCAGGTGTGGGTCTAACAATTTGAAAAAGGGTGGATATGCAGTCGATGAAAATTGAAAATGTGAGGCCGTCCAGGACTCGGAACATCTGATTATATGTCATAGAATGCAGGAATCGCGTGCTGTGGAAAACATAACAGGTGCAAACGAAAGAGCATTGACAGCGACTGGATGTTAGGCGGGGACTATGTGATGTTGTAGAAAACGAAAAGTAAGTAAGTCAATCAATCAATCATTCAAAGTCCCTGCTGTCTCGAGACATGGGACGTTGATAAAAATCAGCCAGCATAGACGGTCCTCGGCTGCTAATTTTCCTACCTCTCTCCTAGCGTAATCATTCAAAGTCCCTGCTGTCTCGGGACATGGGACATTGATAACATCAGCCAGCATAGACTGTCCTGGGCTGCTAATTTTCCTGCCTCTCTCCTAGCGTAATCATTCAAAGTCCCTGCTGTCTCGGGACATGGGACATTGATAACATCAGCCAGCATAGACGGTCCTAGGCTGCTAATTTTCCTGCCTCTCTCCTAGCGTAATCATTCAAAGTCCCTGCTGTCTCGGGACATGGGACATTGATAACATCAGCCAGCATAGACGGTCCTAGGCTGCTAATTTTCCTGCCTCTCTCCTAGCGTAATCATTCAAAGTCCCTGCTGTCTCGGGACATTGATAACATCAGCCAGCATAGACGGTCCTCGGCTGCTAATTTTCCTGCCTCTCTCCTAGCGTAATCATTCAAAGTCCCTGCGGTCTCGGGACATGGGACATTGATAACATCAGCCAGCATAGACGGTCCTAGGCTGCTAATTTTCCTGCCTCTCTCCTAGCGTAATCATTCAAAGTCCCTGCTGTCTCGGGACATGGGACATTGATAACATCAGCCAGCATAGACGGTCCTAGGCTGCTAATTTTCCTGCCTCTCTCCTAGCGTAATCATTCAAAGTCCCTGCTGTCTCGGGACATGGGACATTGATAACATCAGCCAGCATAGACGGTCCTAGGCTGCTAATTTTCCTGCCTCTCTCCTAGCGTAATCATTCAAAGTCCCTGCTGTCTCGGGACGTGGGACATTGATAACATCAGCCAGCATAGACGGTCCTCGGCTGCTAATTTTCCTGCCTCTCTCTTAGCGCAATCATTCAATCTTAGTTCCTTCTGCCTCTCTCCTAGCGCAATCATTCAATCTTAGTTCCTTCTCACATTCTCTTCTCCATGTGTTTTTGGATCTACCTCTCTCTTTATTCTCTTGTGGGTTCCATGTACCACCTGTGGGTCTTCCTATTGGTATTCAGAAGGGCAGTCAGTCGTGTAGTTTCCTTGCGTCTTTCATTCCATGGTGTCGTTCTTCTTGTTAGCGAAGGTCCTTCCTTTTCCAAGGCCGTTTGTTTATGCCTGGTTGTCAATGTTTTCGTCGTAACCAATTATGATTTTAAAATAGATTTTGGTGGTCGGCCATAACCTAACCTACTATATTCTAGGTGGATTGTCCGTGTTAAGATATCCCCTCACCCCACCCACCCCCTTTCCCCCCGCCCTATGACTTATCCAACTGGGATGGCTGTTCTGGAAGCTTTCGCTTCCGCTGGCTTAGCTCCTGGTATCATTGAGACATGCAAGCTCCCAAACTATATCAAGATAACGGACTCAAGGGAGAGAGCAGTGATCTGCCCGAGGTTATATTCATCTTCCTAGTGTTCTTTCATGATTGGTACTGTTGATGGACATATGAAGCTCAGATTCAGGAATTATACTGGGAATGGCCATATGGAGCTCAGATTCAGGATTTATACTGGCAATAGCCAAATGGAGCTCAGATTCAGGATTAATACTGGGAATGGCCATATGGAGCTCAGATTCAGGATTAATACTGGGAATGGCCACATGGAGCTCAGATTCAGGATTAATACTGGGAATGGCCATATTGAGTTTTGCCACAGATGAGTGGTAAGACGCTCGCCTCTCTCTTTCTGCCTCTCGAAAATAAAAAAGATTTAAAATCCCGCAATTGTAAAGCCTTCATTGGCCTTAAAGAAGGAGAGTTAGGCACACAATCTTTTCGGAGATGGGCAACAAACTCTGAAGTCCCGTAAAAACCGTATGCACGTACAAGTACACTTGACAATTGAACAGTTGACAATTGGAAAGAGCAGGTAGTTTGCCACTGTCCAAGCAAACTTTTTAATAGGTGACCTGCTTGAAGGTCACAATCCTCCACACAAAGACGCAATCGGTCACTGACGTGCTTGTCTGCACACTCCTTTGTAAATATATATAAAAACAAAAGGCCCTCAACATTCCGAGAATAGATGAGGCTCGGCACATAGACACGGACATGTGTGTGTTTGCCTCCTCTATTCCCTTTCCACGAATAATACTGACAATGAGCATACCTGCTTTCTCTGCTCCATTGTCATGGAAAATACTGACAATGACCATACGTTCTTTCTCTGCTCTGTTTGCAGAAATAATACTGACAGTGACCATACGTTCTTTCTCTGCTCTGTTTGCAGAAATAATACTGACAGTGACCATACGTTCTTTCTCTGTTTGCAGAAATAAAACTGACAGTGACCATACGTTCTTTCTCTGCTCTGTTTGCAGAAATAATACTGACAGTGATCATACGTTCTTTCTCTGTTTGCAGAAATAATACTGACAGTGACCATACGTTTTTTCTCTGCTCTGTTTGCAGAAATAATACTGACAGTGACCATACGTTCTTTCTCTGTTTGCAGAAATAATACTGACAGTGACCATACGTTCTTTCTCTGCTCTGTTTGCAGAAATAATACTGACAGTGACCATACGTTCTTTCTCTGTTTGCAATTTGCAGAAATAATACTGACAGTGACCATACGTTCTTTCTCTGCTCTGTTTGCAGAAATAATACTGACAGTGACCATACGTTCTTTCTCTGCTCTGTTTGCAGAAATAATACTGACAGTGACCATACGTTTTTTCTCTGCTCTGTTTGCAGAAATAATACTGACAGTGACCATACGTTCTTTCTCTGTTTGCAGAAATAATACTGACAGTGACCATACATTCTTTCTCTGCTCTGTTTGGAGAAATAATACTGACAGTGACCATACGTTCTTTCTCTGTTTGCAGAAATAATACTGACAGTGACCATACGTTCTTTCTCTGCTCTGTTTGCAGAAATAATACTGACATTGACCATATGCGGTTTCACTGCTCTGTTTCCAAAAGTAATACACACATTGACCACACTGCTATCTCAGCGCCTAATATGTTGGATAAGTATGTAAGTTTTTTAAAAACTAATTTCACGCAGACTTACCAGCAGTTGCACATTTTATTGTATGTTTTCTTTATTCTTGTCTCAGTTCAGTTAAACTAACATGTTCACATCGAAGGAAGAGTTTACTGTGTCCGTATCTTGATAGCGTTATCCTCCAACTTATAGCTTTGTTTCCTTCCCTCTGGCTGGTTTGACCAGGCCTTGTCCTTCCTCGTCGGTGTTCACTAATTGGTTTGAAT
Source organism: Ariolimax columbianus (assembly GCA_036924085.1). Lineage (NCBI taxonomy): Eukaryota > Metazoa > Mollusca > Gastropoda > Stylommatophora > Arionidae > Ariolimax > Ariolimax columbianus. Next base: position 20,019,306 of record JAVGWX010000011.1, read on the forward strand.
ATGACCAAACATTTCTTATTTATTATTATTCTTGTTCTTCTATGTCTTCTTCTTCCTTTTCCTTTTCGTTTCCTTCTTTTCCTTCTGTTTCTTATTCTTGTCCTCCTCCTCCTTCTTCTTCTTCTTCTTCTTCTTCTTCTTCTTCTTCTTCTTCTTCTTCTTCTTCTTTGTTCTCATTCTTCTGCTTCTTCTATTCTTCTTTTTCTACTTTCCCATTTCCTTCTTCTTCTTATTTTTTCTTTTTTCCCCTTTCCTTTTTCTTTTTCTTTTTCTTCTTTCCAATTTCTTTCTTATTCTTCTTCTTCTTCTTCTTTTTCTTCTTCTTTTACTCCTTAGTTTTCTTGATGTTCTTCTTCTTTTTCATCTCCATCTTCCTGTTCTTCTTCTTCTTCTTCTTCTTCTTCTTCTTCTCTTCCTTTTGTTTCTAGTTCTTTTGTGTCTTCTTTTTTTCGTAAATTGCTTTTTTTTTCTTCTTGTTCTTCTTGTTCTTTTTTCCCTTTTCCTTTTTTCTTTTCATTCTTCTTTTTCTTCTTCTTTTTCTTCTTCTTTTTCTTCTGTTTCTAGTTCTTATTCTTCTTTCTTTTTCATCTTCGACCTTTTTTCCTGTTCTTTCTCTTCTTCTTCTTTTACGTTTATTTTTTCTTCTCTTTCTTGTTCTTGTTCTTTTTCTTTTTTAAGGCATCTTCTTTTTCTACCATTTATTTTTCATCTTTTCCTTTTCCTGTTTTCTTTTCTATTCTTTTTCTTCTTGTTCTTCATTTTCTTCTTTTTCTTCGTCTTCCTCTTCCTAATCAGCTATTTCTTATTAATGGGCTTCTCTAAGCGAATAGCTCTACTTAATAGTCATGTCTGTACTATATCTATCCATCCAACCCCGAGCTGAAACCAGAAATGCACCTGACTCATTTCCAACCACATATTTTGCCGATTCTTATTTCGTTAATTATTTGTCTTTTTACTACTTTCATTGTATGGCTTGGCTTGGCTTCGTTCGTTCTCAATCTCCCGCTACCAAACCCTGAAAGGGCTTAAGTGGCAGAATGTAGTCAAGAAAACGGAATGCGTTGTATCGTAGTTTAAAGCTTGACTGCGATATTTGCACCTTACGGTCCAACACATCCGACTTCAGCAAGCATTTTTTTTAGTACCGGGTTAGTATTCCCTCCTCGGATCTCTTCTCCTTAGCTAGTCTGCCCTGTTGCAGCCTGTTATCCAGGATCACCACGTGGAGGTGTAGAAGGGTCTTGGCAGCTCTGGTTCGCTGGCCCTGACGCTAGCAGTCAGTTATGTGTCGCTGACCACTGCAGTTCATGCGCTGCGTTCATTGTATGAATGTCATAGTTGTAGGAGAGATTAATGAATGTCATAGTTGTAGGAGAGATTAATGAAAGTCATAGTTGTAGAAGAGATTAATGAAAGTCCTAGTTGTAGGAGAGATTAATGAATGTCATAGTTGTAGGAGAGATTAATGAAAGTCCTAGTTGTAGGAGAGATTAATGAAAGTCATAGTTGTAGGAGAGATTAATGAAAGTCATAGTTGTAGGAGAGATTAATGAAAGTCATAGTTGTAGGAGAGATTAATGAAAGTCATAGTTGTAGGAGAGATTAATGAAAGTCATAGTTGTAGGAGAGATTAATGAAAGTCATAGTTGTAGGAGAGATTAATGAAAGTCATAGTTGTAGGAGAGATTAATGAAAGTCATAGTTGTAGGAGAGATTAATGAAAGTCATAGTTGTAGGAGAGATTAAGCTATCGCGTGTATTACTGTCACATTCACACTTCTCTTGAGTTACAATCTGTAGTTTCTTGAATAGATGGAATCTCACTTTGTCGTGACTTGTGCCTAGTCTAACCATCGTCACACGTGCCTGCGATTTGTGATGTGACCATCGAACTTATCTTTCTGCAGCCCGCTAAGAGACACGAGTTTGGGACCACTGGTATGAAGATTAAACAAGGATAGTCCATTTGCAGAAACTGCTGACGGCTATGAAGTGATTCAAACTTCGTTGCTGTAGGCCTCCGTTTTTAAGAAGTATGGCAGCCAGTTCCTTTTATCTCAAATTTGCCTTCCCTAACATTATGTCATAGAGCAGTTTACAAAAACAATGGAAGTCAAGTTGTATTTTTGATATGCGCGTTGTTAGAGTGCTAACGAGCCAGAACAATACAGAACTAAATGACCTAAGATCAGTGCTCTGTCATCTATGCCAGCAGTCCACACCTAGAGCCTAGGTAAAGTGGGTTCCATCCCACTCTAACATTCAAGGCAACGAGGAAGCAGACAGACTGGCGAAAGAAGGTGAAAGGTTACCACAACCAGATTCTAGTGTGACTTACGAAGAGTCCTAAAGGTTTATTAGGGCCAGATACATGGGCAAATTGGAAACAGAGCATACTAGCTACACAAACAATGATGCTTATTACCAGTTCAACATAAGAGGACAGGTCAAGGTCTTCAGACTCCGCACAGGCCACAAAAGACTGAGGTACCATCTATTCAACAAATTGAAGATAGGTACTACTGACGAATGCACCTGTGGTACTTGGAAAATCACACCTGAACATCTGCTGCAGAATTGCCTGGCATACGAGGATTAGAGAAAGCACTCGTGGCCATCACCAGTGCCAGCATTACAGCATGACAGTGCCAACACCTTCAAGATGACTGCTGCTTTCTTAAAAAAAAATAAAGTCGAGGTCTTGAAGCGTAAGATAAGAAGAAGAAGAAGAATAAGCAGACGAAGAAGAAGAAGAAGAAGAAGAAGAAGAAGAAGAAGAAGAAGCAGACGAAGAAGAAGAAGAAGAAGAAGAAGAAGAAGAAGAAAAAAAAGCAGACGAAGAAGAAGAAGAAGAAGAACAATGAGAAAAGGAACAGTTAATAACTCGATCAATGAACCGTTTCGATAAGATCGAACCCGACATATTGGGGAAGGGAAGCGACGTCTCTATCACTATGTTGATAGATAACTCACACGTTAACTGAATAATAATATGAATTCCCCATAACAGAAACAGCTATCAGTGATGAAATGCTAAAGACGTCGTTGGACTAAGCCACAATTGTATGAGGTAGGGTACCTAATTCTCTTCCTCACCACAGCGTTTCCTTCCCTAATCGTAGGTCAGGTACCAATTTAGAAATGAGCCCACTTTACAACTGGGTGGGGAACAGAGACGCTATTCCGGTCAGGCACAACATACTGACCAAAACCACTTTCTCTATTCTATGTAGTGTTCCTTGTAAACAGGATGTGGATCGACGTGATGCGAGACGCATATAAACCCAAGCACAGCATAACCACATGGAGGACCTTCACCAGCACGCTCTGGATGTGATCAAAGCTACTACAACCCACCACTTAACGCCCTTTTAAACGCTCAAAAGAGTAAACAAACTCATTGTGACATTAAACAACAACAACAGCAACAACATACAGCTGGGTTGACTGAAACGTACCAGTATACCCATATTAAACATATAGACGTAAAAAAGGCGTAGCTACAAAAAAAAATAAAGGCATTTCGTGTGGCCCGCTTGATCTTGCATTTTTATTCTGTTTTTTAAGCGTCAGTCACTCTTTCAACGCATCTTTCTCTGCTCTCTTCCAGAACACTTTTCGTGTCCTACTTTCACATGATGGATGTTGGAGGGGAATGAAGTATATCTTTTTGGCTGTGATGGTTTTTGCGCGAGGAGCATGAATTGTGATTTGTTGTGTGTGAAATAAATTAAAAATGGAGGATACATACATTCATTCGAAAGCGAGGGAAAGTGTTGGGAAGTAAGAAACAGTGGCGTAGGGGGGGGGGGGGGGGGGGGGGGGGGAGAGGAGCTGACTCCGTCGGCTGCAGTAGAAGTACAAAATAACGTTTATGAGACATGAACGGTTTTGTAATTTGACGTTATTCTGTATTGAACAAGCAAATATTTATTTCTAAACGACCTTTTTCGGTACAACATTTTTGGAGGGTTTCTTTTTTTTTCCTTTTTTCTTTTTGCGTTCGCCTAATGTCTATAATCCCCAAGGCGGTATGCGTTGCACTGTGGTTTTTATTTTGCGCCTGTCTGCCCAGTGCATCCAACTTCAGCATTCATTTTATGTAAGGGTCTGCTTCCTCCTACATTTTTTAAAGGTTTGCTTTCCAGGGGTAACGGCCGGTGCTGTGAAGGGGATCGAATCCAGCACATTCGGGTTGTGAGCCGTGCCACTTAACCATTAGACCACGCCGTCCGCGGTACAAAATTTGAATGACATGTCTAGGATTCGGCAACATTTGATAGATTAGCAGGTCGCACTAGCAGAGGATGTGTACAAATGGAAGCTCTCTGGGATGTTGGAAAGTTGGTTAAAATAGAAGATATAGAAGTTCACACAAACGGACCGGTCATGTCCAGCTTATGGAGGCGAAATATGCAGCATGGTGAACGACCTCACAGCAGTTACCGACTCATTTCTGCCGGAATTACTTAACTTAACTCAACGTCTTTATACTGGTTTAGAAGACTCTGCAGAGTCTGTATACAACCAGTTTCATTTACATCACCTTGCTCTAAAAGCTATGCGCATCCAATTTATATTTAAATGCATTAGCTGTCCCTGCCTCCACTACCTCCCGTGGCAATGCATTCCAAGCATTCGCCGCTCTCTGACTAAAGAAAATATTTCCTAATATCTAATCTGGACTTCTCTTTAGTTAGCTTGTAGCTATGTCCTCTTGTTCTTGTTGGTGACTGAATTGAAAAAAAAAAAATTGTTATAGTCTAATTTATCCATTCCTCTGATCATCTTATAAACCTCTATTGTCTCTTCTAGACACTGTAGACCGGTTTTTCTGAGTCTTTCCTCATAACTGTATTTCTGGAATCCCATTATCAGCTTTGTCGCTCTTTTTTGTATTCTTTCCAGCATGTTTATTTCCCCTCTATGATAAAGACTATACACCTGTACACAGTACTCTAATCTAGGTCTACAGTTTGACTATCACTTCCTTGCTCCTATGTTTAATATTTCTTTTTATCATACCTAACATTGCATTTGCCTTTTTTCACTGCTACCTGAACTAACTCACTCATCTTACCTATATAATCTTTTATAACCCCTAGGTCCCTTAGGGACCGAAAATTATGGTCACTGTACCAAATCTGACCAAGACCTAATTTCGCCTTCAAGTGACGGCCCTGGAAGCAGGCTGCACTCGTGTAGTCTGGCTAAGATAATAAGGATCGCAGTGCGAAGGCAAGCACATTGCACCGAAAAGGTCGACTGAAACCGGGTGTGTCAGGCCGAAAGCGGCAGATATCGCGGCCTTGCTGTACACTGCCACACCGTTATTTTCAGAGCGATCGCTGAAGAAGTCGAAAAAATACAATCTAATAAAAAGAAGCTCCCGAGAACGTAGACCGCGATAACAGAACTAAAAGATTTGAAGGGATTAAAGTGAGATCAATCAAATAAAATGATTGCTGAAGTCGGATGCACTGGGCCGACAGGTGCAACATAAAAACCACATAAATAAATAAAAACCACAGTGCAACGTACACCGCTTGAGGAATAGAAATAATACGAACGCTTAATAAAAAAAGATTTTAAAAAAAAAATAAATAAATAAAAAAATCGAGGTCGCGATATCTGCGCCTACCGGTCGTACACATACGATTTCAGCACGGCATTTTTGGGGACCAGGATTGCATTCACTCTTCGATCCCTAATCACTTCGTCAGGCTGCATGGTTGTAGTCTGATTCCAGTGTTGGCTCTTGGAGGCGGAAGTGTCTTCGTCAGTTATAGGTTTACTACCTGTAATGCAAACCGTCAACTATGAGTCCCTGGCTGCTGTCTGCTCATTCACTGTTCATCTTCCGACCTTACAGTCACAAGAAAAAGAAAAAAAAAGACATCTACACCCAATGCTAGAAGATGTCATGTCATGTCGAGTGTGTTTATCTAGCAGTGAATGCTGGTCTCGGGTGTGAAAAAAGACGTTTGGGGCGACACAGGTGAGAAAGTAGTGATATCTCTGCTCTTCTTCGTAGTTCGCTGTTAAATATCTTCACTGACTGTTCTTATACGATGTAAAGTGAAAAGTAAAGATCCCGTTGTCACGCCAATGTGGCATATTGGGAATATGGTGTTAGGGCCACATTTTTCTTCACCAACGGCCCACTAGAGGTGATGTTGTGATCATCCCGCGGCCACCTTCAATTTTCCAGACTATTCTGGTACCCTATTAGATAGTTCATAAACATAAATAAAACAAAGATAATGACCACAGACAAAACACGATGTCAGCATAAATTTACAGTGGGTGGTGAGGAAATAGATCAGGTCACACATATTGAATATCTGGGCTTCAGAATTAAAAAATGGCGACGCTCGAAAGAAATCAGAAGAAGACTAGCTATTGCAATGCAGAGACTGAACAGCCTGAATAAATTATGGCACAGCACCAACAAAATGATAAAAGTAAGTCTTGAGAAGCTTTGTTTTGCCTGTGGCAGTGTATGGCTGTGAATCATGGACGATTACCAAAACTTTCAGACAAAGAATCGAATCCTTCGAGTCAAAATGTTACATAAAAATCCTCAGAATACCCTGGACAGAGAAAAAGACAAATATAGACATTCGGCAAGAGTTGAGAATAGAGGAGAACTGGTTTATCAATTCCATTTTGGCTAGAAAATGCAAATACTTTGGTCACATCAAGAGATACAATGGTCTCGATAGAACGGCGATGAAAGGTATGGTGCAAGGCAAAAGAGGAAGGGGTAGACCAAGAAGACGATGGGACCAAGATATCCAGGAATGCCTGAGTATGACTGTTGCGGAGGCTGAAGTATTGGCAAGAGAATGAATTTCTTTCAGACAGACTGTGATGGGAGCGACGTTCTACAAAGACATGCTACATGATGATTAGATAGTATTTTTATACCAAGTCCCTGATACCAGTGCCAGACATGGACTCTCACCAAGGAACAAGACAGAAAAAAATAATGGTATGCGAAATGAAATGTTTGACAAAAACTGTTGGAGTCACAAGGCTGAACAGAGTATGAAACAAAGTAATGAGACAGACGGTAGGTAAAACAAAATGGTTCGGACACCTGGCAAGAATGCAACATCGGAGCTGCAGAGCAAGAAGGCAGATCACGAAAAAAGATGGATAGATAGTGAGACACTGAAGAAACACGGGACAGCAACAACATCGACGACAGAGATGGTACACGCCAGGAAAACTACAGCTCCCTATGACGTCAAACAGGACCAGTGGATATAGAATATTGAGGATAACTCTCGAACCAAATTTGTTAGGCTGTAAATTTGTAAAAATCCCGCATCAACTGGGAACCGAAAGCCGGTCGTTCGGCTGGGAAGCCAGTACAGTAACCTCTGCGCTACATCGACACACTCTTATACAAAGCCAAGTCAGTAAATAGGTCACAACTGTAGATTTACAAAATCTGATTGAGATACAAAACTTGAGAGAATTTATTATTGCATTTTCATTGCCTCATATTTCTCAACATAATTTCTACCAACATTCATGCTTTTATCCCATCGCTTTATTGATGCACAAAAACCTGCGGCTTGGAAGTCTTTGGTCTGCTGTCTCGGCCACTTTTGCACTTAATGGTCGCACTCTTTGGTTTTCCCTAAACGTCTTCCACTAAGGTGAGCATTAACGAGGTGTGGAACATGTGTCCCTTTGGTAACGAAACCAATGCTCTAACCGTTTTGCCTACATCAGTCTGTAATTTTAAAAAGAACGAATTCTGTTCAGTTCAGTTTAAGCGCCATCCCCGCATCGTAGGTCGGATCCAATGGATCTTCAGCCTACTCTATCTTCAGCCTACTCTATCTTCAGTGTACTCTATCTTCAGCGTACTCTATCTTCAGTGTACTCTATCGTCAGTGTATTCTATCTTCAGTGTACTCTATCTTCAGTGTATCTTCAGCGTTCTCTATCTTCAGCTTACTCTATCTTCAGTGTACTCTATCTCCAGTGTACTCTATCTTCAGTGTACTCTATCTCTTGCCGTAAAAGTCAAATCTCACTTGCTTTTTATCAGTCCATCTCCTGATGTTTTCCACCCACTTAAAATGTTGTTAATCTCTCGAATGACTGTCTACCACCCTACACTCCAGTATGGTCTTCAACAAGAATTTATGTCTTGTTTTACGGCCATTTCGGTCATTAATTCTCTTTTTACCCCCACCATTTTCAATCCCTCCACGTTTGTTTTCTCCTCTTCCTCAAAAATGCAATCCAACCTTCTATATACACCCACATTTCGAAGGCTTCAAGAATTCTGTAGTTTTCCGAAATTCTGGCGTCTGGACTTTTGGGATAGTAGTGGACATTTTAATCTCTGTCCGCGTAGCTATTTCTCGGTCACTGTTTAAGTAACTCCACATGACAATTCTCTGATAAACTACATTTTGTATCGCGGTTGACACTGAAATTCTCTATCCCTTTCACTCGTCTTCCATCATGGTGTTTCTAATTGGAAAAGGACAGTGGTCAGGTAAGCTACTTTCCATTTCATAGTGTACAGTTAAAACCCTTTTTTCTGTCGCTAGTCCTATTTTCACTTACTTACTTCCCCTGCCCAAACACCAGGTTATATATCTTGCATCCAGTATTCGGCGACATGGATTGTCTTGTCATTTGTCTCCAGCATGTCGCACTTATTGCATGTTTCCTGGATGTTGGGGCAGGTCTGCAGGTGGTCTGGGTCCTGTATTGCGCCGCAATCACATGTGTCATCATCTGTGTATCCCCATCGCTTCATATTCCTATTTCACTGTTTAGGTAACTCACACAGGGCAGTGTTCAGGTAACTACATTTTTGATTTAGTGACAACTTAATTTTCTATCTCTGTCACTATTCTTCTATCATTGTTTGTATATTCCCACCGGACAGTCTTCAGTTCAGTTAAGCTACAAGCGACCAAGATGCTGAGCAGCGCATGACCTACAGAGGTCAGCGACCCATAGCTGACTGCTAGCGTCAGGGCCAGAGAACCAGAGCTGCCAAGACCCTTCTACACCTCCACACGGTGATCCTGGATAACAGGCTGCAGCAGGGCAGACTGGCTAAGGAGAAGGGATCGAAGAGGGAAGGCTAACCCGGTACTCAAAAGTGTCTACTGAAGACGGATGTGTCCAACCAAAAGGTGTAAATATTGCAGTAGAGCTGTAAACTTCGACACAACGCATTCTGTTCTTTAGACTACATCCTGCTACTTGCAAAGCCCTTTTCAGAGCTTGCCGGGGGCAGATTTTGAACGAACGACGACGGCGAAGAAGAAGAAGAAGTTAAAGTACATCGTTTACCATCTTGACCAGCTCTGTTTCCTATATTTCGACACTTTCTGCTGTGACTGTAACTTTACGTAATGTAGTCTTTATACTAGTTTAGAAGACTCCGCAGTCTGGATACAGCCAGTTTCTTTTACATTCATTTAATCTAGAAACATATGCGCATCCAATCTATTGTTGAATGCACTAATTGACCATTCCTCCACTACGTCCTGTGGCAATGCATTCCAAGCATTCACCACTCTCTGACTAAAAAAATATATACTGGTATCTTATATCCACGAAAATCTGAAATATACCTTTCTCTATAAATGCTTTTACATTTTCATACTCATATAATTACGAGGCGTGTTGAAATGAAGCTGGACCAAACTGAACCAAGTGAACATACGTACGATGCGTATGATGACGTCATTTCTGGTGTGAACAGCACATACCAACCATCAAGTTTCCAAAACTGCATTATCCACAGACTCAAAGTTTCCTCAACAGACCGTTGAAAACATGGCCAATGTGAAATGGAATCGACTCAGAGTTGATCAGCTAGCGGCAATTCTGTGTCTAACAGATGAAGGATATCGACCAGTTGACATTCATCTCAGAATGCAGGCAGTGTGTGGGGACAAAAGTGTGTAAGAAGACAACAGCGAAGAACTGGACAACGATGTTTAAAGAAGAACGTGAGTTAACTTAAACAATATGCGCCTGACCTGGTCTATGAAGATCGTTCGTTAACTCACGTCCCTTTTTAAACATCGTTGTCAAGTCCTTCGCTGTTGTCTTCTACACACTTGTGTCACCATACACTGTCTGCACTCTGCGGTGAATGTCAACTGGTCGACAACCTTCAGCTGTTAGAAACCGAATCACCGCTCGCTGATCAACTCTGGACGGATTCCGTATCACACCTGCCATGTTTTCAACGGTATGCTGAGGTAACTATGAGTCAAAGGATAATGAAACTTTGCAAACTGGACGGTTGATATATATTATATACACCAGAAGAACACTAAAGAAAAGGAAATCTCCCGGAAAAGACGGGATAACAAACGAAATGCTGATGGGGCTGGGCCAAACAGCGAAGAAAAAACTACTATCAGTCCTGAACCAAAGCTGGAAAAGGGGTATTGTACCCCAGGCATGGAAAGATGCAATACTGGTACCAGTACCAAAAACAGGAAAGGACAAAACAGATCCGAATGGATACAGGCCCATAAGCCTACTGAGCTGTGTCGGCAAGCTGATGGAACGGATGATAAACACCAGACTGATGTGGCATCTGGAAGAAAAACGAATACTAATTCCACAGCAAGCCGGCTTTAGACAGCACAGATCCACTGAGGACCAGGTCATCCTCATAGCCCAGGAGATAGAAGATGCCTACCAGGCACAGAAACACACAGTAGCTGTTTGGGTGGATCTGGAAAAGGCATTTGACAAAGTCTGGAAGGATGGACTTAGAGTCAAGCTAAGAAGAAGTGATGTCTGTGGGAAGATGTACAAGTGGATCAACCACTACCTCAAACAAAGAACGGCCAGAGTCCAAGTACAAGGGCAGATGAGCAAAAAGGTGACACTCGAGCAGGGAGTACCCCAAGGGGGAGTACTGTCACCCACACTCTTTCTGGTATATATAAACGATATTACAGAGAATATACCAAGAAGAGTCCATAGCTCAATGTTTGCAGACGATCTGGCTATGTGGACCTCTGAAAAGAATCTCACCATAGCAAGAAATCGGATGCAAACGGCCCTAACATCGCTGGAAGAGTGGGTGAACTCATGGCTGGTCAAAATAAACGAGGAGAAAACGACGTGCACAATATTCTCGCTCTCATTAAAACCCCAAAGTACCAAATTAAGCCTAAATGGCAAAATCCTGCAGCCAAACGACAACCCAACCTATCTGGGAGTCACATTTGATCGGCGCTTGACATGGAAAAGTCAGATTGAGAGAAACCGAATGAAAGCCAGAGAAAGAATGGCGATCATGAGGAAACTTGCTGGCACAAGCTGGGGAGCAGACGAAGGCATACTAAAGAAACTGTACACTGGAAGAGTGAGACCAGTTCTCGAGTATGGCATTGCGGCATGGACAACAGCAGCGAAGGCGAACTTCGATAAAGTTAACAAACTTCAAAACCAAGCCATGAGAATTATAACAGGTGGCATGAAGTCAACGCCAATTGTAGAACTTGAAAAGATTACAAAACTGCAATCCATGACCGATAGAAGAGACTGCAGAGCCCAGCTGCAGTCAGAGAAACTCCGAAGACTGACGGACCATCCAATGTACCAGAGACTAAACAATTTGGGAAATGGGAAACTAAAGCGGAGAAACTTTGCAGAAATAGCCAAAGCAAAGATGCACGAAGATCCCATAAACGCACTAACAACACCAAAACCCATCACTACTGTACGAAAACCTACTTGGAGGCAGGATATATTTCCAGAGGTGGTAGAAAATATACCAGGTATTGCAAACAAAAACTGCCAGAGTGAAAAAGAAAGGAGAGACACTACCCTAAGCTTCATAACGAAAAGCTACCCAAGCATGGACTGGACCCATGCATACACCGACGGTTCTGTAACAAACACTACACAGAACGGAGGGGCAGGAGCATTCCTGAACCTACCAAATGGCAGAAATATAACACTGTCATTCGCTACTGGTAAGTACACAAGCAATTTCAGAGCAGAGGCAGAGGCACTGAGGGCGGCAGTGGAAGAAATGGTAACACACAGTGAAAATGAGAGCCATATAGTCTTGCTGACAGATGCTCTCGAAGTAGTCACAGCGCTAAAAAGCCAGAAGAACACTGAGCTTAATGACTTAAGAGCAGCACTCTGCAAACTGTGCCAGCAGTCCGCACCAAAAAGGGTGGTGGTACAGTGGGTTCCGTCACACTGCAACATCCTAGGCAACGAGGAGGCAGACAGACTGGCAAAAGAAGGTGCAAGGCTACCACAAACAGATACCAGTATGACGTACGAAGAGTCAAAACGGCTTATCAAAGCCAGATACATGTCCAAATGGGAAACCGAACATACTGGTTACACCAAAAACGATGCCTATTACCAGTTGAACCGAAGAGAGCAGGTCGTTGTCTTCAGTTTTCGCACTGGCCACAACAGACTGAGGTACCACCTATTCAACAAACTGAAGATAGGGTGTACCGACGAATGCCCGTGCGGTACTGGTAAAATGACCACTGAACATCTGCTGCAGAACTGCCCGACATACGAGGATCAGAGAGAGCAGATGTGGCCATTGCCAGTGGAACTGCAAGACAAGCTGTATGGTAGTGGCGAGAGTCTCTGGATGACCGCCGCTTTTTTCGAGAAAATAATGGTTACTGTCTGACTGTGTACGCAGAAGAAGAAGAAGATATACACCAGAATTGACGTCATCATGCGTCGTACGTATGTTTACTGGTTGGAGTTTGGTCCGGTTTCATTTGAACACGCAACAAGAACAAAAACCTCAACAAGAACAACAACTTCAACAACAACAACAACAACAACTTCAACAACAACTTCAACAACCTCAACAAGAACAACAACTTCAACAACAACTTCAACAACAACAACAACCTCAAAAAAAACAACAACTTCAACAACAACAACTACCTCAACAAGAACAACAACTTCAACACCAACTTCAACAACAACAACAACCTCAACAAGAAAACCAACTTCAACAACAACAACAACAACAACAACTTCGACAACAACTTCAACAACCTCAGGAAGAACAACAACTTCAACAACAGCTTCAACAACAAGAACAACAACTTCAACAACAGCTTCAACAACAACGTCAACAACAACAACAACCTCAACAAGAACAACAACTTCAACAACAGCTTCAACAACAACTTCAACAACAACCTCAACAAGAACAACAACTTCAACAACAACAACAGCCTCAACAGGAACAACAACTTCAACAACAACTTCAACAACAACAACTTCAGCAACAACAACAAAAACAACTTCAAATTTACTTCAACAACAACAACTTCAACAACAACTTCAACAACCTCAAGAAGAACAACAACTTCAACAACAAGAACAACAACTTCAACAACAGGTTCAACAACAAGAACAACAACTTCAACAACAGCTTCAACAACAACTTCAGCAACAACAACTACCTCAACAAAAACAACAACTTCAACAACAAATTTAACAACAACAACAACCTCAACAAGAAAACCAACTTCAACAACAACAACAACAACAACTTCAACAACAACTTCAACAACCTCAAGAAGAACAACAACTTTAACAACAAGAACAACAACTTCAACAACAGCTTCAACAACAAGAACAACAACTTCAACAACAGCTTCAACAACAACGTCAACAACAACACCAACCTCAACAAGAACAACAACTTCAACAACAACTTCAACAACAACTTCAACAACAACCTCAACAAGAACAACAACTTCAACAACAACAACAGCCTCAACAGGAACAACAACTTCAACAACAACTTCAACAACAACAACTTCAGCAACAACAACAACAACAACTTCAAATTAACTTCAACAACAACAACTTCAGCAACAACAACAACTTCAACAACAACTTCAACAACCTCAAGAAGAACAACAACTTCAACAACAAGAACAACAACTTCAGCATCAGGTTCAACAACAAGAACAACAACTTCAACAACAGTTTCAACAACAACTTCAGCAACAACAACGACCTCAACAAAAACAACAACTTTAACAACAACTTTAACAACAACAACAACCTCAACAAGAAAACCAACTTCAACAACAACAACAACAACTTCAACAACAACTTCAACAACCTCAAGAAGAACAACAACTTCAATAACAAGAACAACAGCTTCAACAACAAGAACAAAACCTTCAACAACAGCTTCAACAACAACTTCAAATTAACTTCAACAACAACAACTTCAACAACAAGAACAACAACTTCAACAAGAACAACAACTTCAACAACAACTTCAACAGCAACAACAACCTTAACAAGAACAACAACTTCAACAACAACAACAACCTCAACAGGAACAACAACTTCAACAACAACAACTTCAGCAACAACAACAACTTCAACAAAAACAACAACTTCAAAAACAACTTCAGCAACAACAACTACCTCAACAAAAACAACAACTTCAACAACAACAACAACCTCAACAAGAAAACCAACTTCAACAACAACAACAACAACTTCAACAACAACTTCAACAACCTCAAGAAGAACAACAACTTCAACAACAAGAACAACAACTTCAACAACAGCTTCAACAACAACTTCAAATTAACTTCAACAACAACAACAACTTCAACAACAAGAACAACAACTTCAACAACAAGAACAACAACTTCAACAACAGCTTCAACAACAACTTCAACAGCAACAACAACCTCAACAAGAACAACAACTTCAACAACAACAACAACCTCAACAGGAACAACAACTTCAACAACAATAACTTCAGCAACAACAACAACAACTTCAACAATAACTTCAACAACAACAACCTCAACAACAACAACAACTTTAACAACAACTTCAACAATAACAACCTCAACAACAACAACAAGAACTTCAACAACAACAACAACGTCAACAAGAACAACAACTTCAACAACAACAACTTCAACAACAACAACCTCAACAACAAAAAACAAGAACTTCAACAACAACAACAACGTCAACAAGAACAACAACTTCAACAACAACTTCAACAACAACAACTTCAGCAACAACAACAACAACAACTTCAAATTAACTTCAACAACAACAACTTCAGCAACAACAACAACTTCAACAACAACTTCAACAACCTCAAGAAGAACAACAACTTCAACAACAAGAACAACAACTTCAGCATCAGGTTCAACAACAAGAACAACAACTTCAACAACAGTTTCAACAACAACTTCAGCAACAACAACGACCTCAACAAAAACAACAACTTTAACAACAACTTTAACAACAACAACAACCTCAACAAGAAAACCAACTTCAACAACAACAACAACAACTTCAACAACAACTTCAACAACCTCAAGAAGAACAACAACTTCAATAACAAGAACAACAGCTTCAACAACAAGAACAAAACCTTCAACAACAGCTTCAACAACAACTTCAAATTAACTTCAACAACAACAACTTCAACAACAAGAACAACAACTTCAACAAGAACAACAACTTCAACAACAACTTCAACAGCAACAACAACCTTAACAAGAACAACAACTTCAACAACAACAACAACCTCAACAGGAACAACAACTTCAACAACAACAACTTCAGCAACAACAACAACTTCAACAAAAACAACAACTTCAAAAACAACTTCAGCAACAACAACTACCTCAACAAAAACAACAACTTCAACAACAACAACAACCTCAACAAGAAAACCAACTTCAACAACAACAACAACAACTTCAACAACAACTTCAACAACCTCAAGAAGAACAACAACTTCAACAACAAGAACAACAACTTCAACAACAGCTTCAACAACAACTTCAAATTAACTTCAACAACAACAACAACTTCAACAACAAGAACAACAACTTCAACAACAAGAACAACAACTTCAACAACAGCTTCAACAACAACTTCAACAGCAACAACAACCTCAACAAGAACAACAACTTCAACAACAACAACAACCTCAACAGGAACAACAACTTCAACAACAATAACTTCAGCAACAACAACAACAACTTCAACAATAACTTCAACAACAACAACCTCAACAACAACAACAACTTTAACAACAACTTCAACAATAACAACCTCAACAACAACAACAAGAACTTCAACAACAACAACAACGTCAACAAGAACAACAACTTCAACAACAACAACTTCAACAACAACAACCTCAACAACAAAAAACAAGAACTTCAACAACAACAACAACGTCAACAAGAACAACAACTTCAACAACAACAACTTCAACAACAACAACCTCAACAACAAAAAACAATAACAACTTCAACAACAACTTCAACAACAACAACATAAACTTAAACAACAACAACCTGAACAACAACTTCAGCAACAAAAACAACAACTTCAACAACAATAAATTCAACAACAACAACAACAACTTCAACAACAAGAACAAATTCAACAACAACAACCTCAACAACAACAACAACTTCAACAACAATAACTTAAGCAACAACAACTTCAACAAGAAAAACAACTTCTACAACCTCAACAAGAACAACAACTTCAACAACAACAACCTAAACAACAACAACAACAACTTCAACCACAACAACAACATAAACTTCAACAACAACAACCTCAACAACAACAACAACTTCAACAACAACAACAACTTGAACAACAACAACAACAACATAAACTTCAACAACAACAACCTCAACAACAACAACAACTTCAACAACAACAACAACTTGAACAACAACAACAACAACATAAACTTCAACAACAACAACCTCAACAACAACAACATAAACTTCAACAACAACAACCTCAACAATAACAACAACTTCAACAACAACAACCTCAACAACAACAACTTCAACAACAACAACAACTTCAACAACAACAACTTCAACAACAACAACTTCAACAACAACCTCAATAAAAACAACAGCCTCAACAACAACAACAATAATAACCATATTTATAACACTATCATCTTGCATGGCACCCCCCTGGTGACACGAATAACTTTTCATATACATATTTCACCTGTTGTTATTTACCTGGGCTGTCTATGGAAACTACTGAATATAAAATGGCAAGATAGAATCACAGATGCAGAAGCTCTTTCGTGGGCTAGCATGACAAGCATCCAAACAACTCTCTGCAAATCTAAGTATAGACGGACTAACCCTGTTGATTTTCAAGAAAATATTTGATGGTGAGCTTGAGTCAGGCAATCGAGATTGCGGTGGCCAAACGTTACAAATACACCCTGTAAGCCTCACTAAAGAACTACGACATTGACCCTGATAATTGGGAGAACTTTGCTGATGGTCGCTCTGGCTGGCGTAGTGAAATCGTTTCTGGCACATATGGAGCAGACACGAATTAAGGAATCTGCACGGAGATTAGCGACATGAAAGGCAAGAGACGAATTGCCTTCGTCTGGCGGTCAGACAGTGTTGCTCTGTCCTCAATGTGACAGACGCTTTCGAGCTCGGATTGGGTTGATCAATTAGCTACGAACCCACTGCAGGATTGATAGATGACAGATGTGGTTCTCTTAGGAAACGATGGTTAAACAATAATTTTATTTACCTTTAATGCGCCGTGAGTATGGTTCGAATTTGGTTTTGGTAGCATAATGTTGGTTTACATTTACCGCTGATCATTTGTTGTTTTGTTGCCATGATGTTGTACTAGTGTTTAAGTTATGGTAATAATAGTTTTCCATCGCAAGCAAAGATGGTGACCACATCAAACGAGTGATGCAGATGTGGTCTCACATGACTCTAAATCTAATCCTGGCGAGGCAGACCATGCTGCACCCGGGACACTCATGTGAGAAGTCGCTGAGGAGTCGACGTGCATTCTCTTCTTTAGTGCATCTCGCTACACGGCGATGATGTTTTTACTCTGCGATCTGAGTACCTTTTGTGATCCCAGCGATCCAGGAGGAACGCTTCTGTGGAAACATCTCCATGGAGGTGACATCAATGTTGAAGGTTTTCACAGACGTTTTTAATGTCTCTGTAGCGATTCTTCTGTCCACCCTAACAAACGTCTCCCTCTTTTGAGCGAAAAGCAGCTGCTTGAGGGTTCGCTGAACAGGCATTCAAACAACATGTCCTATACATCTTATCTGAGCTTCTAGAAAAATCGTATTGAAGCTCAATACGTTGCGAAGACTCTCAGACTTAGGCACTTTGTCCCGCCACCTGATCCTGAGAGCCTGCGCAGACAACTCGTGTGAAAACGATTTGGCTGTCTGGTGTGTTTGCTAAAAACTGTCAATGTTTCGCAGGCATGCAGTAAAGTGGTTAACATTACAACACGCGATAAGTCTCAGCACAGCCGTTGTAACATCAAGTTTCCATTTCTCAATCAAACCATCTATCTTCTACACCGTTTTAACTCATAAAATGGGTGACATGCATTATTTAAAACAAAAATATATAAAACGTGAATTGCTCTGGCAAAATTATTTTCATAAATCTAACACAAATTAATGTGTAATAAATTGTTTACGTTGTCGAAGGACCACATAAAACGAGTGGGCCAAATGTGGGCCCAGTATTGCTCAGACGTGTTCCAAAAGTATAATCAATTCCTTCTATTATATATCTCCTTTCGACACACTCTCTCTGTCGCTCTCTCTCTCTTTCTCTCAGCGCACAGATAAAAGCTATAAGAAGCGGTCAGAAATGTCTCTCCCTTTAGCCCCTTCCAAAGCCGACGAAAGCCCTCAGCAATGAAGCAACCATTAAATGTGAACAGCGAGGAAATACCAAGGAATGTAAGTCTAGGGCAAACCCCTTGATACCTGACGTTTGTAGAGCCAGTTTGGTTATCTGAACGCTGTTAAAATTGGGGGAATGGAAATTTTATGCCAGTGTTTGGAATTCAATGCTCGTCTGCTGTGAGAAGCTTCCAGCATGCAAATTAGTCTGTGATTGTGTTTTGTGTAATAAGGAATGGAATAAATATAAACCTTCCTGAAAATAGAAGACATAGCGAATATTTCAGTAGTATGTGTTTTTATATATTAAACTCCAGTGAATTTGATTCAAATTGGCCTTCTTGACCGTCTTCTTATCTGTTTTATCATCATCATCTTCTTCTTTTTCATTAAGTTTGTCATTTTTATTATGCTATTCTTCATAATTTCTTTCATAATTTTTTATTTAAATTCAAAATAATAAGAATACAAAATTACTCTTCTTCGTCTACCAATAATTTATTTTCATTTCTTATCTTTCTTCGTGTCCTTATTACTATTGATATTGTTGGTCTGCTTTTTCACTTTTTCTTCTATTTCTTTGTAGTTTTCTTCACCAATCTTCTTGACATTCTTCTTCTTTTTCTTCTTCTTCTTCTTATCCTTCTTTTTCGTCTTCTTTTTGTTCTCCTTCTTGTTCTCCTTCCTCTTTTTTCTTCTTCTTCTTATTTCGTTCTTATTCTTGTTTTTCTTCTTCTTCTTCTTCTTCTTCTTCTTCTTCTTCTTCTTCTTCTTCTTCTTTTCGTTCTTCTTCTTCTTGTTCTTGTTCTTCTCTTTTTCCTTCTTCTACTTCTTCTTGCTTGTCTTCTTCTTCTTCTTCATCTGCTTCTCTTTCTCCTTCTTCTTCTTCTTCTTCTTCTTCTTCTTCTTCTTCTTCTTCTTCTTCTTCTTCTTTATCACATCTCTCTCACTGTGTTTTTTAACTTATTTATTGTCTTATTTCTTTTTTCGTCTAATTATTTTTCATTTTCATCGACTTAACAAAAAAGTCACTTTATTTTTCTTTTTCATGTTCTCTTTTATTTCTGCCCCCATTTCCTTCACCGTTTCCATCATCGTCTACTTCAGTGTCTTTCTCTCTTATTCTTTTTCATCGGTTTCCTATCTTCTTTTTCCTCTTCTTTTTCAACTACTGTTACTACTACTACTACTACTACCACAACTACTACTACTACTACTACTACCACAACTACTACTACTACTACCACCACAACTAACACTACTACTACTACAACCACCACAACAACTACTACTACTACTACTACTACCACCACTACTACTAGTACTACTATTATTACCACCACTACCACCACCACCTATAGCCACTACTACTACTACAATTTCTACTACCACCACTACTGTTACTACTTAAATTACTACCGCAACTACTACAACTACTACCACCATTACTACTACTACTACTAATACTACTACTGCTACTACCACCACTACTACCACCACCACCAACACTACTACTACTACTACTACTACACCACCACTACCACCACTACTACTGCAACTACTACTGCCACAACCACCACTATTATTACTACTACTACTTTTACTTCTACCACCACTAATATTACTACTGTCACCGCCAAGATTAATTTTACCACAACTAATACTACTTCTACGACTATCTCCACTACTACAATTACTACTACCACCACCACCACTACCACTACTACTAGAACCACTAGTACTACCACCCCCACCCCCACGACTACTACTACTAGCAGCAGCATTGTTTACTCTCCACATAAAAATCCAACACCAAAGCCCACTGTTTACTCTCTAGAAAGAAAACTTATAACAAAGCCCACTGTTTACTCTCCAGACAGAAAACCCATACCATAGCCCACTGTTTACTCTCTAGACAGAAAACCCAGACCAAAGTCCACTGTTTACTCTCTAGACAGAAGACCCATACCATAGCCCACTGTTTTACTCTCTAGACAGAAAACCCAGACCAAAGCCCACTGTTTACTCTCTAGACAGAAAACCCATACCATAGCCCACTGTTTTACTCTCTAGACAGAAAACCCAGACCAAAGCCCACTGTTTACTCTCTAGACAGAAAACCCATACCAAAGTCCACTGTTTACTCTCTAGACAGAAAACCCATACCAAAGCCCACTGTTTACTCTGCACACAGAAAACACATATCAAAGCCCACTGTTTACTCTCCGCACAGAAAACCTATACCAAATCCCAGTGTTTACTTTGCACACAGAAACCCCATACCAAATCCCACTGAATGCTATTGCAGCAGTGGTCTCTGCAATAATTTTTTGTTTACATACAGATGCTACTAGTTACATGCACTACCCTATTCATTCGCCTTGTAAACATGGAGTGGGCTTATTCTTTGCTTCATAGTAACGGGTTCCAAGATCCACTTTGGGGAATTATCATCCGATTAACTTATTACAATTTTGACAACATACCTTCAAAAGGAGAGGGAGCGATGAGCCCGCCTTGAACACCCCCTCTCCTTTTATCTCCACTCCGGCCAGACACAGAAGGTCCTCTCAGTCAAATGGGCGTGCTCTTAAGTCTGTTTGGAAACGTCACGACGAGTCGCTAAGTGTCCAAGCACTGCTACCCACCAGTACGCCACTCCGTTCAGTGCGATAGTCTCGCAGCCGAGCGATCGAACCTGGGCGAGACCCGAAGAATCTGGTATACCAATCTTCACCTTACGGACGGCCGTTCGTTCACCCACTTCACTCCACGGACCGTATTTTCGCAACCGCCCGACACCGACGAGGTGTGGAGTTTTATTCGTGTGGCGCAGATTTGTTGTTTTCAAACAGCTGTGAGAAATAAATAACTTAACTTGTTTCGTGACACGTTGTGAGAAGTCTTCAGTTGGAGCGTGGATGATTCGCTGTTTCACGTATCGACTGTGCTTCGAAAAGTGTAGTGTTCTTTGCACAACTATGTGATATTTTGTTAGGATTATTAATCATTTCACATTAAATTGATGATTAATTTGTGAGACTTCAAAGGGATTTACGTGCGTTATTAAGCTTCGGATTTAAACTGTCCAGTTGGTGGATATTTCTTTGGTGGTAGGCATTCTGCGATAATTTATTTCAAGTTGTGTTTAATTTATTACTTTCGTTTTCTTGTTTTGTTTTAGTGTCAGAGCTGATATAGCACACAGTCCCGTGCGGTAAAGCTAGTTTGGTTAAATTCCAATATTTACAAGATTACGTTTACTCATCTGTTATTATGATTGTTCTTGTTTCTTTTGTTGTTGTTGTTGTTGTTGTTGAATATCCATAATGAGTAAGTTTACCTTTTTGTGCGCGTGAATAGTTAGGGGTCTTCCAGGCAGTTTTTCTATGCTTGGCTTCATCTGTTTGTGGTTCACTACTACAGGGATCTCGTCGGCGACGCACTTCGTTGACCATGCTGCCATGAAGCAGTTTCTTTACGGTGAGAACTGTGTGAAAGTGATGTGGAAGTCTTGGTCAGTATATTTTGCCTGATCCTGACTAAATATTGTCCGATCAGTATGTTACACCTGACCCTGGCTTACATTGTCCGATCAGTACATTTCACCTGACTCTGGCTAACATTGTCCGATCAGTACATTTCACCTGACTAACATTGTCCGATCAGTACATTTCACCTGACCAACATTGTCCGATCAGTACATTTCACCTGACTGGCTAATATTGTCTGATCAATACATTTCACCTAACTCTGGCTAATATTTTCCGATCAGTACATTTCATCTGACCCTGATTAACATTGTCCGATCAGTATATTTCACCTGACCCTGACTAACATCGTCCAATCAGTATATTTCACCTGACCCTGACTAACATCGTCCAATCAGAATGTTTCACCTGACCAGCTAGTCTCCTCTCCAGACAACGATGATGATGAAATATCTTTACCTGTTGTCTGGTAGCTAGTGATACTCCAATACCTCCCGGACAACAGCGAAGATCTTCCTCAGCTGAAGCTCGAGCACAGTCTGTTGTCTTCCAGACATAGATGATATCAACGGAGAGTACACGACCACAACTGTGTTCCCGAAAGGAGGCGGCTCAGTATGTCAGTGTCCCAGGATTGTCACTTTCTGCCACTGAGATACATTTGGGTCGGCCAGCTCATCCTTCCTCAGACATGCCAGCTCATATGCCTGGCTTTCTTCTCCACTTTGGAGATTGACACAAAAGGGTGGAGATGCAATGCCGGCTGGCATGCATCTAAACGTCATTCATATGTATGATTGAAAAAGGACATGACATACCGCAAAGAACTAGGCAAGAATGTATTTATCCCATGCCGTTGGGGGGATTTGCTGCAGTCTAAATCATATACCACTCGCCGATGGGTTCTACAGCTTCACCTTTTAGGCTACAAGGTAAAGGCCGCCGTCCATCGTAGACGATGATGGCATAATTAATTTTGCTAGGCTATGTTTAGTAGGAATTAACTACGCTACTTTTTATCCTCACTCTCTCGTCTCGAACCGGCCAACCCCAGTGGCAAGTCAAGGACAAGACGACTAGGGGGCGCCTACGAGATGCAGGGGACTCCGCATCAAGCACCCGTGAAAAAGACAGCGGAGTCCGGAGTCGAGCCCACACCACCTGATCACGAGGCCGACGGCTTAACCACGGAATCCTCAATAAGGCTACACCTGCTTCTCGATACCTTAATCTGACCTCACTTCAAGGGCGTATCCGGCTTGAGTGACCTCGCCAGGTGGGATACGCCCGTGTGTTCATTGGGGTGCACGTTCTCCAACCTCGGTTAGATAGGTTCACCAAAGAGCCATGTGAAGAACTATCCATCTGTAAATGGGTATATACACCTACATTTATTTGAAGACAAGGCAGCAAAGAAGGGAACTGGTCACCTTATCTAAGAACAATATAAAACACGTCACTCTCGACAGCAGTGTTCGCTATGTTTGCAATCTATTAATTAATCAATCAACCGACCAATCAGTCAATCAATCAATCAAAAGGCGTCAACTTCCGGCGGAGCATAGTCCTAGTCCTTAGTCGATCTGTACTTCTACAGGGACAGATGCCCATGCGCAGGTCCCAGCTCTGGTATGAGCTGGATGTTGCCCGGAGAATGGTTTCCTGCCCAGCGGTCTAGGCTAAAGCAGCTCAATACTCCGCTGCGTGGGGACAAACGCTTACGGAGGGTGGTTTACCGATGTGAGAGTCCATCCTATTAGACTCAAACACTAGAGCAAAGTAGACCAGCAGTCTGTTAGGCGCCATCTATGCTGCTCTAAACAAACCACCTAACAATGGCCGGTATTATGCCATGTCACACAGTTAGTCGTCTCTTTCGACATGCTCCCTGTGAGGCAGTGGTGCTGTTCTTGTGGAGCATACATTCTCTACAAAAATTCACTAAGATTTTCTGTCACTCACCACCATTTTCACTGCCCGGTCGCAGGAGCTGTACGAATAGTGCTAGTCGGCACTAGGCTAGTCTAAGGACTCCATATTCTTCATGTAGGTTTACTTCCGAAAGAGCCAGTTTTAACCGGTGTAAATGGCTTTTCAATCTGTTATGTCCCATTTTCAAGCGAAACAGGATCACTTGTTCTGCTCACTCAAGACGGTGATAACTGTCTTCCGTTTGGTCAACTTTCTTTATTGCTTAGATAAGTGTCTTCTTTTCTTGGAAGGGGATCGTTTTGTTCTTGAATTGCTCCCTCCTTTGCCAATCTATCTGCTGTCTCATTTTCTTGTATGCCACAGTGCGATGATATCCACTGTAGCACTACCTTCCTTTTGGCTTTTAGTTCGCCCAAAGCTCTTAAGTTTAGCAGTTTATCATTTTTGAGTGCTTGCAGTAATGACATTCGATAATAGGACTCGGTTGTTGTTGTTGAATGCGCACAAGTATATTTATTCTTGTGTGCACCCTGAATAGGATGCTAAGTTGCGGATTGTACTAGCTTTCATCACACCCCAAGCGTCGCTGATGAAAGTGGACCGAGGTCCTCCAAGCGGTTGTGCTTTGTTTAGCTGCATCTGCACGACGCTCACTACTATAGGGAACACGTAAATCTAAATCTCGTCAGTCATACTGCCGTGCCTCTTTTTAGGGAACGTTCCATGGAAGAGAGATAGTGGTAGGGGTCAGTATATTGTGCCTGACCCTGACGCGACGTCCTGGTCTATATATTGCGCCTGACACTGACGTGACGTCCTGGTCAGTATGTTGTGCCTGACCCTGACGCGACGTCTTGGTCAATATGTTGTGCCTGACCCCGACGCGACGTCCTGGTCAGTATGTTGTGCCTGACCCTGGCGTGACGTCCTGGTCAGTTTGTTGTGCCTGACCCTGACGCGACGTCCTGGTCAATATGTTGTGCCTGACCCTGACGCGACGTCCTGGTCAATATGTTGTGCCTGACCCTGACGCGACGTCCTGGTCAATATGTTGTGCCTGACCCTGACGTGACGTCCTGGTCAGTAGTTGTGTCTGACCGTGACGCTACTTCCTGGTCAATATGTTGTGCCTGACCCTGACGCGACGTCCTGGTCAATATGTTGTGCCTGACCCTGACGTGACGTCCTGGTCAGTAGTTGTGCCTGACCGTGACGTTACTTCCTGGTCAATATGTTGTGCCTGACCGTGACGCTACTTTCTGGTCAGTAGTTGTGCCTGACCGTGACGCTACTTCCTGGTCAGTAGTTGTGCCTGACCGTGACGCTACTTCCTGGTCAGTAGTTGTGCCTGACTGGTCTACCGTCTCACTGCCGCTTCAACTCTTGTTTTTCCTGTACCAGACAAGATGTAATGTTTCTAGAATCTGTTCCAAAATTCATGCCTATCTTTGATTTATATTTCAACCTTTTGACTGAGAGTAATGAAATTTGGTGTGAACTAATTATAGTCATGACCTTGATGAGGTATTTTTTGCCAATTTAAAACTGTTTTCCTGTTGGATTTTTGTTGATTTTGGCTTCAGAAAAAATAATTGACGCTTCTGGGATAGACATTTAGGAGTTTTACAGACACACATTCCTGTGTTCCGTTAAAGACGTACTCACGTTTCAAAGTTGTAATTCAGCTGCAAGCTATAAACCGTGCACTTTGTGCTAAAAATAGGTAAACTGGACCGTTCCGCGCCGTTTGATTAATGATGTGTAATGTGTACTTACGAGGAAGCGACCCTGTATGACAAACTTGGGATTGACGAGGGGGTGGGGGGTGGAGGTGGGTGGGTGGGGACCTTAAGTTCACCGTCTCGTTCATGGCCCGTGCCGGATTTGAAACTTAGCACAAATTGATCGCGGAAGAACAGAAAGAGGAACTGTTCATGTTAACATTGCCCATGTTCATGAAGTAAATTCATCTCGCAAATAGAGTTAGCGCTCTTACATCTGTGGTAGGGATACGCCTTTGAAACGCCGTGACACAATTTTGTTGTGCAGTGCCTTAAAATGTGATATATGGGTGGGTAAAACTGTTTCGAAAAATTTGCGATCTTATATAACAAATACGGCTCTGCCAGGTTTCCTTTGAATTAATCAAACATAAATTCTGAAGGTCATGGATAATTTAAAAGGGCTTCCATAAATCATTGATATATAACAAGTCGATTTCTAGAACATTGTTGGAGAGTTTGGGCACGACTTTTGGAACGAGCTATATAAATGTATGTCAAACCGATGATGCTATTCCCCTCTCAGAAGGCGTTTGGCCTGTGTGAATGGCTGAGTGTACACAATCAATGATTTGAAGAGTCTTCTACTCTAGAGGTGGTATTACTCGCACAGTGGCCTTCTACTTTATGCACTCAGCAATACAGTGGTCGTGTTATCATCTCAATACCACACTACCCTTCACAGCAACCACTCAGAGAAAACCTATTTTTATTCCTGAGACTAGGGTCTCGAACACGCGGCTCACGGACAACACGTGACTTGCCTAACACGCTATCCTGCGGCCTGTGAAAGGTATCGAAATTTAGCACTAGAAATAATACAAGTTAAATACGAAAGGTGATAAAATACCACAAGAAATAAAAAAGTAGCCATTGTATATATTCTGTCAAGATAATACGTCGAAACTGTAATACAATGACGAACATAAAAATCCTCCGAAGTTCCATCTTCCATCTGGCAACGTACGGACGTGAAACGTGGACGAACACACAAACACTTAAGGAAAGGATTGAATCTGTTGAACTAAAATTCTACAGTCAGGTCAGGTCAGGTCATCCCGTAACCGGTGAGGTCATTGGGGCACACATGAAGACATCCTCACAACTCCACGCCATCCCTCTCTGTCAGATGCAGCTGCCTGTGACTCTTCGGAGACTGGTCCATTCTTTTATGTTGTCCTCCCATCTCTTTTTGGGCCGGCCTCTTCGTCGTCTGCCATGCACCTTCCCGTGGAGGATTGTGTTTGCAAGACCATTTGATCTCGATATGTGACCTTACCAAGCGAGTTTCCTTCTTTTGACAGTTGCCAAGAGATCTTCGAAAGGCCCTATTGCCGTTGTAATTCTATTTCGGATTTCCTCGTTTGTAACTCAATCTTTGTACGTGACGTTTAAAAGTTTTCGGAAACATCTCATCTCCAAGGCCTGTATCCTTCGTTGAATGTCAGCTGTAACTGTCCATGTCTCACACCTATAGAGAAATATTGACAGGACCAGTGTACGCATTAATCTGATTTTCGTGCATAGTGCTAACCGTTTATCTTGCCAGATTTTGTTAAGCCGTGCAAGTGCCGCTATTGTCTGTGCAATTCTGGCCAATACTTCACATTTTGATCCTTCATCACTGACAATCGACCCTAGATATTTAAAACGGTCAACCACTTCGAGTTCTTGACCGTTAGCTTATATCTTGCTACAGTAGGGCGTTCAAAATACCATGGAAAGCGAAAAGGAAAAATCCAGGAAGCTGAAATATTCTGGCCACATCAAACGTCATAATGGCCTGGAGCGAACGATGCTGGAGGGTATGGTGCCTGGTTATCCGGACAGAGGCTGACAGAGGAAAAAATGGACACAAGACATCACGGAGATCCTAGAGATGACAATGGAAGCGGGAGTTCCAGCTAGAGATAGAGAGTCTTACAGATCTGCTGTTGTAAAAGCGACGTTCTGCAAAGGGCATGCTTTATGATGATGTAGACATTAGAAGCTAAGAAATTATTCACCTTTCCACATAATCACCACAACGATAAATTGTGGTTGCCTTCGACTTCCCTTAGCGTTAAAGATTAAAGGCAACTGTTTTCAAAAGATAAAAAACGCACATATTAAACAAGAAGATAAGTATAAATTAATATGATTCATTTAAAAGATCTTTATCTTTAAATGTGTGAACAAGAAGTCTGATTGTGAATGGCAACAAATACGTTGGGAAACCGTTTTATTTGACTTTAAACAGAAACCAACGTTTCGACAAAAAACTGTTTTTTAAACTTTAACTGTACCATGGAGCGCTTGGGCCATAGAGTGTGTCTTTGTTGTTCCTATAGCGACTATTTAGTGTAGCTCTTAGCGCACTCCCTTGACCTTGGGCGTTCTTTTGTCCATTCACTTGACTTAATACATCCCTCAGTCCATTTACTTGACTTTGTGCGTTCTTTTGTCCATTTAGTTGAATTCATACATCTCTCAGTTCATTCACTTGACTTTGTGCGCCCCTTGTTCCACCATTCACTTGACTTTGTGCGCCCCTTGTTCCACCATTCACTTGACTGTGTGCGTCCTTTCGTCCACCATTCACTTGACTTGATGATCCCTTAGCTCATTCACTTGACTTACCTTCCTTAGTCCATTTATTCGGCCACACGTGCTCTCTGGTTCATTCCCTTGACATCATATGGTCCTAGACAATTAACTTGTCTCTTGTCAGTCCTTGGACTGGTGTGAGTTGGAGAACTGTGATCTTTGGTTTTTGATAATTTACATCGATTTGAAAAAAAATGAAATATTGATCATTTGTTGTTGTTATGTCTGATAGGAGCATGGGATCACAGTCACAGTTGCTTTCCTTGCCTGATCTTGATTAAAGTTGCTTTCCTTGCATGATCCTGATTAACTCCTTGTGGTTTCTTCCGGAACATCGTTTCAATCACATGTTGTTGTTGTTGCTATATGCCCACAATGAGAAGGACTACTTATTTGAAAAGGACGTTCAGCGATGGGTTATTGTAACTTTACTGACGACCCGAGCGTGCTGATGAAGGTGGACCGAGGTCCTCAAGGCGGTTGTGATTTGCTTGGCTTTACATCAATAACGTGTTCAGTTCCCCGTGTAGCTTCAGATAATACATTGTTGACCTGTCAATTTCGGTTGAACTTGATCTGGCTTGTTAGTTTTTAAGGAATACGGCAGCCAGCCCATTGCCCTACTTGAAGTCTCCTCTTACGGTATACATGGCAGGCTCTTTCGCTTATTTTCTCACTTTTTGGACCAAAGTAACACTCGACTATCTCCAATGATTGCTCTCCAAGAATTTCTGTTCTGGACCATCTTCATGAGGTCCACACAAGAGACTACCGCATCTCTGGTTAATCCGTTCGCATATTTTTGCTATATCTTCATTAACTTCTTTTATCCGCTCTTCCCTTATGGGTTTCAATCTAACGCCTGTATTGTTATGTTGCCAAATTTCCTCTTAAGAATCTGTCAAATTTATTTCCGTTTTCTATCTTTAATCTCCACCCTTATTGGTTTTATGTTTTATTTCCTAACGTTTGTGTTAGTTATTACATTTGCTATCTAACACGAAGGATACTCAGTGGCATCTGTTGGTGAAGGTCTGTGACCTGGGTGTGATACTCGCCAGTTGGTGAAGGTCTGTGACCTGGGTGTGATACGAGTATGTTGGTGAAGGTCTGTGACCTGGGTGTGCTACTCGCCAGTTGGTGAAGGTCTGTGACCTGGGTGTGATACTCGCCAGTTGGTGAAGGTCTGTGACCTGGGTGTGATACTCGCCAGTTGGTGAAGGTCTGTGACCTGGGTGTGATACTCGCCAGTTGGTGAAGGTCTGTGCCCTGGGTGTGATACGAGTATGTTGGTGAAGGTCTGTGACCTGGGTGTGATACTCGCCAGTTGGTGAAGGTCTGTGACCTGGGTGTGATACTCGCCAGTTGGTGAAGGTCTGTGAGCTGGGTGTGATACTCGCCAGTTGGTGAAGGTCTGTGACCTGGGTGTGATACTCGCCAGTTGATGAAGGTCTGTGACCTGGGTGTGATACTCGCCAGTTGGTGAAGGTCTGTGACCTGGGTGTGATACTCGCCAGTTGGTGAAGGTCTGTGACCTGGGTGTGATACTCGCCAATTGGTGAAGGTCTGTGACCTGGGTGTGATACTCGCCAGTTGGTGAAGGTCTGTGACCTGGGTGTGATACTCGCCAGTTGGTGAAGGTCTGTGACCTGGGTGTGATACTCGCCAGTTGGTGAAGGTCTGGGACCTGGGTGTGATACTCGCCAGTTTGTGAAGGTCTGTGACCTGGGTGTGATACTCGCCAGTTGGTGAAGGTCTGTGACCTGGGTGTGATACTCGCCAGTTGGTGAAGGTCTGTGACCTGGGTGTGATACGAGTATGTTGGTGAAGGTCTGTGACCTGGGTGTAATACTCGCCAGTTGGTGAAGGTCTGTGACCTGGGTGTGATATTCGCCAGTTGGTGAAGGTCTGTGACCTGGGTGTGATACTCGCCAGTTGGTGAAGGTCTGTGACCTGGGTATGATACTCGCCAGTTGGTGAAGGTCTGTGACCTGGGTGTGATACGAGTATGTTGGTGAAGGTCTGTGACCTGGGTGTGATACTCGCCAGTTGGTGAAGGTCTGTGACCTGGGTGTGATACTCGCCAGTTGGTGAAGGTCTGTGACCTGGGTGTGATACTCGCCAGTTGGTGAAGGTCTGTGACCTGGGTGTGATACTCGCCAGTTGGTGAAGGTCTGTGACCTGGGTGTGATACTCGCCAGTTGGTGAAGGTCTGTGACCTGGGTGTGATACTCGCCAGTTGGTGAAGGTCTGGGACCTGGGTGTGATACGAGTATGTTGGTGAAGGTTTGCCCCCATCCTAGCCTATTCGTCAGTTGGTGAGAGTCATCCACCTGCCTGTGATATTCGTAGTTACATGTCGTTTCCTAGCTGGTCCATAGTTGTATTTGTTGGTGTTTTCTTTGTCAAAATTGTGTGTTTTGTTTGCCATAAAATTGTTGTTTTTTTGGCCAGAAGTTAATGGTTTCTTAGCCAGAAGTTGGTGTTTATTACTCTGTATGTACCCTGTTCTGTTGTGTTCCTACTTCACTGCGCCCCGGACATACCCATAGGTGTTCGGTCTCTCTCTCAGAAATGGCCCTGTGGATACCAGTATGCCTGTAGCTCGAGTTTTGTACCCTCCTGCTCCCTCTTCTCATGTGCCGCATTACACCGGATACTTGTTTGGTTTTAAAGCTCGGGAGTATGTGAATTTCTGATTCATCTAATTTAGTGTCATCATGCAACGGCAATTGAAAGACTTCATTAGGTCACCTCATATTTAACGTGTCTATAATGAGTGCGCTTGAGGCCAATACGTCCCCTCTTTGGTTGCCTTGAATCCCAGTAGACATTAGCAGTAGAGCCCCGCTAGCCCCTGGAGCTTTAAGGCCAAGATGTTCCCTCTTCCATTGCTTTGAACCCCCGCATGGCATGGACAGTAGATCCCAGCCCCTGTGTATTTGAGGCCAAGATTTCGCCTCTTTGATTTCCATTAACCCCGATATGCCATGGGTAGTACATCCACACCAGTCCCTGAAGGTTTGAGGCCAAGATGTCGCCTCGTTCGTTGCCATTAATCCCGATATGCCATGGGTAGTACATCCACACCAGTCCTTGAAGGTTTGAGGCCGAAGTGTTCCATCTTTGGTTGCCATTAACCCCGATATGCCATGGGTAGTACATCCACACCAGTCCTTGAAGGTTTGAGGCCGAAGTGTTCCATCTTTGGTTGCCATTAACCCCGATATGCCATGGGTAGTACATCCACACCAGTCCTTGAAGGTTTGAGGCCGAAGTGTTCCATCTTTGGTTGCCATTAACCCCGATATGCCATGGGTAGTACATCCACACCAGTCCCTGAAGGTTTGAGGCCGAAGTGTTTCATCTTTGGTTGCCCTGAATACCAGCAGCACATAGATCCCCAGCAGTACTGTGAGGTTTGATCCTGAACTCCCGCATGACACGGGCAGTAGATCCAGCCCCTGTATGTTTGATACCAAGATGTCCCCTGTTTCGTTGATCTGAACCCCCGCATGGCATGGGCAGTAGATCCAGCCCCTGTATGTCTGATACCAAGATGTCCCGTTTCGTTGTTCCGAACATAATATTTATTCTTTGATCATTGGTCAATGACTATCAAATTGGTCAGTGACATCAGGCCTGGTAGCGTCTTTGGGGGAGGGTGGCGTAACAAGCTCCCTCCACTTTATCTGTCTAAACCTATCCTTCGTATGGTGTCGTGGCTCTGATTCATGACTTCACATCCGCCGTTATGTCAGTGACTTAATATCGGCTTTGAAAATTGGCAGCCACTAGAACTATGTATTCTGCATAAAATTATATCCGAGACAAAATTAGTTTATTTGCCGATATTTCTATTACAACGTGTCTTTTTGATTGTGGTATCAAACCCCCGAACTTGGAATACCAGGTAACCAAATTTTGCCTGCTTCTTCATCTAAGCACACCTGTCTAGCTTGAATATCCTAGCAGAAGTGAAACTCCCACTGACAAAGCTATGGGGGTCTTCAGGGTACTCAAGCCACCAAAGGCAGACACGATGAACGCATCCATGTTAACAAACCATCATATTTAATATATATTAATTAGACTGCAGAGTCTTATTTTTTGTTGTTGCTTAAATGTTTGCCTCACTAGTTTCTACTGGCGGAGGCGCGCCATTTTCCACCCCAGACCGTAGTCAATTGGGCGATATCAGGACGCATAAATCAGTGCTTGGATGCATGTGTGCATCTGTATGTACATATGCTAGGTTTGAAAGTTTTCACGGAAAGGTGCAAGGCGGACGACGAAGAGGCCGTCCCAAAAACAGGTGGGAGGACAACATAAAAGAATGGACCAATCTCCGACCTGAAGAGGCACAGGCAGCGGCCGCTGACAGAGAAGGGAGGAGTGGTATTGTGAGGATGTCTTCATGTGTGCTCCAACGACCTCATCGATTACGGGATGACCTGACCTGACATGAGTCTCAGGTTATCTAGCTGTCTATTTAATATCTTGTTTATGTAAGTTACATTTGTTATTGTAATCAGTTCCAGGGTTTCAGAATGTTTCATCTAAAATTGACTCGAATAAAAATGTGTCCTATTTTTATTCGATAATTCACATTTAACATAACTTGAAAAAAAAGGATTTTGTAGATTGAATTGAGACGGTTCAGATCCGCTGTGTTTTTATATAGTCTAAAAAAAGTTCTGTGTGTATTAAAGATTCACATAATATCATTTCATTATGGGATCAAACACGAGATTCGTAATTCGGGCTACAATTTTAACGTTGTTGTTCGTTATACGCAATGCAACCAATGCGAGCATTGCTTCGTATGTCAAACAAATCTGTGAACGCATTCCTATTCACACAACGGCACCAAAAACGAAGGGGGATAACGGATTTCGGATTATCATAGAAGGATTACCTGCCCCGGATATCTTCAGACCAGGAGAGACCTATACAGGTAAGTTATATGTTATTCCTCGTATCTTTCACCCTCAATTCCTTCCCTAATCATGTATCCTTTACGCACTTCAATTGTTGTGTTTTCGTTTTTCTTTCTTCAATCCATCATTTCCAAATATTGCACATCTTTCATTTCTATCTATTTAAAAACACATTTTACCTTTCATGGTTTCCATTGTCACGTGGTGTTCCAAACTCTCGTCATCGTTGTACGCGTTCGCGAAGTTAATTTGTTACATAATGGTAATAGATCCATGTAATACATAGTGAATTGCTCAATTTATTGAATTGTATTACTGTTCGTGATGGCCACTTGTGTTGAGTATTTTGCTTAGTTAGTTCAGGTTTTCGTTGCAGTTTTTGCCTTTTTCATTTCTTAACAAATGCTTTGATTGGTGGATACTTCGGTAATTGTATGTAATATTTATGTTGTAAATTTGCTTTTCAGCATGTTTATCGATCTATTGGGTCCTTTAGCTGTGCGGTAAGGTGGACTTCTCTCATGAAACGGTGGGTGTTGAAATTCCGCAAGTTGAAAGCATCCTCTGGTCTTAAATGAAGTGTGATAAGATGCTTAGTGCTATCGGTGACGAACGATAAACTTAGAAGTCCCGTGTACACGCTGTAATTGTAAACGAACCCTTATCTGAACAGAGCACACTATTAGCAGTCGACTGGGTAAAAATCCTAGAAGCGACGAAGTCTCTACCCAAAAAATGGCCTGAGTGAATGCTAAAAGGAGACGCTCACTCAATTATGCAAAAACCCAACGGGCAAATCAGTTTGGTTTTCTATCTGCACACTCGCTGCTAGTGTATACTAACGGACCCCTATGCACCCATAGATCCCATGTGGGGTCGTGAATGAGACCCAGCACCCCAATCACTGTTATCCAGAATCCCAAGAACTAATCGCTCAGGAAAACTGATTAATAATAATCAGTTCATTTCAGTTTATACCGTGACTTCTTGAGATCATTGGGGCACCCCTGCTGACACCTCCATAAACCTACGACATCCCTCTCTGTCTGCGGTTGCTTTTTGTCCCTCCTCGGGTCGTAGGTTAGTCCATTCATGGATGTTATCTTCCCATCGTTTTCTCGGACGTTCTCTCCTTCGCTTGTCCTGTACTGTGCCCTATAGTATGCCAATGTTTGGCACCCCAGTCCCTGGAAATCGAATGTAAAACAGAACCCCCGAAACCGGACAGAGCACAAATAAAAAACCAAACAATAAAACGAAAATAAAAAATAAAAATACATAGGAGACCACCAGGAAGGATCAACCAGAGGATCATCATATGACATGAAACACTTTTGCATAACTGAAACACTAGGTTATCTATATACAGATACACACATGCAATGCATCTAAGCACTGGTTTATGCGTCCTGATATCCCCCAATTGACTACGTTCTGGGATGAAAAATGGCTCGCCTCCGTCAGTAGAAACTAGTGAGGCTAACATCTAAGCAAAGAAAAAAAAAAGGTATTTGCAGGTCCATTGGACCTCAAGACCCAAAGCAAAGATGCACGAAAACCCAATGCACGCACTAACACCAAAGCCCATCCCTACTGGGTGGTAGAAAATATACCAGGTATTGGAAACAAAAACTGCCAGTCTGAAAAAGAAAGAAGAGATACTACCCTGAGTTACATAACGGAAAAGTATCCAAGCATGGGCTGGACCCATGCATACACCGACGGTTCCGTAACAAATACAACACAGAACGGAGGGGCAGGAGCATTTCTGAACCTACCGAATGGCAGAAAAATAACACTGTCATTCGCTACTGGAAAATACACAAGCAATTTCAGAGCGGAGGCAGAGGCATTGAGGGCGGCAGTGGAAGAAATGGTGACAGGTAAAAGGAATGAAAACCATATAGTCCTGCTTACAGATGCCTTGGCCGTAGTCACAGCACTAAAAAGCCAGACAAATACTGAACTTAATGATTTAAGAGCAGTACTCTGTCAACTATGCCAGCAGTCCGCACCAAAAAGGGTAGTGGTGCAGTGGGTTCCATCTCACTGCAACATCCAAGGCAACGAGGAGGCAGACAGACTGGCAAAAGAAGGTGCAAAACTACCACAACCAGATACTTGTATGACGTACGAAGAGTCAAAACGGCTTATTAGAGCTAGATACATGACCAAATGGGAAACCGAACATACTGGCTACACCAAAATCGATGCCTATTACCAGTTGAACAGAAGAGAGCAGGTTGTGGTCTTCAGACTTCGCACTGGCCACAATAGACTGAGGTACCACCCATTCAACAAATTGAAGATAGGTGGCACCGACGAATGCCCGTGTGGTACCGGGAAAATGACCGCTGAGCATTTGCTGCAAAACTGCCCGACATACGAGGATCAGAGAGAGCAGATGTGGCCATCACCAGTGGCAACACTAGACAAGCTCTATGGCAGTGTCGACAGCCTCGGGATGACCGCTGCCTTTTTCGAAAAAATAATGGTTACTGTCTGACTGCGTACGAAGAAGAAGAAGAAGGACCTCGAGACGTGGCCATACCTAGTCAGCTTTCGCCTTTTCATCGTTGTGAGGAGGTCGTCTTACAGTCCACTTGCATTTTCTATATTCTATATCGTACTTCATCATTTGTGATACGGCCTTTGAAGGTGATATTTAGGGTCATTCTAGAACATCTCACCTTCATGACCTGGATTCTTTTCTAGAGGTCTGCTGTAATAGTCCATGTTTCGCATGCGTAGAGGAATATCGAAAGAACCAGTGTCTGACATCCGGAGAATAATGATAATAAGAAGAACATGTCTTCAGAGGTAGAAGAGAAGTCACTAAATGAATGGTTTTCTCAATGATGATTGGTCTCCAATTTTACTACAATCATTGTTAATATTAATAGATGCGAGTCACACACCAGGTAGAGGTGTGTTATTTTTCTTGAACGTAATGCATGTTGAATACTAATTAATATCTATGATGTTTCTCTATACGTTTTTGCAGGTACGTATGTCTGCCGTCTGTTTTGCTCAATAAATGATTCACTCCGTGAAGCCAATGTATAGGCTCATGAATTTTCTTACAATATATTAAAGCTGATACATTGGCTTCTACAATTGTCATACTTTCTTCTTTCATTGGCGTTCTTTGTGAAAATGACGTTGTGATGCTGTGTTATAGTCTACAGCGAAGCTGCGATATCTGTACCTTTCGGTCCGACAGATTCGGTTTCAACTGGCAATTCCGGTATCATATATAACGAACGAAAGAAAAAGGGGAAGTAATGAGCAGCCCGCAATTCAAACACGTGATCTCAAGAGGACGGAAGCGGCTTGCTACAAGAGAGAGAGAGAGAGAGAGAGAGAGAGACAGAGGTAGAATGAGAGAGAGAAAGTGAGAGAGAGGAAAAGAGAAAACAAGAGAGAGCGGGAGAAAGAATGGGAGAGAGAAAAGGATATATATATATAGAGAGAGAGAGAAATAGAGAGAGAAAGATATACATATATAGAAAGAGAGAGAGAGAGAAATACACACAAACATATATATATATATATATATAGAGAGAGAGAGAGAGAGAAATACATATATATATATATATAGAGAGAGAGCGAGAAATACATATATATATATAGAGAGAGAGAGAGAGAAAGAGAGAGAGAGAGAGAAAAAAATACATATATATATGTAGAGAGAGAGAGAAATACAGATATATATAAAGAGAGAGAGACAGAGAGAAATACACATACATATATATATATAGAGAGAGAGAAAGAGAGAGAGAGAGAAATACATATATATATATAGAGAGAGAGAGAGAAAGAGAGAGAGAAATACATATATATATATATATATATATATATATATATATATATATTTATAGATAGATAGAGAGAAAGCTAGAGACTGAACAAGAAAGAGACATATAGAGATATATAGATAGTTAGATACGGAGAGAGAGAGAGAGAGAGAGAGAGACAGAGAGAAAGGAGTTAAAGTAATAGACCAGCGATTCACCATAAAGGGGACACAACTCGTATAGACTTTCGTTGTTCAACACTTGCGGCAGTGGCTATAGACCGAGTTCGATCAAGAGACATGTATATACTCGGTTACTTCCTAATCTGGGGAACTGAGGCCCTAGTCTTGGCAGGCACATCTCTCTGACCAGCATGTCGCGTCATGGTCAAGTATGGTGTACTGACCAATATCAGTATCTATCTTCCATATAGCTTTTCCTGGAAATAGGCTATTGTCAAGGTAATCTGTTTGGCGAAATATGTATCAGCGAGATCCCCGTAGTAGTGAGCGTGGTGAAGTAAATTATACCACAGCGACTGGAGGACAACTGTCCACTTTCATCAGCACTCTCGTTATGCGAGGAAAGCTGCTACAACCCACCGCTTAACGAACTCTTCATGGCGAACGTAAGAGTAAAATTACTCATTTCGGACATTCTGTAACAACAACTTTCTGACCTTCCATTCATCAAACTGGAATTGATGTTTACAACTCGATGCCTCGAAGGCTACACATATTCCTTTCCCTTAGATACAACGAAGAAGCCATCTGACCAACAACAAACACAATATACAGCAACAAAACAGACAACACGGCTGCATAGTTCACACTCTTGTTAAGTCTTTCCATCTTAGCAGACGATATTATATTGTGCTTTGAAAGCAAAGGAAGGGATTACAATCCATGACGATAGCAAATATGACCAATCCGAGCGGAGAAGCGTCTACCAAAGTATGTGCAAGGTAAATCAGGACTGTTTGCGTCATCGTATGGTGTGGAGTGTCTTCTCAAACGCATATCTGCAATCAGTATCTTCTTTGTCAGATTTCCATTCTTGATCCTGCCCCTTCATGCAAAGCGATCATGTGCCTGCATCATTCATATCCCGCTGGCGCACATCCTTTTACCAAAGTAGTGGTCGGCCCCGATATCCCTCTCCCAAGTATGGGGAGGTTCACACTCTAATGAGCTGATTATGCAGCAACACATAATTACCCTACCCTTCTATACAATCTGATCTTTACTGCAACAAGTCCCTATCGAGAGATCCATCTTCAGCCTAACCAATGTTTGCTTTTCCGTTTATGAATTTAGGCACTTGAAAAGGCTCGGAGTTTGTTTGCCAATATTAATACGTTAAAGCCTGTACGATATTTCAATTAGAACATGCCACACTCATGTAGACACTATGTTATCTGATATTGTGTTGTTGATAATGGTGTACGTAATTATGTGGCCTGGATTTATCTGCAGTGTTTATTTATAGGTCGAAGACGTACTTTAACAGACCAGATATTATTGTCAGGGATGGAGCATTGGAGACTTTATAAGGTCATCGTTTTTATGAGTAAGGATAGTTGGACCCGCTTCTTGTTGTTCTTGTTGTTGTTCTTCTTCTTATTCTTCGATTAACTAATGCCATGCTTATAGTCCGGTGAGGTTCACGAAGGAGACAGTGCGTTTAAAGTCTTTGCTTGTCTGCCACCTATTTTCGAACATGGTTGCTCCCTCGAGCCAGATTGCCTCATTTGAGTTAGCAGGGTCCGCTGGCTTGTTTTAGTATCTGTTCAAGGAAGACATTTCTATGGCAATGAAGGCTTGTGGAAAAGGAGCCAACACCAACCATTGGAACAATAAATAGAAGAAAATGGAGCTAGATAGGACATACGCTATGGAAGGCACCGTACGACATGGCCAGACGGACTCTTATGTGGAATCCTCAACGGGAGAGAGAGAGAGAGAGGGAGAGAGAGAGAGGTAGAGAGAGAGAGAGAGAGGTAGAGAGAGATAGGAGGAGAAAGGTAGACCAAAACGTATATTGACAAGAGAATGTGAGAGAGAGCTTATATTACATGATTGGATCTGGAGAGAAGCAGACAGGACTGGGATTGTCCATGGCCTATGTACAGGGAGGAGCAGTTGGCTTTGGCTGATTGATTGATTGATTGATTGATTGAAGGAAGTACATATGCGGTCACGATATGCTACATACTATATTGTTGAGGAAAAACGAATGAAAAAAATGTTAAAATTGATTAAAGTTAAGTTTAATCAACATTTTAAAATGGTTATGGTCAGATACCGCACCGAGACGAGAACACAAACAAAACCTACGTTACCGACCAATAGGCCTTCACCAGGGACAACAAATAACAACAATGCTAAGCTAGGAAATCATCATATAAGGAAAAAATGGTCTACTTATCAGATATAGTTTCTGTCATCGCGACTATTTGGGACGGAAGCTCGACTGTAAATGAAGTACAGCGATCAAATAAGGTGAAGAGCGTAAAAAGTGAGAGGGCAGGGGGGGGGGGGGGGTTGGGGGGCTGGATAAGACAGTGGCGGCCAAATATATACAATATAAACAATACTATATTGCTATATTCTGTTCTTAATATTCGATTTCTCTGCCCTCCTGGCATACTGATATGTGTTCAGCATTTCCAGCATTTGTGCCTGGACATTACTTGCCTTTATGTAACATGCAGTGACTAAATAGACTCCGAATTGGTGTATCACGATGCAGAAACAAAATAAAGAGATATGATACAGGTAGGATGAGATATATGAATGTAGAGAAATGCAATATGAAGACCACATGATGGTCTGCCCAAACCTTCTGGAAACATGCAATATGGATGACATGATAAGGGAGAATGACAAGGCAATGTACGTGGCTGAACATTAGAAACATGATGTCTGACGAATGGCAGGGGAAGTAAGTAAGTGGCGCCCAGGACAGGGGAAATAAGTAAGTGGCGCCTTGGACAGGGGAAGTAAGTAAGTGGCGTCCAGGACAGGGGAAGTAAGAAAATGGCACCCAGGGCAGGGGAAGTAAGTAAGTGGCACCCAGGACAGGGGAAGGAGGTAAGTGGCGCCCAGGACAGGGGAAGTAGGTAAGTGGCGCGCAGGACAGGGGGAGCAAGTAAATGGCGTCCAGGACAGGGAAAGTAAGTAAGTGACGCTCAGGACAGGCGAAGTAAGTAGGCGGTTCACAGGAAAGGAAACTTAAGACTGACATCTGTAACACAATCTACCAGTATGCAAGACTGACAACTGTAACACAATCTACCAGTACCCAATACTAATATTTGTAACACAATCTACCTGTATCAAAACCAGACATTTGTAACATAATCTACTAATATCCAAGACTGACATTCGAAACACAATCTACTTGTTTTTCTTCCTTCCTTACGAGCAAATAATTTCTTCTGCAGCTAGTTACCTTGCAGGATACTTCTATGAAGACACTTACGTGCGCACGTTTAGATGTGGTTTCTGTAATCTTTCTTTTTGTATGATCACGTTCCAAACTCTACGCACAACCCTGTTTAGCTGCATTGTACGACGTGTTTGGAATGTTCCAGTCGACATGTTCTTTCGTTTCTGGTACAAATCGTAACACAGAATTTTCAAAGATAAAGTATGTTTGAATGTTAGAATGTTTAAATGTCTTTTTAATGGCAATGTGTTTAGATATTAATGTGTTTAGATGTTAATATGTTTAGATGTTAGTGTGTTTAGATGTTAGTGTGTTTAGATGTTAGTGTGTTTAGATGTTTGTTTGTGTGCTTAGATGTTAATATGTTTAGATGTTAATATTTAGACGTTAGTGTGTTTAGATGCTAATGTGTTTAGATGTTAGTGTGTTTAGATGTTAGTGTGTTTAGATGTTAATGTGTTTAGATGTTAGTGTGTTTAGATGTTAGTGTGTTTAGATGTTAATTTGTTTAGATGTTAGTGTGTTTAGATGTTAATGTGTTTAGATGTTAATATGTTTAAATGTCCGTGTGTTTAAATGTCCGTGTGTTTAAATATCCGTGTGTTTAAATGTCTGTGTGTTATGTTTAGTACTGCGCTGTGGATATCTCCTACCGTAAGGTTACCAAAACTAGGCCAAGCTGATAGGTTCATTGACTAGCCTGTTGACATCAATTTCATTATCTAATCTTTTCTCTATGACAAATATCATCTATGTACATTGGATCACGGGGAAGAAGTCCGATCTCCTACTTGACACGTCGACTAGGTGGGGAATAGTTGAATGGCTTCTCACCTGTTAGTCTACACAACTGATTCAAGGTAAACAGAAAGAAATTAAAGGAAGTTAAAGATGGCGAACAGGCACACATTATGAACGACAATATTGAATAAAGGAGCAAAAGAGGAATTGATGGAAAGAAAATGGGGTTCAGGGAAGAAATGAAGATATCAAAACCTGGCTATCACAAAAACTAAAACATACGGGCAGTGGGTCATGGATTTTGATGACAACATGCTTCTGAACAGCGGGATTCTGACTACAGGCGGTACCAAAATGGCAATGTGTTTTGTTGTAGTCATGAATCAAAGAAGCACAGCAATGGAATATTCTGATTTACAAAGTTGAACGTTTTTTGAAACGAAACAATCACTTTTGGGAATGCGTTATGATGCTGCAAGCAAAAACAAAAAACCCGCGACAGTCAACATTGTCATTGCTTAAGAACCGAATCAGCGAGCTAGAGAAAATACCAAAGTGTTTAATTAAGGTGATTTTAGTTTTGCTCTTCGTCACTCGATCTCAATCTTCCGCTACCAAACCCTGAAAAGGGGTTTGCAAGTAGCAGGATGTTGTCCGGAGGACGGAATGCGTTGTGTCGTAGTTTACAGCTTGACTGCGATATTTGCACCTTCCGGTCCGACACATCCTACTTTAGCATATCATTTGCTGGTACATGATTAGCCTTCCCTCTTCGGTCCCTTGTCCTTAGACCAGCCTGCCCTATTGCAGCCTGTTACCTGGAACGGCACGTGTAGAGGTGAAGCTTCTGACAGCTCTGGGTCGCTGGCTCTGATGGTAACATATAGCTTTCGGTCGCTGGCTCTGATGGTAACAGATAGCTTTGGGTCGCTATCTCTTATGCTAGCAGTCAGCTTTTGGGTCGCTAGCTTTGATGCTAGCTGTAAGCTTTGGGTCGCTGGCTCTGATGATAGCAGTCAGCTTTTGGTCGCTAGCTCTGATGCCAGCTGTAAGCTTTGGGTCGCTGGCTCTGATGATAGCAGTCATCCCTGGGTCA
This sequence comes from Ariolimax columbianus, assembly GCA_036924085.1. Taxonomy (NCBI): domain Eukaryota; kingdom Metazoa; phylum Mollusca; class Gastropoda; order Stylommatophora; family Arionidae; genus Ariolimax; species Ariolimax columbianus. Next base: position 20,061,877 of record JAVGWX010000011.1, read on the forward strand.
CTGACTCTGATGCTAGCAGTCATCTCTGGGTCGCTGACTCTGATGCTAGCAGTCATCTCTGGGTCGCTGACTCTGATGCTAGCAGTCAGATTTGGGTCGTTGGCTCTGATGCTAGCAGTCATCTCTGGGTCGCTGACTCTGATGCTAGCAGTCAGATTTGGGTCGCTGACTCTGATGCTAGCAATCAGATTTGGGTCGTTGGCTCTAATGCTATCAGTCAGCTTTGCATCGCTGACTCTGATGCTCGCAGTCAGCTTTGCGTCGCTTACTGCTACAGCTGAGCGTCTTGAGCTGTTTTTTGTAACGAAACAATCCCTTTGGGGAATTTCAATCCCAGAGTTGGATATTGTCAATCTAGATAGGCCGAAGTAATTCGGGAATATGGTGAAGATGTTCTGAAGTACAATGGAAGGAGACTCCTGAGATTCTGCAGCAAACAAGTCTTAGTTGTTTCAAATACAAAGTTCTGGTACTTGCGTCGTAATTCACCCCAAACAGAGTTCTCCGTGTTGCCATAATATGTAACGGGACATTCCATTTCGGGTAACAGGAAGAACAGGTCGACATAATTGTATTTGAAATAAATAACTAACAACAGATAGGAGATAGAAGTGAAGAAAAGATTGTTATGTTAAGTTTTGTGGAGGGTTAATCTTAGGTTTAATGGTAGGGTTAGAGTTAGGTTTAGGGTTATGGTTAAGGTTAGGGTAAGGTTTAGGGTTAGGGTTATGGTTAGGGTAAAGATTAGGGCTATGGTTATGTTTAATGCTAGGGTTAGGGTTAAGGTCAGATAATATGGTAGTTATCACATCGTCTGACAATATGGATGATGCATTAAAAACTGGATGATACTCTTATTATCATGGGCCAACGTTGACAAATTCAAGAAACTCATTGCAAAGGCGTGAAGAACAAGCCCTAGCATAAATTCTCGTATATTCTAGTAGAGAATGTTTAACGCACAGACAGTTAAAAAGTGGACTTTTCTGTGATGTTTCAAACGATGTGCTAAAAATATATATATATTTTTGTTTGGGGGGAATTGAGACGCAAGTACAAAGTTCCCTCGCAAGCGTATACGCTTATCCATTCTTTTTCTTCTTCTTCTTCTTCTTCTTCTTCTTCTTCTTCTTCTTCTTCTTCGTTCTCAATCTCCCACTACCAAACCCTGATAGGGCTTAAGTAGCAGCATGTAGTCCAGAGAACGGTATGCGTTGTGTCGTAGTTTACAGCTTGGCTGCAATATTTGCACCTTTCGGTCCAACACATCCGACTTCAGCAAGCATTTTTTGAGTAACTGGTTAGCATTCCCTCTTCGATCCCTTCTCCTTAGCCAGTCTGCCCTGCTGCAGCCTGTTATCCAGGATCACCGCGTGGAGGTGTAGAAGGGTCTTGGCAGCTATGGTTCGCTGGCCCTGACACTAGCAGTCAGCTATGAGTCGCTGACCACTGCAGCTCATGTACTGCTCAGCATCTTGATCCATTCAATATGAACCAACAATTAATTTTTAAAAAAATCATCACGAGGAAAGATTCGATTAAGTATGTGAAAGATGCAAGATCCCCGAGAGGTCCAGAAATCAGAAGTGACCACTACATCGCGACAATAAGGAAAAGAACATAAATAGTTACCCCAGCAAAACAACGTTCACAATTAATAAATAAACGAAATGCCAGAGAATGAAAAGCAACGATACAGGCCTACAAGCATCAATGCAGGTCCACAAACTTAGAGAGACAGAAGTTAAGAGCAAATATCAGGAACTTATATCGACTGCAGTGAGAAGTTCGCGACAGCAACCTACAGATCAAGGCAGCAGCAGCAAATGTAGACATGTCACATTGTGTTCCAATAAAACGTTAAAAAAAAGGTAGCTTTTATTGTTCTGATGGATGCAATACGTTTTCTGTGTAACCTGCTAAATTGCCACTACACGGCTATACCACAAGAAGTGCACGATGACGTCCATGCTGCAGATGGATAGACGCCTTAACAGAAACCATAATACAACACTTCTTACAGCAACAAATATAACGCTTTAGGCCAAAGAGAAAAAAAACTGCAGCTCCACACGCCACTTAACGACACAGTAAAACGGAATAGTCAACCTTTGATGTGTGTGAGGACTATAGATGTGAGTCATGCCTACCAGGATGAGGCCTGAAGATCATTCGGTTATAAGATGAATGGCAGGCTGTTACCTGTTCACACCTACACTTGATGGTACAGACGGTTCTTTTGACAGAGAGAAAGCCGAAGGTTTTCGTTATCCAATTATGGCGTAAACGTGTAAACGTCTTGAGCTGGTTCCCACTATATGGGTAAGAAGGGCAGAGGTAGTCAGTCCGTTAGAATTGAATTCTTTTCCCTTCGGGATGAAATGTTGTTGGTGAATGTCCACAATTTGCGTGATGACTGTTTTTGTGCGCTCTGTAAAAGGACGTTTAGTGGAGGGTTGCTGCAGCTTTCTTCACATCCCGAGCTTGCTGATAAAGGTGGATCGGAGTCCTTCAGGCGGTTGTGATATGCGTGACTTCACCTGGGTGTTGCTCACTACTACTGAGATCACGTCGATCCCTCACCTCGTTAGCCAGACTGCCATGGAAACAGCCAGTTTCCAGTAAGTGCTACTGGGAAGCCGAGGTGAGGGTCTTGGTCAGTATATTTTACCCGACCCTGGCTAACAAGACTGATCAGTATGTTTTGCCTGACCAGACTTTAGCAGAAGAAGTGTTTAAGACTTAGTTTTTTGGTGAGATGGAGTGGTCTGAGGAGCGAGACCTCCAACGTCCATGAGGTAAGAAACGAGATTGAGCATCGCTTCCTCTCTGAATTGACTTTTCTAATCCATCCGGCAAGACCTGAATGTAGAGGAGAATTGGCTCATAAATGACGTAATGACCCGAAAACTGAGGTTTTTTGGACAAGTCAAACGACACAACGGATTGGAGAGAGCGGTTATGGGAGGCATGGTCACTGCAAAGAGGGTCAGAGAAGACGATGGACTCAGGACATCAAGGAGACGCTGGATTTGATCTTGAAGCAGACAAGAAAAGACAGGCGAAAGATAGTTTCCTACAAACAGGCTGTCACGAGAGCCACGTTCTGCAAAGGACATGCTACATGATGATGATGATGAAGAATTTGTGTTTATGTTAATATGCTTAATATGTCACGTTACTCTTAGAGATTGTTGTTTCTTATTGATGCCATTTGGTGACAGTGTGTTGTTGTCATTGGGATTGTTCTGTGTTGGTACTGTTTTTTATTCTTAGGATTTCTTATTATTGCTGCTGTTATTATTGTCGTTGTTGTTATTGTTGCGGTTGTCATTTTTGTTGTTCTATATTGTTGTTATTGTTGATGTTGTTATTGTTGATATTATTGCTGCTGTTATTATTGTCGTTGTTGTTATTGTTGCGGTTGTCATTTTTGTTGTTCTATATTGTTGTTATTGTTGATGTTGTTATTGTTGATGTTATTGTTGCTGTTATTATTGTTGTTGTTCTATGTTATTGTTATTGTTGATGTTGTTATTGTTGTTGATATTGCTGCGGTTGTCATTGTTGCTGTTCTATATTGTTGTTATTGTTGCTGTTGTTATTGTTGCGGTTGTCATTATTATTGTTGTTTTTGTTGTTGTTGTTACTGTTGCTGTTGTCATTGTTGTAGTTGTTCTATGTTGTTGGTGTTTTGTTCTTATTACCATCGTTTCTGTTAATATGGTTGGTGTTATTGTTGCTGTTGTCTTAATTATTGTTGTCATTGTTCTTGGAGTTTGTTGTTATTGCCATCGTTGTTGGTTTTATTATTGTTTGTTTTTATTGATGTTGTATGCTGTTGGTGTTATTGTTGTTGTTATTGTTGTTGTTTATGGTTGGTGTTTATTGTTTGTGTTGTTTTTTGCTGTTGTTTGTTGTTGTTACTGTTGTAGTTTTTTGCATAGTTTGTTGTTGGTTCTATTGTTTTTCTACGTGCCATTTTTTGTTGCTATTATTGTTATTATTGTTCTCCTGAATTAACTGAAATCAACATGGGTAGCTTCTGATGTGACAGGTTGCAGTTCGGACAATCCCTTTAGGTTCAGCTACTCTCCAACGCCTGGGTATGCATACAATCTCTCTCCCAATTCAAATATGTTGCTAGGTATGTACAAGTCTTCTACAGTTTGAATACAACGCGAGAAACGATCCCCAAATAATATTGTCTTATTACTTGCCCCTCTTCTACCTTGAATTGTGAACGTCTCCTCTTCCTTATTTTGGTGACTTCCATTTTCTACACGATGGAATAAATGCTCTCACGACCAGCTCTCATTTGTCCACTATAACGACGTACCGGGCATGTTACAAAGTACCTAAGTTATTCATTGCTTCACTCACGGGCCCCGGTAACAGAGGAGTGCCAAGTTTGAGACAAAAATAAATGAGCACAGAACTCCCAGGATCACGCAGCCCGCCAAATTATTCTTCAGGCGGTCGAAACCAAGGGTGGAAATGAAGCTTGACCCACGTGGAGGAGTCCCCGATTCGCATGCGCAAACCCTGGCCGCAGTAAAACGCCCGCTTCTCATCGGAATTATTTGCCTTTAGGACCTAGGCGATAACTCTTGGTCTCTGGACGATGGACGCAACGGGCCTTTGTCGCATAAGAGGAATATTATATTATATTATTCTTGGCATTTCATATTTGGATCGCGTTACAAACGAGAGTGCTCTTGAAATTGTTAGGAAGGAGTTATATCAATATAAAAACGTATTTACTTTAGTGAAAACACGAAAATTGACATGGTATGGACATATATCACGATCAGTGGGGTTGACCAAGACCGTCCTGCAAGGCGCTGTGCCTGGTAAGCGTGGGCAAGGAAGACCAAAAAAAGGGATGGGAGGTCAATATAAAAGAGTGGACAGGAAAGGTCTATAGCTGAAACTAATACCCTGGAGAAAAATCGAGACGTATGGCGGGAACTGGTTCGACAAACTGCAATAACGGTGGCTCAATGACCTTCTAGGTTACGGGACTGATGATGCTGATGATGATGATGATGATGATATTATATTATATTATATTATATTATATTATATTATATTATATTATATTATATTATATTATATGTTATGTTATGTTATGTTATGCTATGCTATGCTATGCTATGCTATGCTATGCTATGCTGGGTTGGGTTGGGTTGGGTTGGGTTTGGTTAGGTTAGGTATGGTTATGGTGTCGTGTCGTGTCGTGTCGCATCACGTTTCGCCACACCACATCACGTCACGTCACTTTAAACTATAAATAGACCATTCCAAATCCTTATCAGTTCTGTTTGGAGCACAGGTCGTCACCAAATACATGCCAACTTCTGACTTGTTCGTATCTAACGAAATTTTTTTGTGGCGTAAATTTTCTGCAGTGTAAGGTAGCCAGCCCATGTTCAACTCGCCAAAGTCCCTTCTTTAAATTTGTCTGGCAGATCACAATGTTATTATACGTCGCTCTCTATTCGGGCCCTAGAAACAATAGAACGACACAGGGAGATAACAGCGTAGGAAACTTACCCACCTGAGGGCATGTAACAGCTGTTTTATTCCGACACGACGAATCGTTCATTGGACCACACTGTAACACTGTTGTTTGTACAACAGGAGAGGAAGATTTGGTGTTTAAACAAGTTGTCAGTAACAATAAAGTTATTTGAGAATAAGTTGGCCAAATATACAGCTGGTGTGTTGTTTCATTGACTTCCTGGATTAACTGAAGGATAGATAGATAGAAAGATTGATAAATTAATAAATTAATAGATTGATAGATAGATAGATAGATAGATAGATAGATAGATAGATAGATAGATAACATAGATAGATAGATAGATAGATAACATAGATAGATAGATAGATAGATAGATAGATAGATAGATAGATAGATGCATAGATAGATAGATAGACAGACAGACGGACGGACGGACGGGTTGGGTGGGTGGGTGGATGGATGTTGTGAGCTTGGATAGATGGGTGGGTTGGTTGATGGGTGGTTTGATGCAGGTTGGCCGTCCTGGCTACATGTAAGAATGATTACATACAAAGATGTCGTCTGGAAATACATATTGATGACAGGATAGTTGTTAGAACAGGCGAAGCGTAAATTAGAGCAATGAAGACCCGCAGCTTTCTAGGCGCCATATTTGCTGCTCCGACAACCACATTACCAAGACCTGATGCTACAGCCACACATTCCCCTTTGTGCGGCATATTCTCTGTGAGCCGAGATTCTCTAAAATAATTTGAGTAGATTTTTCACGTCAATTTTGTCTTAGCAGCGGTCTAACTGTCAAGGGATTTTTAAGTTGCGCACCATAGGATCGGGTGTCTGATCTCACTACTGAGAAATCAGAGGCAAGTTTTACCAGATGACCCACGTGAAAACATATCGGTCTCCACAGTGATTTGAGCCCACGACCTCCAGCAAACGAGGCAAACACATTACCTTGAGACCATTGGGTCCCTTCCCGCTCCTCCTTGGCCTTGTCATACACAAAGACATAGACAGACCACTCGTGAAGGGCGGGGGGGGGGGGGGGGGGGGAAGGGGGGTTCGTCCTTTAATTGTTATTGTAACTGCTGTTGTTTTCTTCATGGTGTATAGTTCGATTGACAGGAAAACCTTGTGCATGGGTATTGATAGTAATAATAAGAATAACTGAGTTTATGTAAATTCATGTACTCGTACTTTGTTAATTTTCATGGCGTATTCTAAAGAGGTTGTGTTATGTGTTATTTATTATGTATTATGAAAACATGACGATTCCAGGAACATGCGTATTCCCGGTGGCAGTATATCGATGCGAGACATGGAGAGTCACGTAATTATTAAGGAAGGTGATCAGGGCTTTAGTAACGAAATGTTACAGAAGAATCCTAAAATTACAATGGGTAAAGACAAAAATAAATAAAGCCTTCTGCAAGTTCTTAGTGTCGAAGAGAACTGTTTCATAAAACCCGTTATGTTTCTGAAACTGAGGTTTTTCGCCACATCAAACGGCATTACAGACTGGAGAAAGCAGTTCTGGAGGGTATTACTGAAATAAGACGAGGCAAAGGTCAACCAACGCGTAAAGGGACATAAGCCATCAAGGACACCCTAAACATGAACATGGAGCAGGAGAGATTCCTATCGTGTGGCGGCAATGAGAACGATGTTCTATCAAGTACAAGCTACATGATGATGATGATCATGAATCAATATTTAAAAAAATTTTTTTTTGCGTTCGTCTTATTTATCTATTCCCCAAGGCGTGTGTGCGTTACACTGTGGTTTTTATTTTGCGCCTGTCGGCCCAGTGCATCCGACTTCAGCATGCATTTTATGTAAGGGTCTGCTTCCTCCTGCATTTTCTAAGGGTTTGCTTCCCCGGGGTAACGGCCGGTGCTGTGATGGGGATCGAACCCAGCACCTTCTGGTTGTGAGCCGTGCCACTTAACCACTAGGCCACGCCGTCCCCACCATGAATACATATATGTAAGAAGTTGTTTATGTGAATATGTGTGTTTGTATGAACGTATATTTCGTATAAATTAACCTCCAAACATCTCGAGGTCTGGCGTTGGGGACAAATTAGTGTGGGAACTACTGCGACAGACCACCGAACACTGCGTCTCGTTGATCATATATCAACAGCAGAGGAGATAACCTGTAGCCTAGGTGTGTTGTTATCAATCGACGTATCCACTCTTAACCGTCCGGTACGTCAGACGTGAGTCTTAGTGTCCTACGTGCCGTAAACCTGTATCGAAAGCCATACAGGTATTGGTGCATACCACACTCGCTTTAGTTCAGATGGCCCTCTTTACCCTAATGTCTTCACACGAGAGAAGTACAATCAGGCCGTGTTTTGAAAGTTGACTTTATTGATTAGGGGAAAGGAAATCATCTTCTTGATCTAGTCTTTTTGCCTCTCTCTTCCTTACAAATAACATGCTTCTAAACATTAACGGGAAACTTTTGCTGAGTTTGTTTCTTTGGCAATTTGATTTAAAGGATAAGATTGCTATCTTCGTGCACAACCCTCTTGAGTCATCTATTTCGAGATGCTTGGAATTTTAAAGTTGGTATTAAATTATTTTCTTCATGGGTAAAGCTTGTGTCATTTATCGTACGGATTTGGTCATTTGTACATGGGCATAGATGTTCAGCTTTGGTAATGTATACACGTGGACATAGATGTGCACCTTTGGTAATGTGTACACGTGGACATAGATGTGCAGCTTTGATAATATGTCTTGGCTTAAGACATCGACTGTACATACTCTTTCATACACTTTATAACAAAACTAGCCTGCACACTGCGCGACGAATGCTCGAGAAAGCAGCTTTTGTTCAACAGTCTTATAAATCCTCCAGCCGGACCACAGCAGTGGGAATAAACGTCGCAATAGGTTCTGAAAAAGTATAACTCATCTAACGTAGAAGGGTCTCCAAATCATGGATCTGCGCGCGCGCTGCTGTACCCATATGCCGGACGTTTGCTGTGTGACATATTCTATTTGTTTTAAAAGAACGTATCAGAAAGAATACACAATGTCAATCTCCATCACTAGTGTTTAATTCCATTGTTGGGCTGCGCTGGGATGATTCATGAGGGAAAAGTAATAAAGGTCGCAAGTCTTTGCAGTTAGCACACAGTGGGTAGACTAAATTTCATTTACACCCTTAATATAAAGAAAAACCTAAACTGTACTGGTGATTTTGAACCCGAGCCCAGGTGGCCAGGAGACCGGCAACCAAACAACTCGGCCAACTGCTACTCATAAATATAGGATACAGGAATATATATTACTGAATAAACCGTTTTCTTGAGTATCCAAAGAAGATGAAGGAGGAGAAATTGAAGGAGGTGGAGGAAGAATAAAAAGAAGAATAAAAAGGAGGGAAAAGGAAGCGAGGAAGAGGAAAGACGAATAAAGATAGAGGAGGTGGAGGAAGAAGATAGAAAGAAGAAACATGAGGAGGAGAAAGAAGAGGAGGGAGAGGAAGAAGAGGACGAGGGAAGAAGAAATAAAAAGGAAGATTAAAAAAGAAGAAGAATAAGATAAATAAAAAGAAGGAATAAGTAGATGGAAGAAGTAGATGAAGAAATATAAGAAACTGAAGAATAAGAAAAAGAAGAAGAAGAAAAAGAAGAAGTGGAAGTAGAGAAGAAAAAGAATAAGAAAATGTAATAATAATAATAAGAAGAAGATGACGATAAAGATAACGAAGAATAGGAAATCTGATTAAGATATTTTCAAACACGAAACGGTTGGGTTTCAAATCGAACAAGTTTCAAACGTGTTCTGGTCTCAAGAGATGTTAGCACCTAGTCATATTGGAGACTGATGGACACACTTGGGAAATCCCACGTACACAACGTGGACGTAAAAGCACCATTGTTAGCTGAAAGCGATAAGAGTAGACTGTTAGCCGCTGTCTAGGCACAGTTCTAGCAGTAATCAAATTTCTAGTCAGTAGCCTACCTTACCTTGACCTAATAAGCCGCAGAAGTAAACACATTTCACCGAACGAAAAGAACGTTCTCAAGTTTGCCTTCGGCTACCTGGCAGTAGGCATACGCCTATTTGAATTCAAGGATACCAAGTATCCAAGTATTCTTGGTTTTCTGATCTCCACAATCGCATACACCTGTCAATATTGGAAAAAGAACCGCATTCTCTGCTATCATTCTTCAACTTCTTCTCCGCTCGGGCCCAAAAGTAACGCACGATCTGCAGGCCCGCCGTCAGGGTAGGGGTCCACTGTATTTTCCCCGTCAAGGTGGCAGCGTATTAACCTTTCCTTCAACTCTAATAATCCGATCAGACAAACGCTCAAATCTCGTTTCATTTGCAGACTACACCAAAATAAATCTAGTTTATCGAGCTGCAAGCTTTCAAAGTCCTACATTCTCCGAATATCTTATCTGATCACCTGAATACAAGAGTTATTTAGTGGAATTATTTTGGTGTTATTACGCCCACTTGTAATTTGTGTATTATAAAATGTCTAAATATATGACTGGGTGTGCGAGTTGAGCCTTTCTTTGATGTATAATTGTGTAAGCTCCATCAAAAGGTGTGCGTTGTAGCGCGCGTGATCTTTGAAATTGGGTTACGATTGCATGTACGCGCTCACTCACACAGAGTCGCAATGTTTGGCAGTTGTTTGGAGTGTTCGTGTGTTATTACTTATGACACAATGCAGGACACTTCAGGGGGTTGGTAAGAAAGGTCTAGAAACAATGCCGCATTCTTTATGTGCAAAGACTAACGTATGGTCAGGCACAACATACTGATCAGACGTGTTCAGACAAAATATACTGGATAAGACTCTCACCTCAGCTTCATAGTAGCCCTCCCTGGAAACGGGCTGTTTTCATGACGGCCTGGCTAAAGGGATGAGGGTTCGACATGATCCCCGTAGTAGTGAGCGAGACGCAGAGCCTAGCCGCTTGGAGGACCCGGCACCACCTTCATCAGCACGCTCGGGATGTGGGGAAATCTACTCAATCTGCCCATTTAACGTCCTTTTCAGGGCACACAAAAGGGTAAACTTACTTATTGTGAACATTCGAAACAATAACTTGATATAATAATAATTCTGAAAGTAAGTCACAAACAAATATCGGGTAGCTGAAACATGTAGTTGGCAGTTTTTGATGGTGTTATTATAGGGCATTACCTATTAGTATCAGGCGCCAGGTGTCGCATGAACGTACGCAACATAGATACAAAATGGCGTTCGTGCTCACAGAGTGTACAATCAAAGACAGCGGCTGTTGTGCTTTATATTTTGGCAAAACAACTTTCTACAAAGGCGCAAGAAAAGGAAATGCTGCGTATTTATGGTAAGAACTGTTTGCTGTGATTATCATGACTGAGCCGATACATTTTCTTAAGACCGCTCAAAAATGGCTGATGAGGCCGACCTGGTCGTCCTGTAGAAATTGCAAACTAGGTTGGCAGCTTGTTGAACATTCATCTTACAGTCTGACATCCCCAAACGATTTCCACCTGTTTGGTACAATAAAAAAAACCCATCTTTCCGAGAGACGTTTCGCGAATGAGGTTGAACGCATGAAGTGAAATGTAACTGAGACAGCAGACCAAAGACTTGATTACGGCAAGTTTTGGTGAGATAGCAGACCAAAGTCTTCCATTCTGCAAGTTTTGTGAGACAGCAGACCGAAGACTTCCATGCTGCAAGTTTTGTGAGACAGCAGACCAAAGACTTCCATGCTGCAAGTTTTGTGAGACAGCAGACCAAAGACTTCCATGCTGCAAGTTTTGTGAGACAGCAGACAAAAGACTTCCATGCTGCAAGTTTTGGTGAGACAGCAGACCAAAGACTTCCATGCTGCAAGTTTTGGTGCATTGATAAAATGGGATAAGTGTCTTAAGTTTTGTGGAAATTAGGCGGATACATACATATATATACTGATAAATTATACTTTAACAAGTTGTTTTTTTCAAAATACAATCAAGTACAAGAACAAGGCATGTTCAGTTCAGTTTATCTTGTAACCCATTAGATCGTTGGGGTACACTTGAAACCACTCCCACAATCCTACACCAGCTCTCTCTGTCCCCTGCCGCCGGTCGTGCCTCACAGGAAAGAAGGTTTGGCCAGTCAGTGATGTTGTATGCCCATCTTTACCTTGGACGACCCTGTCCTCTCTTTCCTAGTACGGAACCATGCAGTATCGAATTTGTAATTTTGCTGGACGTCGTGATTTGCCCATACCAAGCCATATTATGCCTTGTGATAGCTGTGAACAGATCATCAAAGGGCTCAATTGTGTTTTCCACTCTTCGTCGTATTTCTACGTAAAAAAGGGCAAGCTAAAAATTAACTAAATAAAAGGTCCAGATTAGATATTAAGAAATATTTTTCTAGTCAGAGAGACGGTGAATGCTTGGAATGCATTGCCACAGGATGTAGTGGAGGCAGGGAGAATTAATGCATTTAAGAATAGATTAGATGCACATAACTTTTACAGCAAGGAAATGTAAATGAAACTGGCTGTTTACAGACTGCATAGTCGCCTAAACCAGTATAAAAACGTTAAGTTAAGTTAAAAAAAGAACAATTTAAGTGCAATAATAAATGATTTTCAAGTTCTGATCTGATTTAGTTTTGTTTGTTTGACTTATTTACTGACTTGCTCTCGTACATATTAAAGTGCGATTAATTCCTTTTATCTTAACTTAACGTCTTCATACTGGTGTAGAAGACTCTGCAGAGTTTGTATACAACCATTTTCTTTTTCATTCACTTCATCTAAAAATACCTATGCGCATCCAATCTATTCTTGAATCCATTAATTGGCCCTGCTTCCACTATTTCCGGTGGCAATTCATTCAAAGCATTCACCACTCTCTGACTAAATAAATATTTCCTTGTATCTAATCTAGACCTTTCTTTAATTAATTTTTTGGTGTGCCCTCTTGTTCTTGTAGATGGTTGTATTTTCTTTACAAAACTTGTAAAAGTCTAATATATCTATACCGTTATTATTTTATACTTGGAAAACTTGGAATCCTTGTATTTAAACATGCACATTAATGTCTGTTGACAGGTAGCTGAAAACTTAGGCAAAAGATATGAGTTATTTATAAACCTTCAGAAACTTACTGGACCTTGAGAAAGGTATCAATATTTGGGTAGATTTTAAGTTTTGATTTTTCAAATTTTGTCCGTGCAGCAGCCGTTAAAGCCGTTTCTTTTCGATTTATAACTGCCAAGTGATTTTTAACGAGCTCGACACTGCACACAGGAGTCCGATCACACTACCCAGAGATCAGGGAAATTTTTACCAAAAGATCCACGTAAAAAAATCCCGGTCTTCAACACGATACGAACCCGCACCCTCCGACACCCGTTGCGGAGTCTTACCAAGTGATTATTTTATGAACCTCAAATTCTGTTCTTTTCTAGACATTGTAGGCTGGTTTTTCTTAGGCCTTTTCTCATAGCTATATCTCTGGAATCCCCCTTTCTGTTTTGTCGCTCTTCTTTGTATCCTTTCCGGCATGTTTATATCCCCTCTACGACAAGGAAGGACTCCAAACCTGAACACAGAACTCCAATCTAGATCTAACTAATGCTTTATACAGTTTGACGATCACGGAATGATGAGTCAAATAGTTTGACCTGCAGTCAGCGAGAGAAGAAGAAGAAAAATAGGGGTGCTGTTATAAACAATTGTCGACTTCACAGACCAAATTCCTCTCCTATAAAAACTGTATACAAATAAATACAATTTCAAAAAAAAGGGAGCACAGTTCTAAGCAATAATTCCCATTACGGACCAAATTCCTCTCCTATAAAAACTGAATAAAAATAAACACAATTTTTAGAAAGGGGACAGTCTGAAAAGAAGTACGGTAGTTAAATATATAGACCAACATGGCTCCTCACTCATCTCCGAATGTGGATTCGTTCATTAATATCTCGTTTCTTCTCTGGCCTTTCTTACATTCACGTCTTCAATCACTCATCCAAAGCCTCGTACCGTTTGTCATGCTAAAATACATTACCTTTCCAGGCCGTTAGTTCGTAACTATTTATTTCTCCATCAGTTTTTCGTGTTGTGATTTTATATCTGATATCAAAACATCTAGCGGGATAATAGATCACACAGTTGTTCGTGGTGTTGACAGAATTATATTTTATCTGGACTATCTATACTGGGCGATACCTGGGCTGACAAGAATAGGAACACTGGCACTTTACAAGTATGTCGTAAAATCGACTAAAGCCTGTTTTGTGATAGGGGCCGTACCCTCATCATGTTAACAAAGAATGCTGTTATTATCAGCCACTGCAAAGGCGCGGAAACAAGCTTCATGTAAAGAGACCAGCTGCTGTTAAAATCTATGATTCAAATTAGGGCGTAAAGGTCACGGATTGCAGATACTTTAAAAACGGGGGCTTTTAAAAAGGTGGAACTCGTATGGTGGCTTATGCTTTAAATTGCAGCGAAAAGGGAGTTAATACTTCTACATCCTTCATTTCATCCATTTTTTCCATTAGTCGGCCTATCAATCCATGGATTCGACCGTTCATCGACCCTTCTATCCATTCATCGGTTCATCCAACAGGATCAAGACGCTGAGCATCGCATGCACATCATCGGTCAGCGACCTATAGCTGATTGCTAGCGTCAGGGTCAGCGAACAAGAGCTTCCAAGACCCTTCTACACCTACACGCGGTGATCCTGGATAACAGGATGCAATAGAGCAGACTGGCTAAAGAGAAAGGATCGAAGAGGAGAGACTACCTGGTACTAAAAAAGTGCATGCTGAAATCGGATGTGTCATACCGATATGGGCAAATATCGCATTCAAGCTGTAAAATACGACACGACACATTTCGTTCTCTGGACTACATTTTGCTACTTAAAGCCCTTTCACTACTTGGTAGAGGGAGATTGAGAATGAACGAAGCCAAGCCAATTTATTCATCAGGGCAGACAAACAGCAGAACATGTTCTCAAAGACTGTCGCATCTATTGTAAGATCCAAGGCAACGAGGCGGCAGACAGACTGGCAAAAGAAGGTGCAAGACTACCACAACCAGACCCTAGTGTGACCTACGAAGAGTCAAAAAGGCCTATTAGAGCTAGATACATGACCGAATGGGAAACAGAACATACTGGCTACACCAAAAACGATGCCTATTAACAGTTGAACAGAAGAGAGCAGGTCGTGGTCTTCTTCAGACTTCGCACAGGCCACAATAGACTGAGGTACCACCTATTCAACAAATTGAAGATAGGTGGCACTGACGAATGCTCGTGTGGTACCGGGAAATTGACCTCTGAACATTTTCTGCAAAACTGCCCGACATACGAGGATCAGAGAGAGCAGATGTGGCCATCACCAGTGCCAACACTAGACAATCTCTATGGCAGTGTCGACAGCCTCAGGATGACCGCTGCTTTTTTAGAAAAAATACAGGTTGACGTCTGACAGCGTACGAAGAAGAAGAAGAAGTAGTAGAAGCATCCACGAGAAGAGTTATAGACAAGATCACCACCGAAACCCAAGTAAGGAATATATTATGTGGATATGAGAGAAGTCTGCGATAAATCTCCAAGTTTTTGAAGGAAATGGATGCTTCTTTTTCTTCTTCTGCGTACGCAGTCAGACAGTAACCATTATTTTTTCGAAAAAAGCGGCGGTCATCCTGAGGCTGTTGCCACTGCCATAGAGCTTGTCTTGCAGTTCCACTGGTAATGGCCACATCTGCTCTCTCTGATCCTCGTATGTCGGGCAGTTCTGCAGCAGATGTTCAGCGGTCATTTTACCAGTACCGCACGGGCATTCGTCGGTACACCCTATCTTCAATTTGTTGAATAGGTGGTACCTCAGTCTATTGTGGCCAGTGCGAAGTCTGAAGACAACGACCTGCTCTCTTCGGTTCAACTGGTAATAGGCATCGTTTTTGGTGTAACCAGTATGTTCGGTTTGAAGGAAATGGATGCGATTTCTGAGAGTTTTTTTAAATTAACTTTAGTCGTCATTGCACATGGTTTAATCCACATATTCTCTGTTCTTCTCCATATTTCTGTAGAGTCACAGCACAATGTACGATCTCCCACCGGCCAGAATCCCGAGATAGATTGTGTAGATTTTATAAATATTTTCGTATTTTTCCCGAGCTGCGGCCCGTTAAGTCTACTCGTTCAGATTTCTAACTGCCGATGGATTTTTAACGTGCGCGACACTAACACGGGCGTCCGATCTCTACTACCCAGAGATCCCGGAAAATACAAGAAAGTTCACAAGAAACAAAATCCCGGTCCCTACCGTGATTTGAATCCACGACCTCCAGCACCCGAGGCGGAGGTCTTACCTCGAGACCATTCAGTCCCCTAGATAATTTGAGAACTTTCGACTAAGAACAGAAAGATAATGCCAACCAACCGTTTATCCATTCATGAATCCACGACATCCTCCACCAATATATCCATGCATAAATCCATGCATTCATAAGTTCACACATATATCACTTCATCCATGTATCCACCTGCCTGTCTGTCAGTACATCTACTTGTCTCCTAATCCATTTATCTATCCATCTATCTGTCAATTCATATATTAGCTCGTCTTTGTGTCTTTATACCCTTCCACCCATTTATCCAACCGTCACTTTGTCAGAGGATATTTCAGTTTATTTTTCTGAATTGGTGTATTTATGTCCTCACATCCATCAATCCATCATCCATATATCTACACTCCCCATATTTACCTATCTAGCCAAACATGAATTAATTAACTTTCAGACCTACTAGTATATTCATAAATCTATCACTATACCCAAGGACAATGAGGCTAACGTCTGGTCAGGCAAAACACACTGATCAGAGGATATTAGTCAGGGTCAGGAGAAATATACTGGTGAAGACCCTCACCTGACGGGACGATGAGGCTAACCTTTGGTCAGGCAAAACACACTGATCAGAGGATATTAGTCAGGGTCAGGAGAAATATACTAGCCAAGACCCTCACCTGACGGGACGATGAGGCTAACGTCTGGTCAGGCAAAACATACTGATCAGAGGATATTAGTCAGGGTCAGGAGAAATATACTGGTGAAGACCCTCACCTGACGGGACGATGAGGCTAACGTCTGGTCAGGAAAAACACACTGATCAGAGGATATTAGTCAGGGTCAGGAGAAATATACTGGTCAAGACCCTCACCTGACCTCCTTGTTGACCGTCCTGGAAACGGGCTGTTGTCGAGGACAACAGTCTGGCTAACAAGGTGATGTTCGACGTGATCTCCGTAGTAGTGAGCGACACGCAGATGAGGCGAAGCATAGCACTACCGTCTGGAGGATCCCGGTCCACCTTTATCAGCACGCTCGCGATGTGTGGAAAGCTACTGCAACCCGTCACTTAACGCCCCTTTCAGAGCACACGCAAGAGTAACCAACTCAATGTGGGCATTCGAAACAACAACAACTATCACTCTATCCGTGCCAATTGAACATCCATCCATCCATCCATCCATCCATCCAAACATCTACATTTTCCGTCCTACCAACGCAGCTGTCCTTCAGCCCATGTAGTCTGTTATCCTGCCCGTCGGCCGTCTATCTACCCGCCCGTCGGTCCGTCTGTCAATATTTCCCTTCAGTCGAACTGTCTACTTACTTCTCTGGCCCGTCGGCTGTCTGTCTCCGTCTGTCTATTATTCCCGCCTGTCGATCTGTCTACTTATTCTTTCCGCTCGTCAATCCGTTTATCTATCTAGTCTTGCTGCCCGCCCACCTGTCCATCTGCTTGGCAATCTATCTACACTGACATCTTTCTTTCCGACCATCCGCCTACCCAGGGCTGCTTCGTCTTATCCTCTATATCTAAGCTCATCTCTCCAAGTACGTCCAATTTCGTAATATTATTTATTCCGATCAGAGCCTAGATGTAATACTTTTTTTTTCAAATCTGACTAAAGATATCAGATTATGCCGTCATAGCTTTGCAAACCCATGACAAACATAGATGGAGCCAATGATGCTAAATACGTTTGACTTGGTTACATCGGAGTCCCCGTAGAAGGAGCTTATGTAGTCTAGTTTATATTTTTCAGATACGGCGTCGTGATTCTAAATACGTGTGCCGCATTGGAACGAAAGTCTATATTCAAATGAAGATACATTACACTATTTGGTTTGTCGACCTGATAAAATCTGGAACACGCAGGGGCGTTATACTGTTTTAGCTAGTGTTCTACTACGAGTGACGTCGAATCTGCTAACTTTTTTATATTGTTAAGTTTCGCAGACGCTCCGTGAACAAGGGTTCTTAAACGGCTACGAGGATTGCGCGAGATTACCATTATGGCGTAAAGGACACTGGGAGCGATGTACGATAACCGAATTGGTGAAATGAAAAGATGTACGATGGCTTAATTAAAGAGTTGAAGAGATATACGATGGCTTAATTAAAGGGTTGAAGAGATATACGATGGCTTAATTAAAAGGTTGAAGAGATATACGATGGCTTAATTAAAGGAATGAAGAGATATACGATGGCTTAATTAATGGATCGAAAAGATATACGATGGCTTAATTATGGGCCAGAGAGATGTTCGATGGCTTAATTAAAGGAATGAAGAGATATATAATGGCTTAATTAAAGGAATGAAGAGATGTATAATGGCTTAATTAAAGGAATGAAGAGATGTATAATGGCTTAATTAAAGGAATGAAGAGATGTATAATGGCTTAATTAAAGGAATGAAGAGATGTATAATGGCTTAATTAAAGGAATGAAGAGATGTATAATGGCTTAATTAAAGGAATGAAGAGATGTATAATGGCTTAATTAAAGGAATGAAGAGATGTATAATGGCTTAATTAAAGGAATGAAGAGATGTATAATGGCTTAATTAAAGGAATGAAGAGATGTATAATGGCTTAATTAAAGGAATGAAGAGATGTATAATGGCTTAATTAAAGGAATGAAGAGATGTATAATGGCTTAATTAAAGGAATGAAGAGATGTATAATGGCTTAATTAAAGGAATGAAGAGATGTATAATGGCTTAATTAAAGGAATGAAGAGATGTATAATGGCTTAATTAAAGGAATGAAGAGATGTATAATGGCTTAATTAAAGGAATGAAGAGATGTATAATGGCTTAATTAAAGGAATGAAGAGATGTAAAATGGCTTAATTAAAGGAATGAAGAGATGTATAATGGCTTAATTAAAGGAATGAAGAGATGTATAATGGCTTAACTAAAGGAATGAAGAGATGTAAAATGGCTTAATTAAAGGAATGAAGAGATGTATAATGGCTTAATTAAAGGAATGAAGAGATGTATAATGGCTTAACTAAAGGAATGAAGAGATGTAAAATGGCTTAATTAAAGGAATGAAGAGATGTATAATGGCTTAATTAAAGGAATGAAGAGATGTATAATGGCTTAATTAAAGGAATGAAGAGATGTATAATGGCTTAATTAAAGGAATGAAGAGATGTATAATGGCTTAATTAAAGGAATGAAGAGATGTAGAATTGCTTAATTAAAGGAATGAAGAGATGTATAATGGCTTAATTAAAGGAATGAAGAGATGTATAATGGCTTAATTAAAGGAATGAAGAGATGTAGAATGGCTTAACTAAAGGAATGAAGAGATGTATAATGGCTTAATTAAAGGAATGAAGAGATGTATAATGGCTTAATTAAAGGAATGAAGAGATGTATAATGGCTTAATTAAAGGAATGAAGAGATGTATAATGGCTTAATTAAAGGAATGAAGAGATGTATAATGGCTTAATTAAAGGAATGAAGAGATGTATAATGGCTTAATTAAAGGAATGAAGAGATGTATAATGGCTTAATTAAAGGAATGAAGAGATGTATAATGGCTTAATTAAAGGAATGAAGAGATGTAGAATGGCTTAATTAAAGGAATGAAGAGATGTATAATGGCTTAATTAAAGGAATGAAGAGATGTATAATGGCTTAATTAAAGGAATGAAGAGATGTAGAATGGCTTAACTAAAGGAATGAAGAGATGTATAATGGCTTAACTAAAGGAATGAAGAGATGTAGAATGGCTTAACTAAAGGAATGAAGAGATGTATAATGGCTTAATTAAAGGAATGAAGAGATCTACGATAACTGAATTGAAGGAATGAAGAGATGCTTGTGTAACCACTGGCTTTAGCTTAATAAAGCCTGTATAACGCGCATTGCTATATTCTTGATGATTTTTCTAAACGTTATGTAGTGGTAGAGCACTCGCTTTTCAAGGCAAAGGTACAAGGTTCAACTCCCTTTATCGATACGCTTCAGTCAGCCCAGCTGTAAAGGGTAATAACTTTAAATGGGTACCTGATTTACGATTAGAGAAAGAGAACTGACCACCCGACCACACACAAGCTGTGGCTAATCACAATGAAATCTCTAACACTTCATTCCCGACGGCAATTTTTGGCTATGGGACTTTATTGTTTTAAAATCAAATCAATCAGCTTCCAAATTGTGATCCATGTCTTTAATTTTGTGCATTTCACTTAAGAAGTTAAGCATTAACTGTACACTTAATCCTGTAGAAACAACACAGCCTGCCAGATGAAACAGATCAGCCAGCCTTAGTCTGCATACCATTTCATTTTCTGTTTTCTATTTTCAGTTTCTGAAAAGAAATCGCCAATTACCGTAAATATACATTTATTTGAAGAACTCGAAAAAATGTTCAATAAACAACATAACAAAAAAAGAAAAGCAAGAGGCACTTCGGAATCGAATTACGGACTTCCACACGACGAATACGCTTCGCTGCAACAGAGATATGAGTTGTGGGATTCACCAATTGGCAGAAGAGATACAGGTGGACAGACAACATCCAGAAGTGGTAGGGACACATTCTGACTGAATGTAACGATTTGCCACGGGACAGAGTGCAGGTGGATAGACACTATCGAGATGTGGCGGCAAGGACACATTCTTACTGAGTGTAACAATTTGCAACGGAGCAGAGTACAGGCTGAGGACTACATACCGCTTTGCCGTTGCTGTCGCCGCGTCGTGTGCTGGCTATGTTTGTTTATTTCACCCACAACAGGAAAACACAAAATTTCTTACCCGGGGCTCGATCCGCTGCCCTCTTTGTCATCAAGCAGGCACCGAAACCCTCCAGTCATGGGCTGTTATTTACAACAAATTTTGATTTTCTATATTTTGTTGACAACATGTCTCTCGTCAACCGAATAGCGCTATAATATTTATGTCATTGAGACAGACTGAGATGGACCAAGAAGTTTATGAGAGAAATATGTGCGATTAATTGAGGATGAATACGAAGAATAATAAGTTGAAGATGAACAAGAAGAAGAAGAAGAGGATGAACATAAAGGCCGCACGAAGACAATGTTGAACTCTCAAAGGCAACATTATAGTAAAGCACACACAGACACAAAGACACATCAACAGCAAACACAAAGCCCATACATATATGTACTCACATACACACACGCATAGCACATACATATATGTACTCATATATACACATACAATCGCACTTGATATAGACCATAAGGTCGGTGGGTGTTTCTTCTGTAAGGGCTCTTTTAAAAATTGGCTATTTTTGACATTTTTTAAACTTGACAATGTCTGACCGACTACTTTAATGTATCATCTATACACAATGCAGATTTTCCATCAGGGTTTACTCCCAAATAATCTGCATCTTGTGCTATCTCCAGTCGTCTCAATAATTATCTTGCTTTGGCCAAAAGTAGCCCAAGACCAGAGAGTGAGGTTAACAAATGGCGCAGTTTCTTCCCCACTTTAATCCAAATCACTGCGCAAATCACCCATTTCAGCGGACACAGCAAGATAAACGACTGTCTAATGACTGAACAAAGAGAGTAGTCTTCATCACTTGTGAGGGATGACAATCATCATTTACACAATGCTTCTGTTATGTTAATTATTTTACCCTTAAAAATATTTACATTTAGTGTTTCAAAGTTTAAATCTATAAGAGACCAAAGACCAAACTGGAACCAGGTCAAGAGAAAGGCAAATAAAATAGTCCGTCGCTTTTTTCTGGCAAATCTCTCTGCCCTAGGATAGAAAACTAAGTAAATACGTTTCATAATTGATATTATAAACAATAATAATAATAATAATAATGTTCGCCTAGGCATCTAAGGCTCATTGCGTCGACCTACTGCTACCATGTCCAACCGCTGAGGCTTGTAGTCAAACCTCGTTCACTGCCGAAGGAGAGACTGCTATCTGTCGGAACCATGTAGAACGCGACGGCCCCTCTCACGTGGTTACACATGGCTGACTTGGACATTATCTGGTGAGCCGGTACCTCCTGGTCTATTACAGTTGGCCATAGACCAGAGTGTTCGAGATGGAGGGAAAACTCGTCTTTGCAGACACCTGGACATTTCGGACGAGATCGAACCATTGGATACCGAGGATGCGTCGCTGGTTGCGCATATGAAAGGCATCGAGTCTTGGTATGTCCTGTTTAAGTAGAATCCAAGTTTCTGAACCATACAGGAGGACATGAATCACACACATCTGATAAATACGAGTTTTGGATTCGAGGGAGAGTATGCCATTATTTTATACATTATAAAACTGTTTCTTAATCTTAATCTAGAATGCAGTGCTGCTCATGTCACGGACCACTGAATACGCGTGACGGGCCGCGCGTGTACGCGAGCCTCGTGCCTGAGACGTGCCATGTCTGTGCCGTTTCTTCATTATCACAGTAGTCTGCAATGTTATCACTAAGACCTCCATTCTTTTCACGACACAAGAAACAGTCACAACACATCAGCGTCAATATGTTTCACATTTTATGTGAATGCTCATCTTTAAATGTGATCCTGTGACCCATGCTGGGGTCAGCCAATTCAAGTTGTCAAATACGAAGTACGTTCATGGATATTGTGAACATTTTTTTCGGAGATTTCATTCAACGTTTTACGTTTTAATTCAAACAATTTACCTCCCAAACCGGTCGCCATTCACAACCCTCTTCTAATTTGCATTTAGACTTAAAGTAATATTGTTGAGAAGAAAAACTTGGAAGACGTTGAGAGATATTGATATTTTGGGCGCCGCCTCAAAATGCAGAACTAACGAAGCGTCGCTAAGTGTGTGGACGCCCGTGTCGTTCTTCCAGAACGTCCTGGACGATTGACCAGAATGAATGGACATTGCGCGCTTATATAACTGTACAGTACTATGCTGCTGAAACATTGGCACTTACTAGGTATGTTCAAAAAGTTTCCAACCTTTGAGCTAGAAAAATACAATTACTCCCCTAAAAGGTTTTAAACATTAATCCCTTTCAAAGTACGCTTCTTGGAACTCCCACACACTTCTCCTAGAGGTTCTCGACTTTACTGGAAACATTTCAAGAAGGCCAATATAAGAATGAGGTAAAGCTGGGTCGTCGCATTTCACAGAATTTCTTCTCATCTAGTAAATCGGGCCCCTTTCAGCGGAATTATTAACTTAGGAAACATCAAATTATTGCAAGGGAATAGGCAGCCTGGTGAACCAGAGAAATGTTGTATTTGACCAAGAAAGTATGAATCAGATGCGAAGAATGGGCGGATGCGTTGTTATGATAGAGCTACAAGGTAACCGTTGTCCACAGATCTGGTCGTTTGCGTCGAACGACATCACGAAGTCGACGGATGACTACCAGGTAGTACTCTTTAGTAATGTTTTGGAATTGTGGTGCGTACTCGTAACAGACAACCTCATGGAAGTAAAAAAAAAAGTTCAACATGACTTTGACAATACTGCCCATCTGCCTCGCTTTCTTCCACATCGAAGATAATGAATGATTCCACTCTCCAATCACTTAGCGTGGAACCGCCTGAACCCCAATGAATTAGCTTAGAACCCCCCCCCTAACCCCAATCACTTAGCCTAGAACCCCCCCCCCCCACCCCCTGAACCCCAATCACTTAGCCTAGAACCCCGCTAACCCCAATCAGTTAGCCTAGAACCCCCTAACTCCAATCACTTAGCCTAGAACCCCCCGCACTAACAACTGCGTCACCTCCACTGATGTAGACATTCCGATATTTTTGTATAGACACACATAAGACTAGTTGACATATTCAAAAGAAAAAAAAAACAGAACAAGAATTTGAAAAGACGGTTACTTTGTTTGAATGGAATAAATAAATCACCCGGCAGGTATATCTGTGCTGTAGAGACTAGGTCATACGGTAATCTCTGAGATAAGACACGAGAGAAAGGTAGTTTCAAAGCTGTGTGTTCCTAAATAGTGAATGGTAAAAATTGCTCTGATAATTGTGTATGTTTATGATATCTGATTTTAAATGCAACTGTCAGTAGCCGCTACACCTACAGTGTTAGACTACACAATCTTTTGCTTTGTTCATTTGTAAAGTTTGAATAGTTTTCTTGGAGAGGTCAAATTGATATCGTGAATTATGTTTTGTTGGGGTTCTCAACTATTTATCACTATGCTTGAGTTTATCGTCTGGAGACCGAGTCCACTTATTGAGGATCTAAAATAGAATAGAATGCGTGTAAAATTGAACCGTCCGTGGTCGTCATGTTGGGAGATTTAACAACTTCCATGTGTACTGCCTGCGAAAACTACTGAGGATTAGACATGGAGCCATACAGAGAAATCAAGAACATCATCAGAAATAAGTATATACACAAATGGAGAGAAGACAGAGACATAAGCAGTACACCGGACTCAATTCACCAACGCAAAAGAAATCAACAAACTACCTTATTTCGTCTGAGAACTGGACACTGCAGAGTACTAGTACCGACTGAAGATCTTACACACCGATGAGCGCCCATGTAGAACAGGATGCCAGAACCCTGAGCATATTCTACAGGAATGTCCAATTTATAGGCAAATGAGATGCCAGACCTGGCCAGAGTGTGCGGAGCTGAGACACAAGCTGGTAGGCAACCGCTCCGACCTGGTGAAGACTACAGTTTCATCATGGCGACTGACCTGTAGATATAGCATGACCAAAAGATCCTTAACGCAAAGAAGAAAGAGACATGGAGCCAAATAAATATGCGTCAGTGCCATCGGGCATGTCCAGTATACACACCATAATATGTGCAGCGCTGCTGAGATGGGCTGGCCATGTGGTACGCATGTTGGATCAACGTCTACCAAAAGAGATCTTCGATGGTGAACTGCAATATGGCAAGGAACCTGCTTCAAGTCATTCCACTTTGCGATGCGACGTTTTCCTGGACTAGTCTTTAGGGGAGCTGTTGATGGCAAGAAACTTCGTCTAGATTACAATCTTGTGCAATGCATCTGGTGTAATTTTTTTTTTCGTCGTTCGTTTACAAATGTCCGCTTCGATACCATGAAAAGGGCTTAGCAAGTAGCAGAATGCAGGCCAGTCGAATGCGTTGTGGTGAAGTTTACAGCCTGACTCCGATAATTGCACCTTAAGTTTCGACACTTCCGACTTCAGCATTGCATTATCCTTCCCTAGCCAGTCTTCGCTGTTGCAGCCTGTTATCCAGGATCACCACGTGTAGATGGAGAAGGATCTTGGCAGATCTGGGTCGTTGGCACTGCCTCTAGCAAACACATTTGGTTCGCTGATCGCTCCAGGTCATGCACTGCTCAGCATCTTGATTCCTGGACTAGTCTGTATGTGATGTATTGACTGTAAGCAACTTCGTGTAGATTTTAATCCCGTGCATTGCATCTGGTGTCCAAATATACATTTCTGATGCAACACTTTGTCGTGTCTCGCGTGATTCTATGCCGATTTTGGAGTTTATTTTCATAAGTTGGAGTAGGCTTCAGGTCTTGATGTCTTGATGACCCGTTCCTCATCGTAGCTGCGGGTCCCAACTTTGTCTCCAGTGGCCCTTGTCTTGAGCCACGGAAGTCCAGTGCCGGGTAAGTGCACCTCTAAAGGCATCTCGGATGTTGCAGCACACAGCAAGGGAGTCTGACCAACGCACTGGAGGTCTTCCCCTCGGTCTCTTCTTATCTCGGGGCTACCAGACTGCTGTCGCCGTGCTCCATCGACTACCGTTTTGTCGCAAAATCTGACCTGCCCATCTATGCATTGTCTTGTCTGCGTGGATTGTCACATCCTTCACCAGGGACAATCCTCTTATGTCAGAATTGTGGAGACCTTGCAGACGTTGGATTCGGAGAGTGATTCCGACCAAGCGTCTCTCAAGAAAGGCCTGGGTAACTCAATTAGTCCTCTAGTGATTTTGTTAGTGTGCACGTCTCCTCGACACCGTAGCACATCGCAGGGAGTACAGTGGAATTGAAAAGGGAGGCTCGTAGGTCTTGGTCATGATAACCGGCCAGGACTGTGTTAATAGACGAGAAGGCTGGTCAACCCGGGCGGTGACGTCTAGTCAGTTCAGGTTCCAGGTTATTCTCCATATTGAGAAGACGTCCAAGATAAATGTGCTCATTCATATACTCTAATCGTACCTCGCCAAGGAAGACTGGATCACAATTGTATTACGTTGCGAAGCGATTGCGCAACACTTTGGCCTTAGGCAACCTTAAAGAACAAGAAATTGAAAAGACCGTTAATTTGTTTGAATGGAATAAATAAATCACCAAGAAGGTATATCTGTACAGAAAAAAAAAGAAACATAATAATATAATTTGGAATTTTCTCAATCAATTCCGACCCGTATATCTCCATTATCTCCCATTTTCTAGGTCAATCTACCTGTACATCTTGTTTTCGATTAGTTTCTGTCCCACATTCTCGCTTGCACCAATACACACTTCACCTTCTGAACTGTTGTCTTAGCTTGGTTTTATTATCTACCACAAAGTCAACAAAATCATTACAGCACACGTTTTCTGGTTATTTGATATGACATGTTAAGCTTCATCATAAAGTACTGCGTTGACGGGCGTCGGAGATCACGTTACGGCTTTATCCCGCTTTGTCTTGGGTCTAAATGAAGTTCTATTTTTTGTGTTCTTCACATGCACTCTCATTTAGTTCCTTATAATTCCTTTTTTTTCCAAATGAAATATAACAATTATTTACTTGATCCCCGTCAATGTATTTAACGATTGAATTCAAGTAAAGGCAAACGAAGACATATTCCGGTTGTAGTGTTAGTTCACGTTCCGATATTATGTATGACGGACTGTTTCAAGATGCTTCTTTCGAAACATGGAGGATGTTCGATACTTGATTAGCTTTTGGTCTGAGTGCATGCACATGAGTCAGGGCGTCTTCTACTATAGAAGGGGTAAGTCTTCACAGTTGGGCAATGGCTAATTAGGGCGTCTTCTACCCTAGAAGGGTAAAGTCTTCACAGTTGGGCAATGGCTAGTTAGGGCATCTTCTAACCTAAAAGGGATACAGTCTTCACAGTTAGGCCATGGCTAATTAGGGCGTCTTCCACCCTAGAAGGGTAAAGTCTTCACAGTTGGGCAATGGCTAGTTAGGGTGTCTTCTATCCTAGAAGGGTAAAGTCTTCACAGTTGGGCCAGGGCTAGTTAGGGTGTCTTCTACCCTAGAAGGGTAAAGTCTTCACAGTTGGGCCAGGGCTAGTTAGGGTGTCTTTTACCCTAGAAGGGGTAAAGCCGTAACGGTTGGGCCAGAGCTAGTTAGGGCGTCTTCTACCCTAGAAGGGGTAAAGCCGTAACGGTTGGACCAAGGCTAGTTAGGGCGTCTTCTACCCTAGAAGGGGTAAAGCCTTTACAGTTGGGCCAGGGCTAGTTAGGGCGTCTTCTACCCTAGAAGGGGTAAAGCCGTAACGGTTGGGCTAGGGCTAGTTAGGGCATCTTCTAACCTAGAAGGGTAAAGCCGTAACGGTTGGGCCAGGGCTAGTTAGGGCATCTTCTAACCTAGAAGGGGTAAAGCCGTAACGGTTGATCCATCGCTATCGCCAGGATTCTTGATTTTTCATTCTGGGAACCATCATTATCACACAGGGGACATTCCCACAAGTGCTCCGTTCTCCCTCCAAGTAACCTGCCAGGTGTTGATTTCGTGTTCTTCAGATCTTTCCAGACAGAACAGACTTTTTCACTTCTCCCTTAGTCATTCCCAAATCTATCATCCTCTGCACACATGCATTTTTGCGACCCTCTGTCTCTGTAGACTGTCCATGACTGCGGTTATCAACTTAACCATGTCTCTCATCATCACCCCATCGTTCACCACAGCTCGTACCGCCCCTGCATCAGTCCTTTGGTTTCCCCAGAAGGCTGCAGTAGATCCATGTGACACCCTGTACACCAGAGTTGTTCAGAAGAGAGGCCCACTCCCTTCTTAGCATGCGCCATTCTATTTTACGGTGCATGCCCTGCAAGTCTAACAGTATCACTGCGTGTGTCCCCAACCAAGTCAGGGCCGCTGTTACCGCCTCAATCTCCATCCTCATACTCGATGTGACAGTGGAGTAGGCAGCTGATTTCTCCACCACCTCCTTGCTATTTTGGTAGCCGACGAAACCCCAACCGCACTTGTTTGCATCTCTGCTGCCGGATCCACCTGCGTACAGAATTGGGTGTTTTGTGGTCCTAAGTGTTGATGGATTAGCTCATGTATTGAAACTTCTGTCCTAGTGTCGCCCCACTCTCTGCTCAGTTGTATCACCACCCTTGTCAGGGGGCTCTCGTTGGTCTCTTCTAACCATTCCCTACCTCTTCCCACTTCTTTCAATGCACAGAACCTTATCAGGGAGTCTTCTACCTCTGCCATCCATGACTTTCCTCGCTTAATGCGTCTGCATTTGAGTGTATCCAAGTCTTGGTGCAAAGGGTGATGTTCGTTGTTTGCAACGTTGGCGTACGCCTTTACCTGCGCTGCTTGATGTCGCACCTTGACGCTTGGCAAATCAACCAGGAATCTAACGTCAGCAATGGGAGTATCTCTAATGCATTCCAGAACTGCTCTCATGTCCGTGTTCTGGATTATCTCCAATCTATCTACCTGTGTCTGCGATAGCGTGAGTAACCAAAGACCGTAGTCCAGGACATACACGACCAGTGCTTGCTAGGATCAGATGAAACAGTGACCAAAAACGTCGCGTCATTCTCGTGATACCTGGCTGTGGTACAGCAGCCTGACCAACGAGATTGGAGATCAAAGCTGTGATCCCTAATCTGGTAAGCTTACTCAAAAACCGTGCATTGCACTACCGCCAGGAGGACTAGGTTCACCTTCTTCCACTCACCTCAGGATGTTTTAAGAATCACTGTATTCATTTACCAGCTAAACATCGTCAAGAGTGAAGAAGCACAGCAGCTTCGAACAAACAATATCAACAACAACAATAATAACAATACCAAACATATCACCAACAACACCAAGAACATCATCTACAAACAACAATAACACCAGCAATACTAAGAACACCACCACTAACAATAAAAACAACAAGAACACCAGCACTAACAACAACATAAACAAAAACCAATACAAAAACAACAACAAAAACAACAACAAAAACAACAACAACAACAACAACAACAACAGCAACAACACGAGCAACTAGAATACCAGCAACAGCAAGAACACCAACACCAACAACACTACCACCACCACTACTAAAAACAACAACAACAACAACAAAAACAACACCAAATACCACCACGTCTAACAACACCAAGAACACGATCACCACCACGTCTAACAACACCAAGAACACGATCACCACCACGTCTAACAACACCAAGAACACGATCACCACCACGTCTAACAACACCAAGAACACGATCACCACCACGTCTAACAACACCAAGAATACGATCACCACCACGTCTAACAACACCAAGAACACGATCACCACCACGTCTAACAACACCAAGAACACGATCACCACCACGTCTAACAACACCAAGAACACGATCACCACCACGTCTAACAACACCAAGAACACGATCACCACCACGTCTAACAACACCAAGAACACGATCACCACCACGTCTAACAACACCAAGAACACGATCACCACCACGTCTAACAACACCAAGAACACGATCACCACCACGTCTAACAACACCAAGAACACGATCACCACCACGTCTAACAACACCAAGAATACGATCACCACCACGTCTAACAACACCAAGAACACGATCACCACCACGTCTAATAACACCAAGAACACGATCACCACCACGTCTAACAACACCAAGAACACGATCACCACCACGTCTAACAACACCAAGAACACGATCACCACCACGTCTAATAACACCAAGAACACGATCACCACCACGTCTAACAACACCAAGAACACGATCACCACCACGTCTAACAACACCAAGAACACGATCACCACCACGTCTAACAACACCAAGAACACGATCACCACCACGTCTAACAACACCAAGAACACGATCACCACCACGTCTAACAACACCAAGAACACGATCACCACCACGTCTAACAACACCAAGAACACGATCACCACCACGTCTAACAACACCAAGAACACGATCACCACCACGTCTAACAACACTAAGAACACGATCACCCCCACGTCTAACAACACCAAGAACACGATCACCACCACCTCTAACAACACCAAGAAGACGATCACCACCACGTCTAACAACACCAAGAATATCATTACCACCACCCGTAACAACAACACCACCAAGAACACCATCACCACCACCCCTAACAACAACAGCAAGAACACCATCACCCTAAAAACAACACCAAGAACATCATTACCACCATCCCAAACACCAATAACACCAATAACACCATCACAACCATCTATAACAACAACAACACGTCCACAGGTTAAGAACCTTCGCCTGGAGGGCCTGAGAACACCTGTGAGAAGAAATATTATCCATTTTCTTATTTAGTATTTAGGCAAAAGGATTTAGTCTTCACTAACTTCACGCACCTGGCCTAATCGAATGTTACAAACGCGATCGCCTAATCTCAAAGTAAATTTGAATTTAATACAAGCAGTACATAGAATTAGGACGACCCTTCTTGGGGTGAATTAAATTATATCTCAAGGGTATTGGTTTGGTAAGAACTGTTTACTCAAGACCTTAAATTGTAAATAAATGAAAAGAGTATGGCGGAGCGGTATACGAAGAGAAGGTATTGAACAATTAGGAGAGAAGGAGAGAGAGAGAGATTACCAGACAAAGAATTCAACTGAAAAGAGCTTACTTTTAAGACATGCAATACATTCAGCGAATGTTGTTATTGTTGGAAGCTACTCGCGTTGAATTGAGTTCGCTTTTTACAATATTTCTTTGTAGCGGGAGGTTGCAGTGGTCCCTAAGCGTACTTGAGAAGCTGAAATTAGGTTCTCCTTGCTGTAGTGCACTGGTCGGCTTCTCAGTACGCTCACTAGAATGAGGATTACATAATCAATCCCCATCTTTTTGGACAGACTCCTGTGACACAGCCTGTTTTATAGGAAGCGGTGAGGTTTGACCAGTATGTTTCACTTGTCCTTGATTGCACTTCGCTCCTAAATAATGGAGAACGAACTGGGCACATTTGTCATAATTATCATTAGCTCTTTCCATTTACTACTCAGACTAAAGGTATAGTCCGTCTTTTCATTCATGAACAAGGTCCGAAACAATTTTCTACTAAATTGTCAGATTCAAATGATTTTTCAGAAAGGAAAAGACAAAACAGATCCAAATGGATACAGGCCTATCAGCCTACTGAGCTGTGTCGGCAAACTGATGGAACGTATGATAAACACCAGACTGATGTGGCATCTGGAAGTAAAACGAATACTAATTCCACAGCAAGCAGGCTTTAGACAGCACAGATCCACTGAGGACCAGGTCATCCTCATAGCCCAGGAAATAGAAGATGCCTACCAGGCACAGAAACACACAGTAGCGGTTTGGGTGGACCTAGAAAAGGTCTGGAAAGACGGACTTAGAGTTAAGCTAAGGAGAAGTGAAGTTTGTGGGAGAATGTACAAGTGGATCAACCACTACCTCAAAAAAAAAAGAACGGCCAGAGTCCAAGTACAAGGGCAGAGGAGCAAAAAGGTGACACTCGAACAGGGAGTACCACAAGGGGGAGTACTGTCACCCACACTCTTCCTGGTGTATATAAACGACATTACAGAGAATATACCAAGAAGAGTCCATAGCTCAATGTTTGCAGACGATCGGGCTATGTGGACCTCTGTAAAGAATTTCACCATAGCAAGAAATCGGATGCAGCAGGCCCTAACATCACTGGAAGAGTGGGCGAACTCATGGCTAGTCAAAATAAACGAGGAGAAAACCACATGTACAATATTCTCGCTTTCAATCAAACCCCAAAACACAAAATTAAGTCTAAATGGCAAATTCCTGCAGCCAAACGCAAAACCCAAACTATCTGGGAGTCACATTTGATCGGCGCATGACATGGAAAAGTCAGATCGAGAGAAACCGAATGAGAGCCAGAGAAAAAATGGCAATCACGAGGAAACTTGCTGACACAAGCTGGGGAGCAGACGAAAGTATACTAAAGAAACTGTACACTGGAAGAGTGAGACCAGTTCTCGAGTATGGCATTGCGGCATGGACAACAGCAGCAAAGGCGAACTTCGATAAAGTTAGCAAACTTCAAAACCAAGCCATGAGAGTTATAACAGGAGGCATGAAGTCAACGCCAATTGTAGAACTTGAAAAGATTACAAAACTGCAATCCATGACCGATAGAAGAGACTGCAGAGCCCAGCTGCAGTTAGAGAAACTCTGAAGACTGACTGACCATCCAATGCACCAGAGACTGAACAATTTGGGAAATGGGAAACTAAAGCGAAGAAACTTTGCAGAAATAGCCAAAGCAAATATGCACGAAGATCCCATAAACGCACTAACAACACCAAAGCCCGTCACTACTGTACGAAAACCTACCTGGAGGCAGGATATATTTCCAGAGGTGGTAGAAAATATACCAGGTATTGGAAACAAAAACTGCCAGACTGAAAAAGAAAGGAGAGATACTACCCTAAGCTTTATATCGAAAAACTACCCAAGCATGGACTGGACCCATGCATACACCGACGGTTCTGTAACAAACACTATACAGAACGGAGGGGCAGGAGCACTCCTGAACCTACCAAATGGCAGAAAAATAACACTGTCATTCGCTACTGGTAAGTACACAAGCAATTTCAGAGCGGAGGCAGAGGCACTGAGGGCGGCAGTGGAAGAAATGGTAACACATAAAGAAAATGAAAGCCATACAGTCCTGCTTACAGATGCTCTGGCCGTAGTCACAGCGCTGAAAAGCCAGAATTAAAATAAGGCAGAAGAACACTGAGCTTAATGACTTAAGAGCAGTACTCTGTCAACTATGCCAGCAGTCCGCACCAAAAAGGGTAGTGGTACAGTGGGTCCTATCACACTGCAACATCCAAGGCAACGAGGAGGCAGACAGACTAGCAAAAGAAGGTGCAAGACTACCACAAACAGATACTAGTATGACGTACGAAGAGTCAAAACGGCTTATTAAAGCCAGATACATGACCAAATGGGAAACCGAACATACTTGTTTCACCAAAAACGATGCCTATTACCAGTTGAACAGAAGAGAGCAGGTCGTTGTCTTCAGACTTCGCACTGGCCACAATAGACTGAGGTACCACCTATTCAACAAATTGAAGATAGGTGGTGCCGACGAATGCCCGTGTGGTACCGGGAAAATGACCGCTGAGCATCTGCTGCAGAACTGCCCGACATACGAGGATCAGAGAGAGCAGATGTGGCCATCACCAGTGGAACCACAAGACAAGCTCTATGGCAGTATCGACAGCCTCAGGATAACCGCCGCTTTTTTCGAAAAAATAATGGTTACTGTCTGACTGCGTACGATGAAGAAGAAGAAGAAAATGATTTTTCGCATGCAGCCTTAGAACATCCATGACGCTAAAACATTGATATTATTTATTCCATAGATGTTAAGAATTTTGCACATCGACGAATTCCTTTAATCTTTAGGACCATTGCATAGAAATGGCATTACATTTGAATATTTTACAGTACGCAGCTTAATTTTTCGTCGTATTTTTTTCACAGACGTATCTCCTTCATGTCATGAAAGATCAATTGATTGTTTGTGTTGCCCTTTATGTACAATCGTAAAAATGGCCCCAATATGTAACAGCTAGTACATTCTTTTAGTCACCACTAAACCCAAGGTTGTATCAAATTCGCAGCTAATTTTATGTTGCTTAAAGCATTTGAATTTTGAAATGTATTTGTTGTCATTGTGTGTACACTTAATTGTTTTGGTAAACATACGCTATTTCATCCAAGTCTGCTAATCAGTATGTTCACAAAAGATGATATTAATCATTCCGAATATGTCGATTCAAAGAGGTTGATAATTATTACTGGCTGGTCAAATTGTAATCCATCTCTTTGCCAGTACTGTACTTCTTCCCGGAGCACATGTTCAACACACTTCTTCCAGAACTGAATGTCTATTTTGAAAGGTACTCACGGGTCAGCACTTCAACATCACACATTTTAAATGTCCTGTTCTGTTGTCAACTTGTCCATTGACTTTAATCCAGACAAGCTCTGTAGGGTTTAGATGTCCATGATATGCAGTCGCAAAGAAGTGTGACCGTACTCTTCAATGATTTTATCAATATGATACACCTCTGTCTTATTTGCCTTCCTCACAAGCTGCAACAACTCGGGCTTCAAATACGTGTCTTCGTAATTCACTTTTTCCTTATCTAGCCATCTCCTGATTTGAGCTTTTGTATTTCAAGTAGTTGGTACTTTGTCTTCCTCTGATACTGCATTGTGATAGGATGCATTATCCATTACTAAACATGATGGTCTGTTCAGAATTGACAGCAGATCATTCGTCAGCCAGTGCCTGAAAATGTGTCCATTCATTTCAGAGTGTTATTCTCTACCATCGATACCTTTGGATTGGAGTATAAGTTCAGCGTCATGGACAAGTTTGTTTTCACAGCTTCCGGCATACGTTAGTATAATCCGCTGCCCTTTGCCGCTTGGAATTTGTCTTTTCTGTTCACCGTCAACTGATTGCCATTCTTTACCATAGGTGTGGTGATCATTGACCCATGATTCATCCAAGTATACAATATTATAGCAATGTCTATACCATTCACGTTTAAGGTATTTGCTTCTGACAGAAATTAAGTGGGGCTTTTCACATATACTATTCCTGTCACCTGCATTTTTTATCAATGTAAAGTCGCGGCTCATACAATTTTCCAAAGAGTACTTTTGAAAATTTAAATACTGCAGTTGGATTGCAATGTTAATTTTAGTTTTCGTAGAGTAAAAAGTTGATTTTTCGTCCACAGTTTCAAAATCTCCAGTTTTATGACAACGGTAAATTAGCGATCTATCCAGACCAAGAGCCAATTACGTTTGTTTCTCTGGGTCATGAATATCGCAATATAAATGACCCATCTTAGATTCCCTGCCGAAACACTTGTATAGTAAAACGGTAACCTTCTGCGTTGTTATAAATGCACACTTCAAACTCATTTTGAAATTGATATCAATGTAACTTTTTAAAAAGCAACTACATGTCACAATAACGACCCCCAAACTATAATATTGTTACACGCCAATATCTGCATTACAGTTTCACATGAATGACTTTGGTTGTTTTCTGCACTCGACAAAGTGTCTAATTTGTGCACGAGATAATCATAAATGTGTATTTTCTTAGCCTATTTGAAGGTCAAAACATATATATTTTTAAAACACCACGACTGTGTACATTAAATATGTTAAAACTATATCCAATTCAGTGAGGTTGCTTTTAATATAGCCTAATGAATAAATCTGTCAAAATTCATACAAGTTCTTGGAGAAAATTTTTTAAAACTAATTTATTTAACGCCATGGATATTCTAAGACTACATGCAAAAAAATATTTTTATCTGACGTGCATTTTAGTGCAAAATTGCTTCGGACCTTGTTTATGAATAAAAAGACGGAGTATACTATAAACTATAAATGGCGTTGGATACAAACCAAGGGTTAGAGAGTCCTTTACCTTAAGGATCATAGAAAAGACCGCCTTTGACCGCCGAGTACGTACAGCTAAACCTTTGCGTACTTTAGATAGGCTGTCTGAGACACCGGGAAAACCCACTGAAACGTCACATCATTCCACCGCCGACTAAATGACGGAACTCATTACCAAGATTTATAATCAATCCATTATCCACACAGAGAAATAAAATAGATATACTGTACAAAACTCAACAAATCACCGTTGAGAGTGATACTTTTACAGAATCCTGTCATGAAATCCTCGTTGCCTTGGATGGCACCCACTGTACCACTACCTTCTTTGGTGCGGACTGCTGGCAACAATAACAACAGCAACATTTAGCTATATGTATCTTACCTCTGTTTTAGCAGACGCCAGTCTAGTTTTCGAGAAGGACACGTGTAAGAGAGACGAGAATATGCCCACTGCCACACTTAGTGCATGTGGTAACATACCTCTAAAAGTACAGTTTAATACCACCAAATCGGGTGACTTTAAAAATTCATCTTAACGTTTCTATACTGGTTTAGAAGACTCTGCAGAGTGATGTATATAACCAGTTTCTTTTATATTTACTTTATCTGAAAAAAAAATCATGCGCATCCAATCTATTCTATAATGCATTAATTGATACTGCCTCCACTATTTCCCGTGCAATGCATTCCCCGTATTCACAACTCTCTGACGAACAAAGTAATTCCTAATATCTAATCTAGACCTTTCTTTTATTAATTTCATATAGGCGGCTCTATTTTGAAGAAACAAATTTATTATAATCTAATTTATCCTTTCCGTTGATTATATTATCCAGAAAAAGTGGGATTGTCCATCTCAAGCGATATTATAAACACATATTAAATCACCTGGAACTATTCTATTCTCTAGACACTTTAGGCGTGCTTTTTTTCCTCAACTATAGTTCTAGATTCCCATTATTAGTTATATCGCACTTTTGTTTGTGTGTGCAAGAGATGAGAATATCTCTACTGCTACACTGAACACATGTGATTAGTAGTTTGTGTGTGCAAAAGATGAGAATATCTCTACTGCTACACTGAACATATGTGATAAGTAGTTTGTGTGTGCAAAAGATGAGAATATCTCTACTGCTACACTGAACACATGTGGTAAGTAGTTTGTGTGTGCAAAAGATGAGAATATCTCTACTGCTACACTGAACATATGTGATAAGTAGTTTGTGTGTGCAAAAGATGAGAATATCTCTACTGCTACACTGAACACATGTGATAAGTAGTTTGTGTGTGCAAAAGATGAGAATATCTCTACTGCTACACTGAACATATGTGATAAGTAGTTTGTGTGTGCAAAAGATGAGAATATCTCTACTGCTACACTGAACACATGTGGTAAGTAACCTCTAATAGTGCAGATTAATACCACCTAGATGGGGGACTATTTGGGGGTTAGAAACAAGAATATTCCCGCTATCACATTTAGTTAATTTAGTAAGAGATGTCTGATAGCGCAGTCAAGTACAGCGTGAGTAGAAACCTCTTTGGTGTGTTCCCCAAACAAAAATAGTCCCACTGCTACATTGAAATTACAGAATAGCGCGTGTCGAAGCCAGTGATCAAAATTATTCCCCATTGCAGCCAGAGACAAACCCTAACTGCACTACCATACAGACGTTACTGGTATGAATGGGGGACCTTACATACTGCTTCACGAGCTGTCTTTTGGGAGCAGGGCATGTGTTTAATTGTCAAGTTTTTCTGTCATTCACATTCAGGGCCGCAGGTGGTACAGTTCCCTCGACCTGGAAAAATGTAATTGGAGAATTAGCTCTCGGGGAGCGTCTAGCGCTGCTTGTTACACTCGGAGCTTTGGCGAATTCTGATAGGCGTGTTAGCGAGTGCGCTAAATCGAGTAAGCGGATAGTTGGGTGACATGTGAACAGAAAACATCGACCTGTCTCGTCTTTGTGTCATTTCTGGAGCTTCTTTTATGCCGGAGACATCGACCTGTCTTTGTGTCTTTTATTGTTGGATTTTTAAGTTAAAAACATCGACCTGTCTCAATGCCTTTTTTTGTGGATTTTATTTACACTGAAAACGTCGACTTTACTTAATATATTTATGTCATTTTTTGTGGGTTTTCTACGTTGAAAACGCCGACCTGTCTGAATATCTTCACGTCTTTTTGTGGGCTTTTTACGTTGAAAACGTCGATCTGTCTGAATGTCTTCACGTCTTTTTGTGGGCTTTTTACGTTGAAAACGTCGACCTGTCTGAATGTCTTCATGTCTTTTTATGGGCTTTTTTGCGTTGAAAACGCCGACCTGTCTGAATGTCTTCACGTCTTTTTGTGGGCTTTTTTACGTTGAAAACGTCGACCTGTCTGAATGTCTTCACGTCTTTTTGTGGGCTTTTTTACGTTGAAAACGTCGACCTGTCTGAATGGCTTCACGTCTTTTTGTGGGCTTTTTTACATTGAAAACGTCGACCTGTCTGAATGTCTTCACGTCTTTTTGTGGGCTTTTTTACGTTGAAAACGTCGACCTGTCTCTATCCCCGAACGTTTTTTAATTATTTTGTTTAAAACTTTGAAACATCGTCATGTTTCAATGTGCTTGTATTTTATTGCTGTTTGTAAAATTTGGAGACATTGACTTGTTTCATTGTCTTTATGTTTCTTGTATTGATGTTGATTTACTCTGAAAATATCGACTTGTCTCATCGCCTGTATGTCTTTTATTATTGTTCTTTTCAAACAGGAGCGCACATTGTGTTTCATGTTCATTATCTATGTTTTTGTTTGTCCACAATTATATTTATCTTCATTATCTAACTATATTTCTTCGCGCTTTATTTTCTCAGCCTGGGAGGACAGGTTAACAATGTGTTCTCCAAGTCTTGTCTGCTCAGCAAGAAGACCAGCATAACGGCATTACGAGTTAATATTTTGCTGATTGGAGACATTAGAGAGAGGCAGCGAAGTTAGTTATGAGAGATAGGTGTGGTTATTGGAGAGCTAATGACTAAGACGTAAAATAAGAAGGGCGTGGAAAGACAGGAAGAGCTATCTTTCGTCTGCTAGAGCGAAGAGTAATCAGGGTCAGGTGAAACATTCTGATCAAATGTTCGAACCAATAGTAACAAAAGTCAGGTGAAACATACTGATCAGGGTGAGGGCGAAGAGTAACTAGGGTCAGGTGAAACATACTGATCAAATGTTCGAGCGAATAGTAACAAGGGTCAGGTGAAACATACTGATCAAGGTGGGGGCGAATAGTAACAAGGGTCAGGGGAAACATACTGATCAAGGTGGGGGCGAATAGTAACAAGGGTCAGGTGAAACATACTGATCAAGATGGGAGCGAAGAGTAACAAGGGTCAGGTGAAACATATTGATCAAATCTTCTTCTTCTTCTTCTTCTTCTTCTTCTTCTTCTTCTTCTTCTTCTTCTTCTTCTTCTTCGTCCTCTTCTTCTTCTTCTTCTTCTTCTTCTTCTTCTTCTTCTTCTTCTTCTTCTTCTTCTTCTTCGTACCTGTCAGACGTCAACCTGTATTTGTTTGAAGAAAGCAGCGGTCATCCTGAGGCGTAGCGCTTGTCTAGTGTTGCCACTGGTGATGGCCACATGTGCTTTCTCTGGTCCTCGTATGTCGGGCAGTTTTGCAGCAGATGTTCAGCGGTCATTTTATCTGTACCACAAGTGCATTCATCAATGCCACCCATCTTCAGTTTATTGAATAGGTGGTACCTCAGTCTGTGGTGGCCTGTGCGGAGTCTGAAGACCACGACCTGCTCTCTTCTGTTCAACTGGTAATAGGCATCGTTTTTTGTGTAGCCAGTATGTTCTGTTTCCCATTTGGCCATGTATCTGGCCCAAATAAACCTTTTGGACTCTTCGTAGGTCACACTAGAATCTGGTTGTGGTAGTCTTGCACCTTCTTTTGCCAGACTGTCTGCC
Organism: Ariolimax columbianus; assembly: GCA_036924085.1. Lineage (NCBI taxonomy): Eukaryota > Metazoa > Mollusca > Gastropoda > Stylommatophora > Arionidae > Ariolimax > Ariolimax columbianus. Next base: position 20,101,356 of record JAVGWX010000011.1, read on the forward strand.
TCCTCGTTGCCTTAGATTTTTCAGTGGGATGGAACCCACTGTACCACTACTCTTTTTGGTGCGGATTGCTGGCATAGTTGACAGAGTACTACTCTTAAATCATTAAGTTCAGTATTTGTCTGGCTTTTTAGTGCTGTAACTACGGCCAGAGCATCTGTAAACAGGGTTATCTGGCTTTTATTGCTTTCGCCTGTGAGCATTGCTTCTACTGCAGCCTTCAGTGCCTCTGCCTCCGCTCTTGAAATTGCTTGAGAATTTTCCAGTTGCCACTGACAGTGTTATTTTTCTACCATTTGGTAGGCTCAGGAATACCCATGCCCTCCGTTCTGTGTTGTGTTTGTTACAGAGCCGTCGGTGTATGCATGGGTCCAGTCCATGCTTTGGTAGTTTTCCGTTATGTACCTCAGGGTTGTATCTCTTCTTTCTTTTTCAGTCTGCTGTTCTTGTTTCCAATACCTGGTATATTTTCTACCACCTCCGGAATGATATGCTGTTTCCAGGTGGGTTTGCGTACAGTAGGGATGTGCTTTGGTATTGTTACGGTGTTCATAGCGTCTTCGCTCATCTTTGCTTTGGCTATTTCTGCAAAGTTTCTCCGCTTTAGTTTCCCATTTCCAAATCTATTTAGTTGGATGGTCTGTCAGTGTTCTGAGTTTCTCTGCTTGCTGTTGGGCTCTGCAGTCTCTTCTGTTGGTCATGGATTGCAGATTTGAAATCTTTTCAAATTCTACAATTGGCGTTGACTTCATGCCTCCTGTTATAACTCTCACAGCTTGGTTTTGAAGTTTGCTAATTTTATCAAAGTTTGCCTTTGCTGCTGTTGTCCATGCCGCAATGCCATACTCGAGAACTGGTCTCACTCTTCCAGTGTACAGTTTCTTTAGTATACTTTCGTCTGCTCCCCAGCTTGTGTCAGGAAGTTTCCTCATGATTGCCATTCTTTGTCTGGCTCTCATTCGGTTTCTCTCTATCTGACTTTTCCATGTCATGCGCCGATCAAATGTGACTCCCAAGTAGTTTTGGTTGTCGTTTGGCCGCATATATTTGCCGTTAAGACTTATTTTGGTGTTCTGTGGTTTATTTGAAAGCGAGAATATCGTACATGTTGTTGTTTTCTCGTTTATTTTGACCAGCCATCAGTTCGCCCACTCCTCCAACGATGTTAGGGCCTGCTGCATCCGATTGTTTGCTACGGCGATATTTTTTTTCTCAGAGGTCCACATAGCCAGATCGTCTGCAAACATGGAGCTGTGGACTCTTCTTGGTGCATTCTCTGTGATGTTGTCTATATACGCCAGGAAAAGTGGGTACTCCTTGCTCCAGTGTCACCTTTTTGCTCATCTGTCCTTGTACTTGAACTCTGGCTGTTCTGTTTTCGAGGTAGTGGCTGATCCATCTGTACATTTTTCCAGATTCTTTACTTTTTCGTAGCTTGACTTTAAGTCCCTCTTTCCACACCCTGTCAAATGTCTTCTCTAGATCCACCCAAACTGCTACTGTATGCTTTTTCTCTTGGTAAGCATCTATATTTCCTGTGCTATGAGAGTGATCTGGTGCTCAGTTGATCTGTGTTGTCTAAATCCTGCTTGCTATGGAATTAATATGTGTTTTTCTTCCAGGTGCCACATCAGTCTGGTGTTTATCATACGCTCCTTCAGTTTGTCTACACAGCTAAGTAGACTGATGGGCCTGTATCCATTTGGATCTGTTCTGTCTTTTACTTTCTTTGGTACTGGTATAAGTACAGCATCTTTCCATGCCTGCGGTACAATTCCCCTTTTCCAGCTTTGATTCAGGACTGATAGTAACTTCCTCTTTGCTGTCTGGCCTAACCCCATCAGCATTTCGTTTATTACCCAATCTTTCTGGGCGATTTCTTTTTCTTTAAAGTTCTCATAGCTCATCCATTTCATTCATTGCTAGTTTTGCCATCATGAACTCCTCTGGTGCCATATTGATGTGGTCGTGGCTCTTTTGTTCTTCACTAATGTCTGCATGCTTGTCTGTAGAGACATCAATGTGGTTTGCTCTGGCATAATGTTCTATAAAGGCGTTTGCTGCTTTTTTTCCGGTTAGCATGTTGTCGCCCTGTTTGACGGTAATTTGGATCAAATGTTCAAGCGAATAGTAACAAGGGTCAGGTGAAACATACTGATCAAGGTGGGAGCGAAGAGTAACAATGGTCAGGTGAAACATACTGATCAAGGTAGGAGCGAAGAATAACCAGGGTCAGGTAAACCATACTGATCAAGGTAGGAGCGAAGAATAACCAGGGTCAGGTAAAACATACTGATCAAGGTAGGAGCGAAGAAAAACCAGGGTCAGGTAAAACATACTGATCAAGGTAGGAGCGAAGAATAACCAGGGTCAGGTAAAACATACTGATCAGAGTGGGAGCGAAGAGTAATCAGGGTCAGATGAAACATACTTATCCAGGTGGGAGCGAAGAGTAACCAGGGTCAGTGAAACACTGTTCAAGACCAAACCTCACACCCATGTTTATACATCTGAAGAAATTATGTGGGACAGGTGTGGGGCGACACTATACTTACATTGCACTACATACATGACACCTAAGATTCACATTCTAAAGTACTTCTCTGGATGTCAGATGAGCCCCTATCCCCCCTACCAAGGATACCCTTGTTAGAGTTGACTTAATTCAGCACTAGTAGTAATGAACAACAATAGCAACACATCTTAATCTATGACCAATAAGTTTCCTCCAGACAACTGTTTTGCAAAGCAACTAAAAAACGTGGCATAAAACATCCACTTTTGTTGTTGTTCAGTTGAGCAGGCTCAAACAGAGACCTACTTAGTAGAAACGTTGCTATTTGTTTGTTGTTATTGCCACGAACAATTGCAACTTCGTATTGGTTGTTCTTGTTCTTCATGTAATTCATGTTATTGTTCTTGTTCTCCATCTTTCTTGTTCCTCTTGTTCTTAATGTTCTTGTTCTTCGTGTTATTGTTCCTCTTCTTCTTTTCTTGTTCTTCGTGTTCTTCGTGTTATTGTTCTTCTTGTTCTTCGTGTTATTGTTCTTCTTGTTCTTCGTGTTATTGTTCTTCTTGTTCTTTGTGTTATTGTTCTTCTTGTTCTTCATGTTATTGTTCTTCTTGTTCTTCTTGTTCTTCGTGTTATTGTTCTTCTTGTTCTTCGTGTTATTGTTCTTCTTGTTCTTCGTGCTATTGTTCTTCTTGTTCTTCGTGTCATTGTTCTTCTTGTTCTTCGTGTTATTGTTCCTCTTCTTCTTTTCTTGTTCTTCTTGTTCTTCATGTTATTGTTCTTCTTGTTCTTCGTGTTATTGTTCTTCTTGTTCTTCGTGTTATTGTTCTTCTTGTTCTTTGTGTTATTGTTCTTCTTGTTCTTCATGTTATTGTTCTTCTTGTTCTTCTTGTTCTTCGTGTTATTGTTCTTCTTGTTCTTCGTGTTATTGTTCTTCTTGTTCTTCGTGTTATTGTTCTTCTTGTTCTTCGTGTTATTGTTCTTCTTGTTCTTCGTGTTATTGTTCTTCTTGTTCTTCTTGTTCTTCGTGTTATTGTTCTTCTTGTTCTTCATGTTATTGTTCTTCTTGTTCTTCGTGTTATTGTTCTTCTTGTTCTTCGTGTTATTGTTCTTCTTGTTCTTTGTGTTATTGTTCTTCTTGTTTTTCTTGTTCTTAATGTTATTGTTCTTCTTGTTTTTCTTGTTCTTCATGTTATTGTTCTTCTTGTTCTTCGTGTTATTGTTCTTCTTGTTCTTTGTGTTATTGTTCTTCTTGTTCTTCGTGTTATTGTTCTTCTTGTTCTTCGTGTTATTGTTCTTCTTGTTCTTCGTGTTATTGTTCTTCTTGTTCTTCGTGTTATTGTTCTTCTTGTTCTTCGTGTTATTGTTCTTCTTGTTCTTCGTGTTATTGTTCTTCTTGTTCTTCGTGTTATTGTTCTTCTTGTTCTTTGTGTTATTGTTCTTCTTGTTTTTCTTGTTCTTAATGTTATTGTTCCTCTTCTTCTTTTCTTGTTCTTCGTGTTCTTCGTGTTATTGTTCTTCTAGTTCTTCGTGTTATTGTTCTTCTTGTTCTTCATGTTGTTGTTTTTCCTTGTTCTTCATGTTATTGTTCTTCTTGTTCTTCGTGTTATTGTTCCTCTTGTTCTTTGTATTATTGTTCTTCTTGTTCTTCATGTTATTGTTCTTCTTGTTCTTCGTGTTATTGTTCCTCTTGTTCTTTGTATTATTGTTCTTCTTGTTCTTCATGTTATTGTTCTTCTTGTTCTTCGTGTTATTGTTCCTCTTGTTCTTTGTATTATTGTTCTTCTTGTTCTTCATGTTATTGTTTTTCTTGTTCTTCTTATTCTTCGTGTTATTGTTCTTCTTGATCTTCGTGTTATTGTTCTTCTTGTTCTTCATGTTATTGCTGTTTTTGTTCTTCTTGTTCTTCTTGTTCTTTGTGTTATTGTTCTTCTTGTTCTTCGTGTTATTGTTCTTCTTGTTCTTCGTGTTATTGTTCTTCTTGTTCTTCGTATCATTGTTCTTCTTGTTCTTCGTGTTATTGTTCTTCTTGTTCTTCGTGTTATTGTTCTTCTTGTTCTTCGTGTTATTGTTCTTCTTATTCTTCTTGTTATTGTTCCTGTTCGTCATGTTCGTGTTCTTTTTGTGCTTCATGCTATTGTTTTTATTTGTCTTTTTAATGTTCTGGTTCTTCATGTTGTTCTTCATGTTGTTCTAGTTCTTTCTCTTGTAGTTCTTCTTGCGCTTCATGTTCTTCTTCATGTTGTTCTAGTTCTTTCTCTTGTAGTTCTTCTTGCGCTTCATGTTCTTCTTCATGTTGTTCTAGTTCTTTCTCTTGTAGTTCTTCTTGCGCTTCATGTTCTTCTTCATGTTGTTCTAGTTCTTTCTCTTGTAGTTCTTCTTGCGCTTCATGTTCTTCTTCATGTTGTTCTAGTTCTTTCTCTTGTAGTTCTTCTTGCGCTTCATGTTCTTCTTATTATTATTCTTGTTCTTTCTCTTGTAGTTCTTCTTGCCCTTCATGTTCTTCTTCATGTTGTTCTAGTTCTTTCTCTTGTAGTTCTTCTTGCGCTTCATGTTCTTCTTCATGTTGTTCTAGTTCTTTCTCTTGTAGTTCTTCTTGCGCTTCATGTTCTTCTTCATGTTGTTCTAGTTCTTTCTCTTGTAGTTCTTCTTGCGCTTCATGTTCTTCTTATTATTATTCTTGTTCTTTCTCTTGTAGTTCTTCTTGCCCTTCATGTTCTTCTTCATGTTGTTCTAGTTCTTTCTCTTGTAGTTCTTCTTGCGCTTCATGTTCTTCTTATTATTATTCTTGTTCTTATTGTTCTCCTATTCTATTTCATTTTTCTTCTTCTTCTTTTGACTCTTCTTCATTTTCTACTCCCTTTTCTTCGTTTAGGTTCGATGTTAGTAATTGTGTCCAGGTGGTACTTGCTGGGTAAGTCCTATCTGCGCCTTTTCGCTCGACACTTCCGCTTTCGGCCAGGCATTCCGTATTCAGGAAATCGCTTCATCCGAGGTTATATCTTCATAGCATTTGAATATCACCAGACTACCTGCAAGGCATCAGGCGGTTTAAAGTTCAAGGTTACCTCTCCTGGTTGAGTTACCTCGAATAGTTCATGAGTTATAACTATCTAGTTCATTTTGGTTCTAGGACGCCAGAGTTTCGCACATCGCGTATCTGGCTTGGCTTCGTTCGTTCTCAATCTCCCGCTACCAAACCCTGACACGGGTCTAGATAGCAGAATGTAGTCCAGAGAACGGAATGCGTTGTATCGTAGTTTACAGCTTGATTGCGATATTTGCACCTTTCGGTCCAACACATCCGACTTCAGCAAGCATTTTCTGAGTACCGGGTATGCATTCCTTTTTTGATCCCTTCTCCTTAGCCAGTCTGCCCTGCTGAAACCTGTTATCCAGGATCACCATGTGGAGGTGTAGAAGGGTCTTTGCAGCTCTGGTTTGCTGGCCCTGACGCTAGCAGTCAGCTATAGGTCGCTGCCCGATGCAGCTCATGCGCTGCTCAGCATCTTGATCCCACATCGCGTATCTGATAACAGACCCAGCCTTGCAACGAGACAGGACCTGATCCGCATGCTTTCAGAGCATTTGGCTATATTTGAAAATCTCTACACAACACCCCCTCGCCACCCCTCACCCCCACCCCTCACTTTGCCCACCTCTCCATTTTGAGAGCATTTGGGAAAACCTTGCTTCTTCTCCTATTACACTTGTCACGCGATGTTCAACTTTAGCAACAAACCGGATTTTCCCGTTTTTGCTAGTTCTTTGTTATTCAAAACACGAAGCTCACGACATGTTGTCAGGGATGGAGTGAGAAGAAGATAGAAGACAACGCCACTGATGTTTAGTAAACACTGCACCGCTAAAAGAGAAAATAGTTAGAGGTCAAGTTGGTTGGGATAGTAAAGCATCCGATAGTTTTAATGAATGATAGAATCTTACACGTACTTCAGAAATCAACACAGTGTCAGAGAGTGCATGGTTCATGTCGGGAAAATGTTTCTTCTAATTCATCATTTTCTTCTAATTCTTCTTTGTTTCTTTTTTTTCTTTTTCTTCTTCTTCTTCTTCTTCTTCTTCTTCTTCTTCTTCTTCTTCTTCTTCTTCTTCTTCTTCTTCTTCTTCTTCTTCTTCTTCTTCTTCTTCTTCTTCTTCTTCTTCTTCTTCTTCTTCTTTTTCTTCTTATTCTTCTTCCTCATCTTCGTTATCTTCTTCTTCTTCTTCTTTTTTTCTTTTCTACTTCTTTTTCAGTTTCTTTTTTCATCTTCTTTTTTTCATCTTGTTATTTTTCTTTTTCTTTTTTGTTATTCTTCCTCTTCATCACCTTTTTCCTCTTCTTTTTCACATTCTTCTTCATCTCTTTCGTTTACGAGCTCGTTTTTTCTTCAACTGTCATTTTCTTTTTCCCCTCTTTTCTGTTTTTGTGTGTGGTTGTCTTGTCTTCTTTAAAAAAATAAAAAACATCTTTGTATGCAAACATTACTTCCTTTATCATTTTCCTCGGTGTCGTCTTCATCTTCACTCACTATTTTTCATTCTTTTTTCATAATCTTCATGTTCTTCATAATGTTCTTTTCCCTCTTTGTTCATATTGTCTTCTGCACCTTCTTGGTCTTTCTCATCGCCATCCGTATTCGTGGAGATAGTGGATTGATGGACAGAAGGGATGAGTGAGCTGGATTACGGAGATGTGAGACAGGGGAGGGGTGCGGGAAGGGAATACCTTTAATACTTAAACTGCTGATCTCCCTTTCATATTGTACATCCAGATTGACCATCAGATGTTCTGGACTGTATACTAGTATCTTTATTCATTTTGTCTCTCAATCCCATACCAAAATAATTTCCTCAACCAATCTTATCCATTCATCATCATGGCTAGACCTTCAGCATATCGTATATTATTTATGTTATGTCGACAGACTGATACTCATAATATATGATCCGTAGATTTCTCATAATATTGTCACGGGAACATAGAAATAGATCACGTGTCGTCTCGTAAGTGCATAATCTAGCATAACTATCTACCTTATCTGACGGAAGAAAGCTGTTTGCTTGCCAAGTCTCCAGGATAGTTATGCTGCCAATGTATAGCTCAGCTATTCAGGATAACTCTTCATATTTAGCTCAAGGTCAAAGATACATCACAGTGAATGGACTTCCAGAAGGCAACGACTCGTAGCTGGTTGCTTGAATCGTAGTTAGCGAACTACATATGGTCAAGAACCTGTTTCGCCTCTACGTTACGTCCCTGGAAACAGACTGAACATGTGTAATTTAAGAGAAAACGGATCAAAGAGGGAAGGCATCAAAATACATCACAGTGAATGGGCTTCCAGAAGCCAACGATTCATAGCTGGTAGCTTGAATCATAGTTAGCGAACGCCAGATGGTCAAGACCCTGTTTCGCTTCTACTTTACGTCCCTGAAAACAGACTGCACTCGTGTAGTCTGACTAAGAGAATACGGATGGAAGAAGGAAGGAAAACTCGGTTCCATAAATGTCTAGCTAAAAAAAAACTGATGTTTTTTTTAGTTCTTAGTCGACTAGTACTTCTACAAGGGCAGTGGCTCTGTGCAGGTCCCGGTTCTGGTATGAGCCGGGTGTAGCTGGGAGAAGAGTTTCCTGCTTAGTTGGCTAAGCTTCGAGCAGCTTAATACTCCGCTGCGCTGGGACAATCATCGCTTACGGGGGTGATTAACCGATCTGCGAGTCTATCTTAATAGACTCAAACACTAGAGTAAAGTAGACCCACAGCCTGCTAGGCGCCTTCTATGCTGCTCTAAACAAACCACCTAACTATGGTCGGTGTTATGTCATGTGAGGCAGTGGTGCTATTCTTGTCCTTGTCAAACATAAAGATTCCGGCAGATCACTCAGGCGAAAGGCGCAAATATCGAAGCCTCGTTGTAAACTATGACACAACGTCCGTTTGAAGACATACGTCAAAGAAAAAATACTAAAGTACTTGCAATGTGTGATGGAGACGAGAATATGTTCACTGTCATACTGATTGTATGTTATACGTACCTATCAATGATGACTAACTTCTCTGCGGTAGAAGACCAACTCGACACAAAAATAAACTGCTTTGTTTAAATTACCGCACCGGAACAAAGGCACAGCGAAACTCTCATAACAAAATAAGATCTTCATCAGGGACAAAGAACAAATGAAAATCAAATAAATATGTAGACATCGCAGCTTCGCTGTAAAAGTAACAACACAGCATCCTCTTCAGGATGAACGCTAAAAAGGAATATGCTTAGCTCTGGTAGGAACATGAGGCCACGGCGGTATGTTTTTGCTGTTGCTCTTGTTGTTGTGCTGTTACTTGAGTTATATATTCCAGACCGCTTCATATGATGGCGGGTTACAGTTGTTCTCTTCACATCCCGATCCGTACACGGAAAGGTGGGCCATGGTCCACTTGGCAGTAGTGCAAAATAAGAGTCCTCAGTCAGCTTATCACTATGGGGATCGTTGTGCCTATATCCACCTCGTTAGCCAGGCTGCCATGAAACAGCCTGTTCCCAGCCAAAACTGCTTGAAAGTTTCGAGTAGGAGGACAGATCTTGATCAGTATGTTTTGCCTGACCCTGAATAACATAGTCTTAATAGTGTGTTATGCCTGACCTTGACTAACATAGTCAGTCTCATCAGTATGTTTTGCCTGACCCTAACTCACAAAATCTGATCAGTATGTTTTGAGTGACTCTGACTAGTCTCAACAGTATGTTTTGCGTGACTCTGACTAACATAATCTCATCAGTATAATTTGTGTGACTCTGACTAACATAGTCTCATCAGTATTTTTTGTGTGACTGACTAACATAGTCTCATCAGTATGTTTTGCCCGACACAAACTACCATCGTATGATCAGTATGCTTGCCCTGACCCCGACTGACATAGGTTGATCAGTCTGTTTCACTTGACCCTAACTAACACAGTGTGATCAGCATGTTTGTGTGAGAGCCAGCGATTCAAAGCTGACCAAGACTGGATACCTGTATCAGGGTCAGAGAATCAAAACTCGCCAAGAACTGGCTAATTGAATTTATCAGTCCGTGAATCACAACTTTCCTTTTTCCGCCTCCCTGGTATCATACTGTATCAACGCAGCCTAAGAAAAACGGGATAGAAAAGAGAAGATAAACTATGTCTCAAAAATGTAGTTCTGAGACCAATATTTCGACAAAAGACGCATCCTCGCTGTAAACTCCAACAGAACATCACAACGTCCTTTTCAAAACGAACGCCAAAGAATTTAAAAAAAAGAGAAACCAAATTCATGTTAGCTTGCCGAAAACACAAAGCTAGCTCAGAGAAAAACTTTGTAAACTGTAGTGACTGGCAACATGGTTTAGATGCCAGTATTTCGCCATGAAGACATGCGTTTAAATCATTTGAAGACCATAATTAAAGCCAACTTTCTGAGAATTTGGATTGATATGAATTGATATGGATTGATATAGAGTTTCTTCCGAAAAGAAAACTACTGTAATTTAACTAGGAAATGGCAGGTCATCATATTCAAACTGAGAACTGGGCATAACATAATCGAGGATCATCTTTGCAACACAGTGAGAATTGGAACAGATGACATGTGTGCAACCTGGGTGCATGTCATGACCGTGGAACACAATCTACAAAGCAGAATGCTCACGCAGGAAGACAAAGAACAATGCTGATCTAGTTGAACAGATATGAGGCAACACATATTAATAAAACAGCCTTACAAACAACGGTGTCTCTTTGTAAGAAAAGCAGTGACCCAAATCATAAGATGAGCTTAGAAGAAGGAGAAGAAGAAAATAAAGAAGAAGAAGTATAAGAAGAAATCCTCCATTAGGCATTTTGTTCCTATCAGAAGTAAAAAGAAACATTTAGCCTGCGCAGTGCATGGCGACTAAGAAGACTAGTGGCCTTTACTAATCAGCTCTTTAATTCTTCAGGTAGACATTATTGACCTGAAGCTGCTGATATTGCCATGAAACATCGCAGAGGCGTGATGCGCAAGTTCCTTGTTATCGTTAGGTAGGAGGTTGTCCTGTCGTTAGGTGTAAGTTTCGGAGTGTGTCAGAAACACATTCCATCCGCTGACGTCGAGGACGGCCTCTTGCTCGTAAGCCGTAACCCTGTATATCTTCTTCTTCTTCTTCTTCTTCGTACGCAGTCAGACAGTAACCATTATTTTTTCGAAAAAAGGGGCGGTCATCCTGAGGCTGTCGCCACTGCCATAGAGCTTGTCTTGCAGTTACACTGGTGATGGCCACATCTGCTCTCTCTGATCCTCGTATGTCGGGCAGTTCTGCAGCAGATGTTCAGCGGTCATTTTACCGGTACCGCATGGGCATTCGTCGGTACCACCTATCTTCAATTTGTTGAATAGGTGGTACCTCATTCTATTGTGGCCAGTGCGAAGTCTGAAGACAACGACCTGCTCTCTTCGGTTCAACTCGTAATAGGCATCGTTTTTGGTGTAACCAGTATGTTCGGTTTCCCATTTGGTCATGTATCTGGCTTTAATAAGCCGTTTTGACTCTTCGTACGTCATACTAGTATCTGTTTGTGGTAGTCTTGCACCTTTTTATGCCAGTCTGTCTGCCTCCTCGTTGCCTTGGATGTTGCAGTGTTATGGGACCCACTGTACCACTACCCTTTTTGGTGCGGACTGCTGGCACAGTTTGCAGAGTGCTGCTCTTAAGTCATTAAGCTCAGTGTTTTTCTGGCTTTTTAGCGCTGTGACTACGGCGAGAGCATCTGTAAGCAGGACTATATGGCTTTCATTTTCTTTATGTGTCACCATTTCTTCCACTGACGCCCTCAGTGCCTCTGCCTCCGCTCTGAAATTGCTTGTGTACTTACCAGTAGCGAATGACAGTGTTATTTGTTTGCCATTTGGTAGGTTCAGGAATGCTCCTGCCCCTCCGTTCTATGTAGTGTTTGTTACAGAACCGTCGGTGTATGCATGGGTCCAGTCCATGCTTGGGTAGTGTTCCGATATAAAGCTTAGGGTAGTATATCTCCTTTCTTTTTCAGTCAGGCCGTTTTTGTTTCCAATACCTGGTATATTTTCTACCACCTCTGGAAATATATCCTGCCTCCAGGTAGGTTTTCGTACAGTAGTGATGGGTTTTGGTGTTGTTAGTGCGTTAATGGGATCTTCGTGCACCTTTGCTTTGGCTATTTCTGCAAAGTTTCTCCGCTTTAGTTTCCCATTTCCCAAATTGTTTAGTCTCTGGTGCATTGGATGGTCGGTCAGTCTTCGGAGTTTCTCTGACTGCAGCTGGGCTCTGCAGTCTCTTCTATCGGTCATGGATTGCAGTTTTGTAATCTTTACAAGTTCTACAATTGGCGTTGACTTCATACCTCCTGTTATAACTCTCATGGCTATGTTTTGAAGTTTGCTAACTTTATCGAAGTTCGCCTTTGCTGCTGTTGTCCATGCCGCAATGCCACACTCGAGAACTGGTCTCACTCTTCCAGTGTACAGTTTCTTTAGTATGCTTTCGTCTGCTCCCCAGCTTGTGCCAGCAAGTTTCCTCATAATTGCCATTCTTTCTCTGGCTCTCATTCGGTTTCTCTCGATCTGACTTTTCCATGTCATGCGCCGATCAAATGGGACTCCCAGATAGTTTGGGTTGTCGTTTGGCTGCAGGAATTTGCCATTTAAACTTAACTTGGTATTTTGGGGTTTGATTGAAAGTAACCCTGTATATGATATGCTCTCGCTGCAGGTTAAATGACCAAACCACTTGATTTGTTGGAAGTCGGTGTAGGCACTAACTGGGTTTGTCCCGACTATCTGCCTCAGCGTGGTGTTGCGTATTTGGTCACGGATTGTCGTTTCGGCTGCACTTCTCACACATCACATCCCACAGCTCTGGATCTTACTCTTATGTGTTTCTATATAGTAAGAACCAAGATTGACATTGGTAACATAATGTAGGAATAGATAGTGTATTTATCAGCCTCCTTTTAGCTGAAGAAGCACGCTAAAGTGTTTCAAAATCGGTGCAATTTGATAGTGGACAATGTTCCTCCTCTGAATTCCCCAGGCCGTACACATTTAAAGTAGCCACGTTGTACGTCAGCTCAACGGCTTTGACCTTCACCTTTACCCTCGTTGTCGATTTCATTGTTCGCATGATTCTCACCTACTGATTTACTCAATCATGTTGTTTCAATAGTTGTAAATCCCCAAACGGCTTGTAGGGCGTGTCAATCGATCAGTTTTATACTACTTTTTGTTCCTGTAGGTCTTACATTGGAACAGTTCTCTGTGAATATGACATAATACTACATAGTCAGCAAATACATGAAAGATGTGTATACTCCGCCATCTTGACCAGAACTTGAATCTTCATCATTATTGGACATTCATGCTGTAACGTTACTTTTACTCTGCAAATAATGACATCGGTTCAAACAAGGTATGGCATTATTATTATTAGATGTCCAGCGCAAGCGATGATGGTCACATCAATAGACTGTTCTGTCTTGATGATGTAACTTGCGCTGCATTTGGATTATAGTGAGGAAGTAACTGCGCTTGTCATCGACCTCACTCTCTGGTCCCGAGCTACCTTGAACCAGTGACAAGACATTAGTCAAGCCGACTAGAGACAACTCTGGTCCCACCACCCGTGAGCCCAGGGATCATTTTAAAACTGGTAAAATTCGATAGTCCACGGTTTCTGTTCATCGCTTCACGACCACAGCGACCCCAGAAGACTTTGCAGTCTTTAGACAACCATTGTTACATTCTAGTCATGTAGTTTCGTCACAAAGTGACCAGCGGACGATGGGGATGTTCAAGATATACCCTTCCCCCGAAGTCACCACGTCCACTAGAGCTGAAGGAGTCTGGGCTGATAGATCTGGGGTTGTCATTGGCCAGCTCTTTCCTGATCAGAGGGCCAGTACTGACCAGAGACCTTGGTTTCACTAGTTCCGCCCGGCTGCTCACAACTCCATCTGCCTCCACTCCATGTTGTTTAATTGGAAGTTGGCTGCAATTTGAGATGGGTGTTATTGAGAATGCTGGATAATTTTCATAGACGTCCCTCATAATATCTGCATGAGAGTGGGTTGAGTAGAGAAAATGCTTGACTTATTGACAAGACTATAGTTGACTAAGTGTCAATAATAGCAGTCAATAATATAGACAACAAAATCCGACTTGAATGGATGACTTGGAACGTTGAGCAGGGAGAAAAATAACGTACGAAATAAATATTCAAACAAGGTATTAAATTTGATTAAATTTCATAGCTGCATCACACCTAATGAAGAGGCTGACATACTGTAAAAAGGTAGATGATAAAACCATCTCAAACTGACACAAGTGTAACTTACGAAGAGGAGAAGAATGTTACCAGCAGCAGATACAAAAACACGGTATATACAAAGCAACCACACAAACAATGATGTAGTGCATATTACTAACTCCCCGAAAGTCAACACGATTTCAACCTCAGACTTTCTTTCGCCATAACTCATTTAGATATCGTCTATTCAGCAATCTTAAGATTAAACCTGCAGATAAGTTCAGCTGTAGCACTAATAGAATTACTGCTGGGAATATTACCCAACGTTTCAGGAACAGAAAATGTGTGTGTGTGTGTGTATCCATCACCGATAAAGAGCAACGAAACCAGCCTCACCGGCAGCAGAAGACCTAGTGGGCAAACCATGCAATAGAACATTCCGGGCCCCCATTGGACTGATAAGCCACATGAAGTACAGTAAACACTACCCCAAGAGATGTCAGATAGTGCAGAAACAAAACAAAACAGAACACATCAAACAAGGATCATGTCGGCGGTCGTCATCTACAACGATGGACAGTCATCATCATCATCCTTCACCAGGACAGCTCCTCAGCCAGGAACAAAGAGTGCCTATATCACACATCATCAGGACAGCTCTTCAGCCAGGAACAAAGAGTGCCTATATCACACATCATCAGGACAGCTCCTCAGCCAGGAACAAAGAGTGCCTATATCACACATCATCAGGACAGCTCCTCAGCCAGGAACAAAGAGTGCATATATCACACATCATCAGGACAGCTCCTCAGCCAGGAACAAAGAGTGCCTATATCACACATCATCAGGACAGCTCCTCAGCCAGGAACAAAGAGTGACTATATCACACATCATCAGGACCATTCTTGATATAAGAATAGAGAGTATGCATGTATCCGTTAAAAGGACAATTCTTGATACAAGAATTGGGAGTATGCATGTATCCGTTAAAAGGACAATTCTTGAAATAAGAACAGAGAGTATATATTTATCCGTTTAAAGGGCAGTTCTTGATACAAGAATAGAGAGTATGCATGTATCTTTTAAAAAGGACATTTCTTGATATAAGAACAGAGAGTATGCATGTATCTGTTAAAAAGGACAATTCTTGATATAAGAATAGAGAGTATGCTTGTATCCGTTAAAAAATTCTTGATAAAATAACAGTGTACACATATCCATCCCCAGGACAATTCTTGATAAAATAACAGTGTACACATATCCATCCCCAGGACAATTCTTGATAAAATAACAGTGTACACATATCCATCCCCAGAAAAATTCTTGATAAAATAACAGTGTACACATATCCATCCCCAGGAAAACTCTTGATAAAATAACAGTGTACACATATCCATCCCCAGAAAAATTCTTGATAAAATAACAGTGTACACATATTCATCCCCAGGAAAATTCTTGATTAATTAACAGTGTACACATATCCATCCCCCGGAAAATTCTTGATAAAATAACAGTGTACACATATATCCATCCCCAGGAAAATTCTTGATAAAATAACAGTGTACACATATCCGTGACCAGGACAATTGATGATAAAGAATGCAGAAAACAGATATATCCATCAGTTTTATAATTCATTAACAAGCATTCGGGGTGACTTAATACAGGTTTATAAGATAATCAAAGGAAATGATAAATTAGACTATAACAAGGTTTTCAAAATACAACCACCAACAAGAACAAGAGGGCATTTCTACATATTAACTAATGAAAGGTCCAGATTAAATATTAGACAATAATTTTTTAGCTGGAGAGTGGTGAATGCATTGCTCCATGTTGTAGTACAGGCACGGACAATCAATGCATTTAAGAACTGGTTGCATACAGACTCTGCAGAGTCTTCTAAATCAGTATACAAACGTTACGTAAAGTTAAGAAACCAATCTTGCACTCTGGCTATCACCTTCATCATTTTAGACAAGATCATTGGAGGCGTCAATACCTTCAATCTAGCCACTGCTGTCTAGATATATGAAAGTAGACGCATAAAAGCTCATGAAGAAGAAAAAGAAGAAGGAGCAGCAGCAGCAGCGAAACAGACAGACAAACTATCTGTAGTCTCAGGTAAACAGACATGATATACCTTGTTCTGATTAACACAGCATCTGTGTTCGCTTACTTGTCAATGCACGTGCATGTTTAACTGCACATAAGGAAAAACACACCTGTGCGAAGTACACTTACCCTTTATTGTTGAGCTCTTATAAAAAAGAAGACGAATTTTTCTTCATCCTCAAGCTTCAAGAAATTTACAAACACTAACAAAAATTAACAAACAACAAAATAAGCAGTCAGCGAAAAGACTCGTTTGTAGAGTTATAAAAAGAGCTATAAAGAAACAAAGACACTAATGAAACGATCCATGGGGACAGAATGTAGAGACCAGCACAAAGAATACAAGCCAAAAAATGACAGCATAGACAAACTTGGCAGAGATGGGCAGATACAAATCTTCAGACTCAGAACGGGACATTGTAGACTAAAGTCCCACCTCCATAGAATGAGTTTCAGAGACACCGCCACGTGCGATTGTGGAGCACCCAAGCAAGCACCAGAACATATCCTACAGGACTGCCCTGCTTATACAGACCAAAGACAGGCTCGAGAAGCAGTGGGGGAACCGGCGAAGACTTGAAACGCAGAGTCATCTTAGTGAACCTCACCGTACTAGCAGCACAGCATTAGTTGATTGAAGAAGAAGATTGTGGAGCTCTATATAAAATAAGAAGAAGAATATTTCCTATTTCCCAAGCTGAATTAAACTAACAAACAACAAAACAGACAGTCGGGGAAAAACTCGTTTGTAAATGTCTCAAAAAGAATCCTGCCGATACATTCGATCATTGTCGATCATATTTGCCTATCAAACCGTCCAATGTGTCACTTTACCCAATAATATTATCTTACTATCCGATTTAGTTGACTCACTGCCCAAAATAGTTAACTCGTTATCTGACAACGTTACTTAGTTCTCCGGCACCATTATCTCACAATCGGAAATGATTCCATAACTTGTTGACATAATAACCTCACAATCCGAAATGATTCCATAACTTATTGACATAATAACTTCACAATCGGACATGATTCCATAACTTGTTGACATAATAACCTCACAATCGGACATGATTCCATAACTTATTGACATAATAACTTCACAATCGGACATGATTCCATAACTTATTGACATAATAACCTCACAATCACACACGATTCTATAACTTATTAACATAATAAGCTCACAATCTGACAAAATACACTTACAATCCAATAACTGCTGAATAATCTACACAGAGAAATGAATTTAAGCATTACAAAAATGACCTTCTTACCTATCCAAATCAGGTATTTGATCTCTCTATCCGTCAAAATTAGCTTACGATCCAGAAAGTCGATATCTCTATCCGTCAAAATTAGCTTACGATCCAGAAAGTCGATCTCTCTATCCGTCAAAATTAGCTTACGATCCAGAAAGTCGATCTCTCTATCCGTCAAAATTAGCTTACGATCCAGAAAGTTGATTTCTCTATCCGTCAAAATTAGCTTACGATCCAGAAAGTTGATCTCTCTATCCGTCAAAATTAGCTTACGATCCAGAAAGTTGATCTCTCTATCCGTCAAGATTAGCCTACGATCCAGAAAGTTGATCTCTCTATCCATCAAAATTAGCTTACGATCCAGAAAGTTGATTTCTCTATCCGTCAAAATTAGCTTACGATCCAGAAAGTTGATTTCTCTATCCATCAAAATTAGCTTACAATCCAGAAAGTTGATTTCTCTATCCATCAAAATTAGCTTACAATGCACTGGGCCGACAAAATCAAAACCACAGTGCAACTCACACCGCTTTGGGGATTAGCGAAAATAAGGTGAACGCAAAAAAATATATAAATAAATTTTTACAGCAGGAAAGACCGAGGGCATAGAAGCAGAGGTAGACATAGAAAAATAATCGGAAATTAAATGATTTTTTAGATGAAAAAAA
Organism: Ariolimax columbianus; assembly: GCA_036924085.1. NCBI lineage: Eukaryota > Metazoa > Mollusca > Gastropoda > Stylommatophora > Arionidae > Ariolimax > Ariolimax columbianus. The sequence goes on from JAVGWX010000011.1 coordinate 20,119,191, forward strand.
AATGCAGAGAATCTGGAGTGATTATATTGTCGACGGTTATGTGAATGGCATTGGTCGTCAACGTTACACGGCGTGACACTTGATGATGATACTGATCATGCTTCGGGCTCCTGCTTATGAGGGTAATGATAATAATGCTAATGGGAGTGATGATGATGCTGGTAATGATGGTAATCGTTGTGAAAATGACAATAATGATGAAGATGTAGCTAATTATTTTGACGATGCTAATATGATGGAACTGACGATGGTGATAAGAGTGATGATGATGATGTTATTAATAATGTTAATTTTAGTGGTGACGATTCTATGGCTAATGATGATAATGATGATTATAATGACGCGCATGTTACTAGCGATAATGGCAATACTGAAAAATAGTGATGGTGAGGATGATCCTAATGTTAATGACGGTGATAATGATAATAATAATGGATGATATTAATGATGATAATAATTGCGACCATGATGATGATAAAGGTGATGGTTACGTTGATGATGATAATGATACTAATACGCATATTGATAATACTGATGATAATGAGGGGAGTGAGTGGTTTCGAGATAAGACGTCGGTGCTGGAGGTCGCGGGTTCAAATCACGGTGGACGTGAACTTTACGGTAAATCTCCGGATCTCTGGATAATTGAGATCGGAAGACAGTGCCAGTATCGCGCACGTTAACAATCCTTCGGCTGTTGGAAATCGAAACAAATACTTAACGGTAGCTACACAGGCAAAATTCAAAATTGTGTTACAAATCTACCCAATTTATTACAAGATCATCACCGGTGCTACGTAGTTCGTGTATTGTGATGAGATTCTACAGAAAATTTGAAGAGCATAGCACTTATGGATTAAACCGTGTGAAATGACGTTGATCCTTCGACTAAACTAAACTAATCGACACTAAACTAAACGTAAACTAAACTAAACACTGATAATTATAATGTTCATGATGATAATGGTGTATGATGATCATGATTATGGTACTGACTTACTTTTCGTGTCCAGCCAAGCACCACTTTATACAGTATTCCTCCAGTATTCAGCGACATGGATGGCCTTGTCCTTTGCCTCCAGCATGTCGCGCCTATTGCATGTTTTCTGGAGGTTGGGGCAGGTCTTCAGGTGGTTTAGGTCCTGTATTGCGTCACAGTCACATCTATCATCATCTGTGCACCCCCATCGTTTCATATTCCTTTTGCACCGTGATACACCAGTTCGGATTCTGTTCAGCGACTTCCATGTTGTATAGATGATATCCCGGGGGCAGGTTCCTCTCGAATTTCTATCTCTGGGGCTTGCATCAATTCATGCCAACTCTCGATACGGCGAATTTCGGGGTTTGTCTGTATAAGCTGTGTTTATTTTAAGAAGCAGATCTGGATTTGAGTCTTGTGGTCTGTACCTTATGTCCAAAAATTGGACTACTTGGGTCGTGCTCCTGTCTTTGTCGTTCGATTTCTGCTACAACGCTTCTTCTAATTTCGGGTGGTGTTATGCCAATCACCGGGTATATGTTATCAATAAGAGTAGGTTTAGGCACTCTGATACTATTCTAATACTATCTGTTAATGGTGATGCAGATGATAATTTTGGTGATTATGTTGATAATGAAAACAATAATGAGAACGAAGTTAATGTCTATAATAATGATGATGTCGTTTACAAAACAAAACATTACATATTGGAGAACGTAATTATAATTCCAGAATACATTTTCCATTATCAGTTAATAGAGTAGACAATTTTAATGATAAAAATATCACATCGTTCACGTGTAGCACCACTAGGCGATGACTAAGATCTTGTCGTACCACTTATTCAAAAAATGAAGCGGGACACTATTATCCCGTAATGGGTTTTGGTGTCTACTATCCCAATGTACAAGGGCAGGTAATATCAGGCATTATCGCCGGGTTCTTGCAGGTTAGATTACTGCTTAGGACACAGAACGGAATCGGTTCCAGTTATGCCCGCTTTCCTTATTTGTCATGTTAACTAGTTTTTTTTTTCTTGCCCCGCAGGTTGTACCTCTGATAATAGAGAATAGCAGATCCCTTTGAAGTGTGTTTGCGTAGATTTCTCCCGGTTATGAATAGCTGGGTGACGGTGAGGCATTTCCTTAATGATGTATTTAGCGAGGACAAAGCTAGTCTAGAGCGTACCTTCCAGAGATACGCCTCTGAGGGCGAGTTGTATATTTGTTTTTATTAGAACCGTGATTCATAATGTAATTCTTCAAATTTTTGTGGGGATACTTTCTTGGCTACCCGATGCCTTATTTATCAGACAAACTTTACTCTCTTTCCTGTTGTTCATTGGGGGTGTTTTCTTAATGCTTCAAATGAACTTGTCTGTGCTGTCATTGTGGCAACTTTGAGTATGAACTGGTCCTGTAGTTTTGTTGTTGTGGTTCCAATCTAACAGCGTTATTATCGTGTCGGATTCTCAATGCTTCTTTGCTAGACGCAGAAGTGAAATGGATACGAGATGAGAATGAATGATATAGCGATCACACGTCGTCAGAGGCGTGTATGGATATTTGCTCTGGATATGTTGGTGTTCATGTCTCTTTCCGTTGATAATGAGGCAGATGACTGTATTGATAATGATGACGTTAACGGTAATGATGTTGTTAAGACTGATCATGCCTTTGCTACTGGTGCTGAGGTAAATTACGATAATGATGATGGCATTGATAATAACGATGGTGTTGATGAAGATGATAATCATAAAGATAACAATTATACTTATAATGATGATAATTATAATAATGATGCTATGAAAATTATGATGATAATAATGATAATTATTTTACTTATGATACTGATGATGATAGTGATAATGAAGGTACTGATGATAATTGTGGTAATAGTGATGATAACGGTAGTGATTATAATGCCGATGAAAATGATGACCTTATCAGAGCAATTCATGTTCAATTCGCAGATGTTACTTTATTTCAAGTATAAAACGTATGAAATGACATTGAGATATTGAACACACCCATAGTATGGGTAATACTTGCATATTGATAAGGCAACAAAATTCAATCAATAAACGAACCCGTGTTCGATGATGACACTATAATCGATCAAATATCGATACACAGATTGCGAGTTTCCTATTAATCGTACGTACATCCAGAGACCTGCAGGAACTATCAGTGTTCAATTGGAATAATTGGAATCCTGGTATTCAAACATGCATGTTGTTATTGTCTGTTGCGAGGTAGCCGAAAGCTATCAATAGTTCTTAGTTAACCTGCACTTCTACAGGGACAGATGCCTCTATGCAGATCTCAGCACTGGTATGAGCTGGATGTAGCTGGATGAAGACTTTCCTGTTCAGCGGGCTAGGCTCGAGCAGCTTAATACTCGTTGGGACAAGCGCTTTTTGAGGCCCTATCCTGTTAGGCGCCATCTATGCTGCTCTAAACAAACCACCTAACCATGGCCGGCTTTATGCCACGTCACGCAGTAAGTCCTATCTTACGACTATCCATACTTAGTATTTTCAACTTCCTGTGGCGTACTAGGACCAGGGGAAGGTACATAGATTTGGGTAGATTTTAAACTAAAATTTGTTCAATTTTGTCCCAGCAGTAGCCGTTAAGCATAATCCTTTCGATTTCTAGCTGCCGTAGGGCTTTTAACGTGCTCGACACTGAACACGGGAGTCCGATCTCACTACCCAGAAATCAGGGGCATACTTACCAGAAGATCCGCATGAAAACATCCCGGTCTCTACAGTGATTCGAACCCGGCACCCGAGGCGGAAAACTTACATCGAGGCCAATGAGCGTTCACTTCCTTCAAGAATCGACTGAGCACCTTTGTATCTACCTGGAGTGCAGTGATGTCGAGTCTGAATAAAATACAATTATTTTTAACTTGTTTCTTTGTTTGTGTTCTGTTTTAATTAGTGCTATACCCAATGAAGACTTTTTAGTCCGAGACGCCGGTACAAGTCTTTTGAGAAAGACATTATAAACTTCTTTCTTTTCAAGTCATTTTTGGTTTAACATTAATAAACATATAGAAAGCCAATAAATGTAAAGGGCTATTTTAAACATAGCATATGATACCATAGAGAAACATAGTAAAACATAACATTAGCATAATATAACATAACAATGTTTAACATATCACAACGTAATATTATAACGTTCATATTTTTAACAATCACAACGCACCAATTAATTTTGTTGTTGTTTTTTTTTTGCGTTCGCCTTATTTTTCTAATCCCCGAGACGGTGTTTGTTGGACTGTGTTTTTATTTTGCGCCTGTCGGCCCAGTGCATCCGACTTCAGCATGCATTTTATGTAAGGGTCTGCTTCCTCCTGCATTTTCTAAGGGTTTGGTTCCCCGGGGTAACGGCCGTTGCTGTGATGGGGATCGAACCCAGCACCTTCGGATTGTGAGCCGTGCCACTTAACCACTAGGCCACGCCGTCCCCTGCACCGAGCTTGAATCCCATTGAATCAAATTTGGGAGACCTGGGTTTTTTCTCGGGCGATAGCGTCTCTACGTACGACAGTTAATAGCAACCTACCGTACTGCACACTTGCCAAGAAACTTATAACAGCCAAATTTGTGGCGGTTGTAAGGCGCGACATTCTACAAAAAAACTTACATTTTTTTGTATTACATCATATAACATTAAGATTACAAACATAACAGGACAATGAATAACATAACATGAAAAAGAGCAAAAAACTACAAAACAGCATAGCATAACATAACACAACACAAAATAAAATAACACAGCACATCGCAACATAACAAAGTACAACATAACATGAAATAAAATATTACAAAATAACGTTGGAAAAAATTATATTACACGATATAACGTAGTACAGCACAACACAATGTAACCGTTTATAATATACGAAGGCGATTTGAAAATTTTGAATTTGAGGAGATAATTTCATTAATTTGCAAGATTTACACATATATATATTTACATATAAAGTTTGGAATGGCATTTAAGTGATGTGTATTTAGTTGACTTCTAAGATCGCCCTAACTAGCAAAGGTACATACAGACGCACACACGTATCACCGCATTGGTTCATACGTCCTGATATCACCTATGAGGCTGCGGCACCGGGTGGAAAGTGCCGTGCCTTTACCTGTGTAATCAAAGCAAAGGCAAAGGCCGCCGTCCATCGTAGACGATGATGGTATAATTTATTTTGCCAGCGCTCTTTTTAATAAGGATTAACTGCGCTACTTTTTATCCTCACTCTCTCGTCTCGTGCCGCCCGACTCCAGTGGCAAGTCAAGGACAGACGACTAGGGAGCGACAACGAGTCGAACCCACACCACCTGATCACGAGGCCGACGGCTTAACCATTTCGCCACGGAACCCCCACTAGTATAATACAGAGAGGAAAACACTTTACAAACAATTTAAATGTAGGCACAATCCCGTTCCACACACAGACGCAAACGTCGAACAAGTTATTGCTTCCAGTCGAGGAAAAAATCAGCCGTTTTCTCCCGTAACTAGGTACGCACAACTACTTGCACCTTCTAGTCAGAAGCGTAACGGTGTCCCTTGAGGTGTTTCTTCATCTTGGGGATAATGAAAAAATCACAAAGTACCAGATCGGGGCTGTACGACAGGTGCGGTCAAATGTCGTCAAACTTGAGACGGTCCAATGCAGGAACTGTTTGTTGATTTGTGTGTGAACGAGCTTTGTTGTCCTGAAGAAATACGTGCTGATTTGCACGAACACACAGTAATTGTGGTCAAAGTTTCTGCAAAGTTTTCGATCGGAGTTTACGGTATTGCCTTGCTACAAAAATTCACCGTGGAATACTCACTCGCCATCCTATAATATGGTAATCTTCACTTTTTTCGCCGAGGGGACAACCTTGATTTTATTTGGAGGGGGGCGGGGGGTAGGTGAGTTCTTATGCTTGTACTTAAAAGACTGGCTGTTGCTTTCTGGGTAAAAATAATGTGCCCATAACTCGTCGCCAATGACAATTCGGCCGATAAACGTGTCGCCTTCTTGTTCATATCCCGTCAGTTACTAGCACGCCTGTAATCGAAGCTGTCTACTATTTGGTGTCCGCATGCCAGGGACCCATCTCGCACACACTTTCCTAATTCCAAGGAGGGCATGGATAATGTGATAGACTCGTTCAATCGAAATCATAAACAGCGCGGCGATATCTTTCTGCTCGACATGGCGAATGGCACGCATCAGTTCGTCCACGTGAGCTTGATGATGTGCATCCACAGTTGTGATCGGTCGTACATTGCGAGCCTCGTCATGCAGGTTTGCTGTGGCTGGAGTGTGGCCTTTTACAGCGGATGTCCAACTCATAACACTACTGACACCCACACGGGCGTCACCATATACCGCAGCCATTCTTCGATGCATGTCGATGGACACACGATCTTCCGCCATCATAAATCTAATCACAACACGTTGCTTCAGCTGTACCTCCATGTAGCCGGCTATTTCATTTGAGATTATTTTCACATAGGTGTCACATGACCCTCAGCCCTGTTGTCATAGTTAGAGGTCAAATATTTTTAAATCGCGCTCGCAACATCACAACATAATACACAATTGCACAAAACAACATAGTATACCTTACCACAACATAGCAAAACACACCATATCATAGTCCATCATAGTATACGACACCGTAACACGACAAAAAATTACATAGAACAACATACCACAAGATATATCATAGCACAAAATACCATAGCACAAAATAACATAAAATATCGCATAGCACAAAATAACATAGTACAACATAATATAATATATTATAACATAACATAACACAACATAGTACAGCATAACATAACACAAAATAACATAACATAGCAGAACATAACATACGATATTATATCATCACAAAATGGAACAGCACAAAATAACATAGCACAACATAACATAGCACATGATAACATGGCACCTCATGAAATAACGCAGCATAGCAAATCATAACATAACACATATAACAACTTAGCACAACATAGAATAACAATCTAAATATAGCAAAACATAACATAAAATATTATAACATTGCACAAAATGAGACAGCACAAATAATGGAGTGACAAATAACGCAACATAGCAAATCATAACATAACAAAAATCTCAACGTAGCACAATATAGAATTACAAATCATAACATAGCAGAACATAACATTAAATATTATAACAGCACAAAATGAGACTGCACAACATAACATAGCACAACATAACATGGCACCTCATGAAATAACACAGCATAGCAAACCATTACATAACAAATATAACAACTTAGCACAACATAGAATAACAAATCATAACATAGCAGAACACGGCATAACAAATCATAACATAGCACATCATAACATAACACAATATAACATAGTACACGATAGCTCATCATAAAAACAACAAAATAACAGAAATAGCATTCTTACTGTCCGTGTCTAAGCACCACATTATTCAGTATACATCCAGTATTTAGCTTCATGGATTGCTTTGTCATTTGTCTTCAGCAAGTCACACTATTGCATGTTTCTTGGAGGTTGGGGCAGCTCATCAGATTGTCTAGGTCCTTTTCCTTTTTTTGTTTCTGAGAATCGACGTCACTGCACTCCGGACATAGGTGCTCAGTCTCTCTGATGAAATGGCATAAGGTATGGATGCTGGTGATCTGTGTAGCTCGCTGGTTGTACACTCTTCTGCGCCGCCCTCTCATGCGCCCCACTCCGCTGAAACCTGATTTAATGTCGAAACTTTGCAGTCTGTGCATTGCTGCTTCATCTGTTGCGGTGTCCTCATCCAGCAGACGGTCATTGATTGATTTCAAAATGTCACTTCTATCCATCACTGATGTGACCATTATCGGAGCTATGATGGCAGCTCTTTCATTGCCCTGAACCCAGGCATGAGCAGGACAGTAGATCCATGTCAACGCATTAAGGTTTGAGGCCTCAACAGATGCTATCCACTCGTACCTAAGCCATCCCTTATGTTCTTTCTGAAGTACGGCTTGCGCGTCTGTCACGATGACTGCCCTTGTTATAGAAGTCTCAAATATCCATTTCAGTGCTGAGGTCACTGCTTCCGTCTCCATTTTCATACTGGAGGTTGTTGACATGTATGCCCTACTGCGCTCAGCAACCACCTCTCCTCTCACTCTAGCCGAGAAATCCCAGCCTGATGTCCCACTGCGCACGACTGATCGTCGGTGTATATGACAGCGTCACTCTCCTGGGTGTTCTCAGTTATCAGCTGATTTACCTCGTGCTCTGTTCTCCCGTTGCTCCGTTCTCTGCATTCCTTGCCTAAGGTTATGATGACTCTCTTGTACTCTATCATTCTATCACCGGTGTGGACCCATTCTTCCTCTTTGGCTATAGTCTCAGCTGAGTGACGTGTCCGATTGTTGTCTCTGCCTGTGCCATCCATGACGACCCTCTCTTGATTCTTGATCCCTTGATGTCTGAGAGACACTGTGCAATATCAAGGCTATAGGTATATAGACTTTGACTTGTGCCAGTTTATGTCTGGATGTCACCGATAACAATCCCAAAATGTACCGCACCATCACAATCGGGGTATCTCTAGTGCAGCCCAAAACCAGTTGCATACCTTCATTCTGGATACGTTCCAACCTTTCACACTGTGTTCTTAATAGTGTGAGGATGCATAGTCCGTAATTGCGGACAGACAACACGACCTGACAAAATAGGATGCACAGGAGGCGGCAGCAGCCATGATCTTGAGTGCTCCCAACCCTCTCTTGCATCTTTGTACGATGTGGTCAACATGGCAGTTCTAGGAAAGACTGCGATCAAAAGTTACTCCAAGGTATTTCAACCTGTCGCACCTGTCAATGGTGCAACCATCAAAAATGATGCACGACAGCTCAGTCTTTGCTATGGAATTAGTCAAAGAGCACCCCACCATGCAAGCCTTAATCAGCTTTATCTTGGAGATTGAGTCGCCATACCACTGTAAGATTGCTTGCAAGGTTTCCTGGATGTCTTTGACCAACTCTTGTCTGTCTGAGCCAGTTCTGTGCGTTAGGATGTCATCGGCAAATGTCAACGTTCGCCGTGTCCCTGTGGGTTGAATATTGACCACTTTTACTGTGTAAATGTTGAACAGTACCGGTGAGAGCGGAGACCTTGAAACAGTCCTGGACATATTCGCATCGGTTCTGATTTCCACGATCCCAATCGTAGCGCAACTGTTTTTTTCCATCAGGGCAGCTGATATCCAACTAACCAGCCACGGATTTAAACAACACTGCTGCAGACAGGTAATTAAGGTCTCAGAATCAACACGGTTGGATGCGTCTTCCAGGTCGAGTGCCACCGCGACTGTTTCTTGCTTTGACTGAAACCCCTCGTACATATCATACGCGAAAGTTCCATCGTTAGCCCAGGTCTCCTTCGCTGTTCTATAGCTGCCCAGCGTATCGGGTAGAATCTGCTCCCGTTCAAGGCAGGTCATTATTTTCCTGGCCACTATCTTCTCGAACAGTTTGCCACATTCATTTTGTTTGGTGATTTTTCGATAGCTGCTGAGAAGCGTGGTATCCTTACCAGGCTTAGGCAGTGGCCACATATACCTATGAAGCCATTCCTCAGGCACATATGTCTTCTCTATAGTGTGGTTGAACTCCTTCACCATATTTCTTATATCTGTCTCATCCAACTGCTTGATGTGGCAATACTGTACTCCATCAAGACCTGCGGCAGTGTTTTTGCTGGTACGTAGGCTATTTACGACATCTGCCTCAGTGATAAGGTTTACATGCCCTGATGGCTGCGTCTAAGATGCCTTTCTGAGTTTTCTCTATCGCCTTTGTCAGTCTGGGCAACATATCAACTGAAAAAACTTAGACCCTTCTCTTCATCTGTCTTCAGGAGCCTTGCTGTGGTGTCTTGACTGTTGGAGATAAGCTGGCTTGTAGTCGTTCCATTCATTTGTCGATGCATTTGTCAGAACTTCTGATGATAGTATGATGAGAAAAGTGTGGCGAAAGTAAGCTCCGGCTACAGTCGACCCGAAATGCTGCAACAATTTTGGCGATGGCATCTTCTGACGCAACAATATGCGCCTGACCTGGTCTCTAAAGAGTTTTCGTTAACTCAAGTCCTTCTTTAAACATCGTTGTCAGTTCTTCACTGTTGTCTTCGACACATTTTTGTCCCCGTACACTGCTTGCATTCTGCTATGAATATCAACAGGTCGACATCCTTCAGCTGTTAGAAACCGAATCACCACTCGCTGATCAACTCTGGACCGATTCCGTATCACACCCGCCATGTTTTCAACGGTCTGCTGAAGAAACTATAAGTCGGAGGATAATTGCATTTTGCAATGTGATATGTGCTGTTTGCATCATAAGTGACGTCATCACGAGCATCGTACGTATGTTCACTTAGTGCAGTTTGGTCCCGTTTTATTTGAAAACGCCTCGTATAATTACGAACGAGGAAAAAAGGCGAAACGGAAACTTTCATTTAAATCGCACAAAAATGTTGTAATATGAAACATCGGTACCTCACAACATTCGGAAATCACAGACTGTGTAGAAAAATAAAAAAAATGCAATCATTAACATACACATGCACTGCTTCGCTGTCTTCTAATCTCCCTGTCTTTGTTCACTTCTATCTCGTCCCGTTTTATTCTCTGTTTAACAACAAACTAATCTTTTAATTGCGAACTATCTCGAGTCGAATTTTTAAAAACACGTTGTTAGTTAACCCAGCAGACCAGGATGATGATGCCATTTTGTCAGCTAAGCAGGTGAATGAGGAATATAAACAAACCAAGAAACGAAAGTACATTCTCTTCTCCGAGTCTCCTTTGACAGCGCTTGGAGAATAGCAGGGCGCTTCTTGATCGACACACCAGGGGGACACGGTGTTCGCTTTGATCTCTGTGACTCGTGGAATTGCAAACATCAACTGACACCAACAACGACGCAATCCTTTCAGGAATTATCAATTAGAGACGAGGTAGACAGAAAAGTCTGTCGGATAGGAAGAGAAATGTCAGTTGGATAGAAGGAGAGGGTTTGTCAGTGGGATAGATAGACGTGGTTTGCGGGATAGAAAGACAGGGTTGTTTGCGGGATATAAAAAGAGGGTTGTTAGTGGGATAGGAAGACAGGGTTGTTTGCGGGATAGGAAGAGAGGGTTGTTAGTGGGATAGGAAGAGAAAGTTGTTAGTGGGATAGATAGAGAGGGTTGTCAGTGGGATAGGAAGAGAGGGTTGTCAGTGGGATAGGAAGAGAAGGTTGTTTGCAGGATAGAAACATAGGGTTGTCAGTGGGATTGAAAGAGAGGGTTGTTAGTGGGATAGAAAGAGAGGATTGTCAGTGAGATAGAACGAGAGGGTTGACAGGGGGGTAGAAAGACAGGGTTGTCAAGGGGATACAAAAAGAGAGGGTTGCCAGTGAGACAGACAGAGCATCCGGTCAGTGTTATATAAAGAGAGGGTTGTCAGTAAAAAATAATTCGGAAAACTATATTTTAAAAATAGCGTAACGTGTATTGGTCTTCCTCCTCTACATTTGTTCCTTACAAACCATACAATTACTACATCTGCTGGCTCTCTAGTGAAAGCCTACGAGATAGTACTTTGTTATCTAATGAGGTAATATTTTCTGCAATTAATTTTTTCATGATGAGGCTGCTAATCCTCATGGACAACCCTATATTTGTCCCATTACAATATGTGTGTTGGTACAGTAGTCCTGTGGAGCCGTAGCGCAGTGGTTAGCGCACTGGCTTCGCATCTGAGTGGTCCTGGGTTCATTCCCCAGTTGAGGTGGTAATGTTTTTTTCAGACCTCAATGGCTCCCCGGGTCGACCCAGCCTTAAATGGGTACCGGTTCAGTCCGGGAAGTAAAAGCGGCGAGGGAGAGGAGATGGCTACCGCCCTCACATAGCCGAGCCTTTGATATGTGAGATCGCTAACACCTCACACCTCTACGGCAGTAATGCTATGGGATACTTTACTTTACTTTACTTTTACAGTAGTCCTACTTTGGCTTTCACAAAAAAGAGAAACACTCCTATATGCATCGTCATCATCATGATTATCACTTACCTGTCCCTCCAGGTGTGTTTGGCTATTTGGCTATTACTGGCAAGCTTTTAGGGAATCCTGAATCCATTTGTTTGCAGTGTGTTTTCAGAACCAATGGTTTTTATACTGTGAAGTTGATTGTCCCAGAAAACCATCCATAAACACATGTCCTGATCTTCCGAAAAGAAAGCAATGTCCCTTGTTGTACTGCGTTAAAACGCCGACGCGATGCTATTGATCAGTATTGCAAGCGGACGACGGAGACGTTGTTTATGAAGTGTGGAAAGATCTCATAGTTCATGTTGAGTTCCAACATTTCGCATCAAACCTTCAATGATCAAGACAATTGCGACTACCATCAATATTTGCACCTGGCTATTGACGCGTGGACTGTCGGTTCTGAGTTGGCTGTAGAATGTCAACCGACGTGGACAACGCCATGACAGGCGCCACCGCAAAGCTGAAAGTGGAAGTCACCTGTCCAGCTCCGCCGGTCCGCAGAGTAGCATCAGGGTTTCTCGTCCAGCGAAGATGGACTATCGCCGGCTTAACTAACCCATCATTAGAGCCGTATTTAAAGGAGATCTGCCTTTCTAATATGGGAGAAGCGAAACATAGAGGACAAAAGATAGAGTAACATGACAAATCAGGAGGTTCACAGTCATCACTATCATGTTCTTGTTGTTCGAGATGTCGGGGCATAGGTCCAACAATGCGTTTGGTTTACCCTTACCTTATGAAATATTGAATCAATGGACCTATGCTCCGTATTGGAGCCGTATGAGGTCGAGCGTTATCTTGTCTTAGCAGTACGCCTTTGTGATCAAACCAGGCCGTTTTTTTAGCAAACGGTTATGCACATCATAAAAAGTGCGAATGTACTGTTGACTGTTGATAGTGGCACCACGAGGTCGAAAGTTCCCGCAGGTTTCACGACTTCTTTCACAAGAAACTTCATCACAACACGTTGTTTTATACAAGCACTATCAATGTTGTCCGCCATTTTTTATTAATCTATCAAATGACTGGCCCATGGCAAGTGAGCCACCTAGCAGTAATATGACACAAATATACCTAACTAATAATATCAGTTCAAGCATCCTATAACCCATTCAGGTAGAAAAAGTCCCGCTTTGATTTGAACGCCCATCGTAATATGAATATGATTAATATCAAATATAAAAATATTCAAAGCATACAATACACACACCAAAAAAAAACAACTGAAAAATGCGCACACTCTACAACTTTTATTCACAGATGTAGCAAAGAATAAACAAACATCGAGCAGGAATGACGAAATATCGACGAAAATGCGAAGCAAACGACGAAATTTGGAAATGAGTGTAATTGAAAACCGACGAACAAGCTAAACTCGAAACGGCGAAAGTCGAGGTATTTGTGTATAAACAATTCTTAAACGGGTTGATTAAAAAAAACGTCAGGAGATCTTTAGTTGTCAAGCTTCAAAGAAGTGATGAGTAAAACGGGGGAGTTGTAAAACTACACTGAGACAGCAAAAGAAAAAGACTTAATCCCACCAGAAGAAAGCGTGAAAGATTAGGCGTTAATCGTTCAATCAAGTTGGAGGTTTTCCAGGGGTCAGATTTAAGGGAACTGGAGCTGTTCTGCCTGGCCTCATTTCGTAGCTTTTTAAAGAGGACCTGGAGTTTTAAGAAAATTGTACATATTTTGGAGCAGGGCTCCCCTTCCTCTCTCTTCTTACCTCACTCTTTTTCATTTGACTCTGTCCTACAGTCACACTCTTGCACAACTTTCACACGCGCCCTCTGGGTGAGGCCCTTCCATTGCACTTTGGTTGGGCTAGCTTCTGAGAGCGCACACACCTAGCATAGGTACATACAGACGCACACATGTATCCAAGCACTGGTTTATGCGTCTTGATATCGCCCAATGGACTACGGTCTGGGGTGGAATGGGCGCGTCTCCGCCAGTAGAAACTAGTGAGGCTAACATCTAAGCAACAACAACAAAAAGGAAATTGTAAGCCGTCAAGCGGACTGGTGAAGGAATCTCTCCACTACACCCTCCTTTTCACTCCCCACCACCCTGACCTCCCCACTCTCTTCGTAGATGCAAATGGATAGTAGAGTTAGTAGGCCTAATCCTGTGTCTCAGGATAGGGGCACTAGTTATTGTTTCTTCTGATTTAGTTTTGCAAAGCTTCTCTTGCTGAGTGAACCCTTGACTACGTTTCGTTATTAGCCAGTTACGAATACTTATTATATCGAGAAGCGGCAAGAAGAGCGCCTCCAATCAGTAGACAGCTTTACTTACCTTGCCAGGCATCGCTCTCTACGGGGAAACTACTATTGACTCTGGGGTCAGTAACAGAATCCCCACAGCCAGTGCTGCCTTTGGGGGACTGCGCACCAGCGTTTGGGATCGGAGGGGTCTTAGTCTGGATACGAAACTCTTAAGTCTACCGAACCGTAGTGATCCGCACCTTTCTGTAGCCTGATAGACGGGAACTTTGCACACCAGGCTGGCTAAGAAAATAAACCCCGTTCATGCAAGCTGCCTCCGTAGATTGTTCAAAATAATGTGGCAGGATAGAGTACTAGACACCGAGATCCCCATGAAGGCAAATACGCGAAGCATCTACACACTGTTGCAGAAGACCCAGATCAGGTGTGCCGGCCAGAACCACATCCTCAAACAACTAATGTATGATGAGCTGAAAGATGGCCTGCGATTGGTCGGTGGAACGAAGAGGTGCTTCAAAGACTCCCTCAAAATATCTCTGACACTCTTTTCATCGAAGTTAACTAATGGGAATGCCTGGAATATGACCGCAAGGCATGGCGTGGAACCACCACCAGAGGGGTGTCCATTGCTGAGGAACGCGGGGCCTCCGAAGCGCAGAGAAAACGCACTTAGCGAAATGACAAAATAACTGACACTCATATGTCCTATTCTGACCTTTAATGCTACGTATGTGGAAGGGGTTTCTGTGCAAGAACTCGACTATACAGCCACCTCTGGACTAACAGGTGAGGTGCAACACGACATGTCTGACTGCTGTTGCCATGAACTTTGCGATGGACGGATATTATTATATCGACACGCGTACCTAAACAGGTCGACTGTGGCCCTAGCGGCAGTGCAATGCATGTCTCCTCAAAAGCTTCCCACGAATGGGATTACAATCCCATGGTGTCAATCTCCACCTCGCTGGCCAGACTGCTGTGACACATATTACTGTTATATAGTCTGACGGGGACGCGAATTAGAGTCTTGATAAGTAAATTTCCCATATCCCTAACGTAAGTCGTTTTCCCCACGACTTAGTGATTATAACGGGGGATTTATCCAGAGCACAGATACAAACACTTTTAATGTTGGGTATTTAGTATGTGAGCCGCCTGGGAGACACAATTCCTAATCTCTCTCAACAAAGAGAAAGGAATTGTGGCATGGTCGGGTCGGACTACAGATTAACCCAAATGTTAAAATAGGCGCCCAGCTCAGTTATGGTTTAGTAAAGGTAAGGCAGTTGGGGAAGGCGCCAGGTCAATATGCAGCCAAAGACTTGGCGTGGTAAAGTCACGTACAGGTCACTTACTGAGTCAGTTTTATAATGAAGGGTTGACTGTTAAGAGAAATATACCGGGTTCATTCCATGGATTGGGGAATTAACGTCCGGTCAAGCATAACATGCTGATCAAACTATGTTAGTCAGGATCAGATGAAACATACTGATCAGACTATATCAGGATCAAGTGAAACATGCTGATCAGACTGTTAGTCAGGGTCAGGTGAAACATATTAATCAGACTGTTAGTCAGGGTCAGGAAAAACATACTGATCAGACTTGTTAGTCAGGGTCTGGTAAAACATACTGATCAGACTCTGTTAGTCAGTGTTAAGTGAAATATACTGATCAGACTGTTAGTCAAGGTCAGGTAAAACATACTGATTAGATTATGTTAGTCAGGGTCAGGTAAAACATACTGATCAGACTATGTTAGTCATTGTTAGATGAAACATACTGATTAGACTATGTTAGTCAGGATCAGGTAAAACATACTGATCAGACTTTGTTAGTCATTGTTAGATGAAACATACTGATCAAGACCTTACCTCTCCGCTCCCCCTTTCACCAAAAAGCTGAGTACTCGCACACTATCTCTTCATCTTTGATGGCAGTTTTTACCACTTGTAACTCCACTTAAGGTAACTCCACTTAAGGTAACTCCAATTAACTATGTTCAAAGAAGTGGTAAAGATACACAGAGAACAAATACATCAAATCTGTTGCTTTGAAGAGAACGGTGAAGAGAAATGTGGAGTGAATGTACAAAGTAAAAATAATAAACAAAACAGAAAGATGGAAGTAAGAGAAGAATAACAAGAAAGATAAATAAGAAACATAGAGACAAATACAGAAGTAATGAAGAATGAAGTGAAGGGGAGATAAAAGGAGAGACGGAGAGAGAGAGAGAGAGAGACAGACAGAGAGAGAGAGAGGATGAGAAGGAACAGGGAGAAGACAAAATGAAGAGTGATGTGAAAATCATTAACGAAAGGTCATTAATAACAAAATATTAAAAGAAGAAAAAGTAGACATTTTAAGAAAGAAGATACAGATAAAAAGAGGTTAAAGTTAACAATGAAGAATACGTAAGATAAAATGGAAAGACAAGACTGGAAATAAGACACATTGCAGTGAAAGAGAAATGACAGATGGAAGAGAAATCACAGATTGAAGAGAAATGACAGATGGAAGAGAAATCACAGATTGAAGAGAAATGACAGATGGAAGAGAAATCACAGATTGAAGAGAAATGACAGATGGAAGAGAAATCACAGATTGAAGAGAAATGACAGATGGAAGAGAAATCACAGATTGAAGAGAAATGACAGATGGAAGAGAAATCACAGATTGAAGAGAAATGACAGATGGAAGAGAAATCACAGATTGAAGAGAAATGACAGATGGAAGAGAAATCACAGATTGAAGAGACTCAGCTTAGGAAGGTAAATCTTATAAACAAGAAAAATTGCAAAAGGAAAATAAAATCGAGAATGAAGAGAAATCACAGATTGATGGGAAAACGGAAAACAAGGAGCGGAACAATAAAGAGAAATCACAGAAGAAAGAGCAAACACTGACGGAATAGAAAGTGCGGGACAAAGTAAACGAGCAGGAAAAAAAGAGAATTAATTAAACGAAAATGAGAATAATGACGAATCGAATAATAGAAAAATAATGTTGAGGATAGCAAACAGAGAAGGAACAAAGATACAAAAATAAAGACGAATAAAAAAAAAAGAAACTGCAAAAAAGGAATCAACAATGAAGACAAGAAAGATTTGAAAAACGGAGTGAATGAACGATTCTTGATGAGTGATCATTCGAACATTACCACAAGCCAAGAGTTTAGTCAAACTAAGTTATTTCTCCACCTGGAAGGGAATGTACAGTTATTGACTACTAGAACCAAAGTCGGCGATTAACGTTAGTCTCAGTATAATTATAACTTTTGGCCGGTCTGTGTGACACTCTTTGACATGGGAAGGGGTAGCATTCTTAAGCAGGGTTGCTGTAGGTCGTTTAAATTTATTCAGACTAGAATGTAAATTTCTTGGAAGATGGACAGAGTGTGACGACTAGTGGAGCTACCATAAAGGAAGTTTCACATATTGTTTGCAATTTTTACCGAAATGGATAGCATGGACTGTGCATTCTATGAAAGGTAGCCGCAGATCTGGAAAGGTTGTGAGAATTTTTCTTGCGATAAAAGACGTCAAGGTACTTGAAACTCATAATTACTTTGTTCAGTCATTGACCAAGGACTTATTAAAAGGAACATGAAACATTGATAGCAAGGGGCTTTTGGCGATTTATCTTTATAATGTAACCAAAACAGAACGTGAAACAAACTATCTATCTATCTATCTATCTGTCTGTCTGTCTGTCTGCCTGCCTGCCTGCCTGCCTGCCTGCCTGCCTGCCTGCCTGCCCGCCCGCCCGCCCGCCCGCCTGCCTGTCTTTCTCTCTATCTCCCTGTCTCTATCTCTTTCTCTCTTTCTCTCTTTCTCTCCTGCTCTCTTGCTCTCTTTATCTCTTTATCTCTCTCTATCTCTCTTTCTCTGGTCTTGCTATCTCTCTGATCTTGCTCTCCATCTCTCTGGTCTTGCAGCGCCTAAGTCAGCGCATGCGACAGAACTCCCAATTCTCATGCTGTATGAGTCTGGCTACACTATCTGTAGTTTTTGCATGTTTCCTAGTCCTATTGTCGTAGTCTCCCATCTGATAGTTCTCTGGGTCTACTCTTTATCCTTTTGCCGCTGTTTCACCAAAATCGCATGTAACAGGAGTATATTGTTGTTCATCTGGAGCACGTGTCAGGTGTACACCTAACGTCTCTTCCTGGTGACACTTCACATTTTCTGTCCAAGATGGAATTTATGAACTAGTTCTCCTTCATACCCAGCTCTTATCGAATGTCTGCATTCTTCTTTTTTATTCGGTGCATGGTGTTCTGAGAACCGTTCTCTAACATTTCGACTCGAATGACTCGATTCTCTTCCTTGTGGTTTGAGTAACTTCTTATTCCTCGTTCATCTTCAGACCTCAACTTCAATGACTTTAACGAAGGCAGCAGTCGACTCAAGGCTCTGTACGCTTCCGTACAGATTCTCGTGGAAAGATACTGGATGTTGCCAAATGCTACTTCTTTTGTAGGTATACAGTGGACAGGACTGCAAAATATATTATGCTTTCATGGGGGCTATGCAGCAGACACGAAGGTCTGTAGTGCCAATCTTGAACTTGTTGTACAGATGACATCTAGGTCTGTTGTGATCTGTGCATAGCCGGAGAATTATCACCTGGTCTCGCCTGGAGAGTTGATGATAGGCATCGTTTTCTATATGGCCGGGGTGGTCTTTTTTCCATTTTGCACTGAATGTTGCTCCGATGAATGCTTTTGTTTAATTGTATGTGATTTCTGTATCACTCTGCTGCAGCATTTATCCCTCTCTGGTGAGTCTGTCCGCCTCCTCGTTTGCCTGGAATGTTGCAATGGGCTGGTATCCACTGGACTGTGCTTTAATTGAAGCACTAGGACAGGTGTTGGAGCGAGTCTGCCAGAGCACCGAGTTCATTTTTGTGCTGGTTCTTGAGCGCCATTAACACTGCGAAGGCGTCTGTGAAAATGACCACTTGCTTTTCTGTCTGCTCCTTATGACCTATAAGGGTTTCAGCTGCTTGTCTCACAGCACTGAGTTTGGGTAACTATCCATGTTTCGCGGCCGTATCCTGCTACAGAAAAAAAACACAGATTTTCAAAATGTGCACTTTTGTTGGTTTGCTGAAATTCTGCCATAATGTCCTCCGGTTGTGTAGCCTTTGCATTGTTTTGCCAGTCTCCTTGTGATTTTCTTTCAGCAGGCGAAAACATTAACCTTCTCAAAAGGAGAAACCAAAGTACCATTTTCTGACTTCACATTCAACACATACAGCTTAATATTCACTTGAACAGAATCCAAAGAGAACAAACTCCAGAGTGCCGACTGCACCTATCAATGTGAAACTGCTGAGCATGATCTTTATGAGTGTCCGGCGCTTGCCAGTGTTGAGAACGAGCTTGTTCCTCCGACTCTTTGTCATGTAACGTGATTTGTAACCGATTCTTTGTCATGTTACGTGATTTGTAACCGACTCTTTGTCATGCAACGGGATTTTTAACCGACTTTGTCATTTAACGTGATTTTTAACCGACGCTTTGTTATTTAACCTGATATTGACAGACTTTTTGTCATTTAGCGTATTTTCAACCGACTCTTGATCCATTTTCTAGATTTCAAGCGACAATTGGACAACTAACTTGGCTTCAAGCGACTCTTGGTCAATTAAGTTGATATAACTTGATTTTAAGCAATTCTTGGTCCATACAATTGAATTCATTGGCATTTGACATTTAACCTAACTTAAATTAAACTTTTTAACATGTCTTCTTGCGACTTTTGATAATGAACTTGCATCATTCTACCGTTAGCAATTGTCTTGGCTCCAAGCGATACTTAGTTTTTAAATTTGCTATCAATTTGAATTCATGCAGAAATTGTCAATTAATTCAACTTCAAACGGTGTTCCGGGTGTCTAGACCTCCCAACTTTCCAAACTTCCCTGCCTTAAAGGAACGTTGCCTTCTCCATTTGCAAACATTTCGGTCAAATTTGGAGCTGCCTGATCTATATTCTAGTTTAAAAATGCGTGATTGTAGTTTTATCTTTGTTCAGTAACCCCAATTAACATTATTTCAGTTCGAACCTCCAGGTCTGTTTGGTCTAACTCCACTGTTTCAATTCAGACCTGCCAACTCGCGTGTTTGAACTGTTGAAATTTGATAACTTCTGAATGGTGGTCGTAGGTACGGGCGGTCGTCAGGGGCGAACAATTCTAAATTGTAGAACGTTTGTACTTAGTTGTGTACTTAACACAGTTGTATCTCACTGTGAGGTTGTCTTCTCTTTGTTGACATTCAGTTGACATCTGGGTGTTTCTGGGATATTTGGAATAGTTGCAAAAGCGGAGATGAGTGGGGCGATAGGGAAGATCGTTTTGTGAGTGTTTTAACTGTGCGTATAATGTTTTAACCGTGTGTAAGATTGTTTGACCGTTTGTAAGATGTCTTAACTGTGCAGATGATGTTTTAACAGGGTGTGAGATGTCTTAGTCGCGTGTAAGATGTTTTAACTACAAGTGAGATGTTTTAACTGTGTATAAGATGTTTTAACCAGGGGTAAGATTGTTTGACCGTTTGTAAGATGTCTTAACCGTGTGTAAGATGTTTTAACTAAGTGTAAGATGTTTAACCGCGTCCAAGATGTTTTAACTCTTAGTATACCAACACTAAAACCATGTTTTTACACCGTCTGTTTCATAATTATTTTTTTAGGTTAGAGTTACATAACATATTTTATCATAATTTTTTATAAACATTACATTAATCTATCTCACATACAAACTTGTAGAATTTAATGGGCTATTAAACAAAACTACTTTGTGGCTTTATGTTTCAAAAAATAGATAAATAGTAATTTACGTAAAAAATATTTTTAAAGATTGAACTTCTCATAATATATCAAGCTTGGTGAATGTCGGAAGCTCCCAACATTAGCCATCACTGATAGAATATCCTTTCATATACAACATATACCAGTTGTATCATTTTCTGTAAGTAAATACAGATTTAGTGTGCAATTGTATCTTTGAAATGACATTGTGCAAACAAAAGTCTGCAAGAAAAAGTATAGAAGTTGAGGTTACTTCACCATAGTATATTATAACACCATTTTCTCATTTTAACATTTTGTTAACGTCTTTCATGTACAAAATTGATTAGGCTATCAAATAGAACCAATTTGTCTTCACATAAATAAATAGATAAATGGTGATGCACATTTATTGTAAATACATTTAAAACAACATTTTGTTTAAACGTTGGAACTGCCGAAAGTTTGAATGTTTGTAGGGAGCTGCGTAGCGCAGTGGTTAGCGCTCTAGTTTCGCATCTGAGTGGTCCTGGGTTCATTCCCCAGTTGAGGCGGTAATGTTTTTTCAGTCCGCAATGGCTCCCGGGTCGACCCATCGTTAAATGGGTATCGGTTCAGTCCGGGAAGTAAAAGCGGCGAGGGAGAGGATATGACTACCGCCCATATATAGCCGATCCTTTGAAATGTGAGATCGCTAACATCTCACACCTCTACGGCAGTAATGCTATGGGTTACTTTACTACTGACCATAACATATTTGTACAGGTCTGAAGCTCCTAACACTAATCCTCACTAACAATATCAATTTATAAATAACAAACGTCAGTTTTATCATTTTCCATGAATAGATAACCTTGTGTGCTTGTTCTGATAATAATCGTTGCTTACGATCACTGGAAGCCATTTCTATCAAACACATTTTGCTTCAGAAATCGACTGATCAGCTAATTTCTTAAATTTGAACATCTGTGTCTAAGAAATAAAGTGCAAATGGCTCTTAAACAGTAAAGTTCATCAAAAGAAAATGACTTTAAAAATGTTGGATTGGTCTAAGCTTCAAAAATTGTTTTCTCAACTTTCTTAATAGAGATCTAACAGGACTAGCCACTCTAAGGGGCTTGTGTAAAAATGAGTCCAAAAATACGCCACCTGAAGTGGCTCAGTCTAGGAGTTAATCGTCTGTAAGATGTTTTAACCGTCTGTAAAATGTTCTAACCACGTGTAAGATGTTTCAGCCTTGTGTAAGATGTTTTAACCGTCTTTAATATGTTCTAACCACGTGTAAGATGTTTTAACCTTGTGAAAGATGTTTTAACCATCTGTAAGATGTTCTAACCACATGTAAGATGTTTCAACCTTGTGTAAGATGTTTTAACCGTGTGTAAGATGTTTTAATCGTGTGTAAGATGTTTTAATTGTGTGTAAGATGTTTTAACCGTGTGTAAGATGTTTTAACCACGTATAAGCTGTTTTATACGCGTGTAAGAGACAATGAGGCGCCTGCAACGCTGAATAATTAGAGCGTTGGTTCTGACGGAATAGGTAACAACTCAATCCCCGGCCTTGATACGCCCTAGTCTACTTATCTGTAAACAGGTACATAGACTTACTATTTTTGAACGAAAGAAAAAGAGAAAAAAAGTTGGTCACCCTACTTATAAAACTGAGACATCGTA
The DNA here is from genome assembly GCA_036924085.1 of Ariolimax columbianus. NCBI lineage: Eukaryota > Metazoa > Mollusca > Gastropoda > Stylommatophora > Arionidae > Ariolimax > Ariolimax columbianus. The sequence continues at coordinate 20,141,982 of JAVGWX010000011.1, forward strand.
CAACGAACTATCCAACACTTCACCCTTGTTAGTAGAGTCTTCGCTTTCTGAAGTTAACTTGAATATATCTATAGAAAGCAGTGTTTAACCTGAAGGTATTGGTGTTTCCATAGAGTACTGTCAATGAACGGGATTGGTGATGACCAAACATGCTTTCTCTGTTCCTTGCATTTTTGAGACCTTTGTAGCAGATGATCTGCAGTATTGTTGTCGGTGCCACATACACATTCATCTATTTCTCCTATTCTTAGTTTATTGAACAGTTGGTATCTAAGTCTGTTGTGGACTATGCCAAGTCTACAGATTACTATATGTTCACCTCTGTTCAGCTGGTAATGTGAATCATTTGGTTGAGGACATGGATGCTTTGCTTCTCACTTGTTTCTGTATCTGCACCAGTCAAACCTCTTAGTCTCGTAGGTTATACGTACAGCAAGGTGAAGAAGCACTCCAACTACTCTCGTCTTTTCTTTGTTGTTATTGTTGTTGTTGTTGTTGTTGTTTTTGTTGTTTTTGTTGTTGTAATTGTTGTTATTGTTGTTGTTATTGTTGTTATTGTTGTTGTTGTTGTTATTGTTGTTATTGTTGTTGTTGTTGTTTTTGTTGTTGTTGTTGTTATTGTTGTTGTTGTTGTTTTTGTTGTTGTTGCGTTCCTCTTTTTTTTAAATATTCCACAAAGGTCGTGTGCGTTGCACTATGTTGTTATTGTGCGCCTGTCGGCCCAGTACATCCGACTACGGCATGCACTTAATATAAGGGTCTGCTTCATCCTGCGTTTTCTAGGAGTTTATTTCCCTGGGGTAACGGCCGGTGCTGTGGCGGAGATCGAACTCAGAACCTTCGGGTTGTGAGCCGTGTCACTTAACCACTAAGCCACGCTGTCCCTCTTAACAGCCTGTCATCCTGTTCGTTGATAACAATATTGGAGGGGGATAGAATCAATGTATCACCGCTTTCTTTTCAGCTGGTGAATTAGTGTAGTGATGTTGGTGAATTAGTGTAGGGATGTTGGTGAATTAGTGTAGGGATGTTGGTGAATTAGTGTAGTGACTTTGGTGAATTAATGTAGTGATGTTGGTGAATTAGTGTGGTGACGTTGGTGAATTAGTGTAGTGACTTTGGTAAATTAGTGTAGTGACTTTGGTGAATTAGTGTAGGGATGTTGGTGAATTAGTGTAGTGACTTTGGTGAATTAATGTAGTGATGTTGGTGAATTAGTGTAGTGATGTTGGTGAATTAGTGTAGTGATGTTGGTGAATTAGTGTAGTGATGTTGGTGAATTAGTGTAGTGATGTTGGTGAATTAGTGTAGTGACTTCGGTGAATTAGTGTAGTGATGTTGGTGAATTAGTGTGGTGACGTTGGTGAATTAGTGTAGTGACTTTGGTAAATTAGTGTAGTGACTTTGGTGAATTAGTGTAGTGATGTTGGTGAATTAGTGTAGTGATGTTGGTGAATTAGTGTAGTGATGTTGGTGAATTAGTGTAGTGATGTTGGTGAATTAGTGTAGTGATGTTGGTGAATTAGTGTAGTGACTTTGGTGAATTAGTGTAGTGATGTTGGTGATTTAGTGTAGTGATGTTTGTGAATTATTGTAGTTACTTTGGTGAATTAGTGTAGTGACTTTGGTGAATTAGTGTAGTGATGTTGGTGATTTAGTGTAGTGATGTTGGTGAATTATTGTAGTTACTTTGGTGAATTAGTGTAGTGATGTTGATGAATTAGTGTAGGGACTTTGGTGAATTGGTGTAGGGACTTTGGTGAATTAGTGTAGTGATGTTGGTGAATTAGTGTAGTGACTTAGGTGAATTAGTGTAGTGATGTTGGTGAATTAGTGTAGGGACGTTGGTGACTTAGTGTAGTAATGTTGGTGAATTAGTGTAGTGATGTTGGTGAATTAGTGTAGTGATGTTGGTGAATTAGTGTAGGGACGTTGGTGAATTAGTGTAGTGACTTTGGTGAATTAGTGTAGGGACGTTTGTGAATTAGTGTAGTGATGTTGGTGAATTAGTATAGTGATGTTGGTGAATTAGTATAGTGATGTTTACGAATTAGTGTAGTGATATTGGTGAATTAGTGTAGTGATATTGGTGAATTAGTGTAGTGACGTTGGTGAATTAGTATAGTGACGTTGTTGAACTAGTGTAGGGACGTTGGTAAATTAGTGTAGTGACGTTTGTGAATTAGTGTAGTGACGTTGGTGAATTATTGTAGTGATGTTGGTGAATTTGTGTAGTGACTTCGGTGAATTAGTGTAGTGATGTTGGTGAATTAGTGTAGTGACGTTGGTGAATTAGTGTAGTGATGTTGGTGAATTAGTGTACTGACGTTAGTGAATTAGTGTAGTGATGTTGGTGAATTAGTGTAGTGACGTTAGTGAATTAGTGTAGTAATGTTGGTGAATTAGTGTAGTGACGTTAGTGAATTAGTGTAGTGACGTTGGTGAATTAGTGTAGGGACGTTGGTGAATTAGTGTAGTGACTTTGGTAACATAGTGTAGTGACTTTGGTGAATTAGTGTAGTGATGTTGGTGAATTAGTGTAGTGATGTTGGTGAATTAGTGTAGTGATGTTGGTGAATTAGTGTAGTGACGTTAGTGAATTAGTGTAGTGACGTTTGTGAATTAGTGTAGGGACGTTGGTGAATTAGTGTAGGGACGTTGGTGAATTAGTGTAGTGACGTTGGTGAATTAGTGTAGGGATGTTGGTGAATTAGTGTGGTGACGTTTGTGAATTAGTGTAGGGACGTTGGTGAATTAGTGTAGTGACGTTGGGGAATTAGTGTAGGGACGTTGGTGAATTAGTGTAGTGACGTTTGTGAATTAGTGTAGGGACGTTGGTGAATTAGTGTAGTGACGTTGGTGAATTAGCGTAGGGACGTTTGTGAATTAGTGTAGTGACTTTGGTGAATTAGTGTAGTGACGTTGGTGAATTAGTGTAGTGACTTTGGTGAATTAGTGTAGTGACGTTGGTGAATTAGTGTAGGGACGTTAACAAAATATTCATTAGTGTTTTTGTTTTTTGATCAAAGAAGTTTGAAACGTTCATCTGTTCGTCACTTGATCACCTATAATTCTCGTTTCGAAATTGAAGATAATCAAGTTGGTCAACAGTCGATGTCGGCTTTAATCTTTGAAAATGATCATCGTTCATTTGGATTTCTTCAAATTCGTCATCTTCAATGTTTACCTTGGGGGGTCGGTGAGGAAGACGAAGGTCTGGTCAGGCACAACATACTAATCCGACATGTTAGTCAGGGTCAAGCACAACATATTGATCCGACATGTTAGTCAGGGTCAGGCACAACATACTGATCAGACATGCTAGTCAGGGTCAGGTACAACATACTGATCTGACATGTTAGTCAGGGTCAGGCACAACATACTGATCCGACATGTTAGTCAGGGTCAGGAACAACATACTGATCAGACATGTTAGTCAGGGTCAGGCACAACATACTGATCAGACATGTTAGGGTCAGGTACAACATGCTGATCAGACATGTTAGGGTCAGGTACAACATACTCATCCGACATGTTAGTCAGGGTCAGGCACAACATACTGATCAGACATGTTAGTCAGGGTCAGGTACAACATACTGATCAGACATGTTAGTCAGGGTCAGGCACAACATACTGATCCGACATGTTAGTCAGAGTCAGGTACAACATGCTGATCAGACATGTTAGTCAGGGTCAGGCACAACATACTGATCCGACATGTTAGTCAGGGTCAGGCACAACATACGGATCCGACATGTTAGAGTCAGGTACAACATACAGATCAGACATTTTAGTCAGGGTCAGGCAAAACATACTTGACAAGACCCTTACCTCGGCTTCATAGTAGCCCTTCCTGGAACCGGCTGTTTTCATGTCAGCCTGGCTAATAGGGTGAGTGATCGACGTTATTCCCGTAGTAGTGAGCGACACGCAGATGATGCCAAGCATAGCACAACCGCCTGGAGAACCCAGGTCCACCTTCATCAGCATTCTCAGAATATGAGAATATATACTGCAACACGTTACTTAACGACCTTCTGGGGGATCACAAAATAGAAAACCTGCTCATTGTGAACATTGGAAACCAACAACAACCTTTGATGGTCTATGATTGTCCAACCCAATGAACGCGTGTGCCTGTTAGAATGCTATTTGAATTTGTTGTCGAATCAAGTAAACATTTTTTTAAATTATGTTTTTTAGGAAAAAGCTTTTTAATGACCTGTCCAGATTCGTTCAAAATCTGAAAGATTAATAGGTCGCATTTGTAGAAGCTGTGTACAAAATTTCAGCTTTCTGCATTTTGCATTATGCAGAAGTTGGTTTAAATATGAGAAATAGAAGTAATCGCAATCGGACAAGGGTCATGTCATGCAAAAACCATTGATATTAAACCCCAATGCGAATGACTGGATTCAGACTATCATATAAGGTGGTTAGGATAGACCAAATGTTTCAACAAATGGAGCGACGGGATTTGACTGATTGATTTATTGAAATATTAGAAACACCTAAATCAAGACACGGTTAACGTTGGTGCTTGAGATACGCGATACGTGTATTCATGTTAAGTACTACACGCGCCAGACACGAGACTTGGCAAATTTATTGCCTGATACGAACTGATTTTTTTTTTATTACGCGCCTTCTGAAGCATGGAGAAGTAATTATATCTGGTACCTTACTGAAGCACACGTCAAAGTAATATGTGGTGTGGGCTTGAAATTGTGCCTCCTGTTAATGATGATGATGTTGCTAACCTCAACTACATGAACCCTGGTGTTGAATCAGGGAAGATTGTCTGCTGCCAGGTAGCCAAAAGCTGTTTGAATCTGTGTCTGTCCTTTGCCATGGTATACCGCGATGGTCCCAGGGCATGGTAGTTATTGTCCATCGCGAACGATGATGGCCACAACCACAGACGGTTTTGTCTTAATAATGTGATGTGCGCTGTATTTGGATTATAGTGTGGAAGATTATGCGCTGGTCATCAATCTCGCTCTTATTCCGAGTTACCTTAGATCAGTGGCAAGACTATCGGTCGAGACGACTGGAGGTAACTCTGGATGCAGGCACTCTGGTCTTACCTCCCGTGAGGGCGTGGTGTGTATCATCTTTCATTCCTTTGGCGGGCGAATGTTGTTGTATATCCAGCCCACTTTAATCCCCTTTAATGGAAGGCTGCTTGATGAAACAGTTAGGTGCACGGTTTGCAACCTTAACCTGCATGAGCACGAATCCATTTAATGGTAAAATCGAATCCCAATGGAAGTAAACCCATTTAACAAATTCGTGCTGAAGTCGGGTGTACTAGGGCATTAAGTAAAAAAAACAATACAACAAACTTTGACTTGAGTAGGTTTACTCTTGTGTGTGCCCCGAAAAGGACGTTAAGTGGCGGTTCGCAGTAGCTTTACTCACATCCTGAGTGTGCTGATGAAAATGGACCGGGGTCCTCCAGGCTGTTGTGCTATACTTCGCATCATCAGCGTCTCGCTCACTACTACGGGGATCACGCTGCCATGAAAACAGCCTGTTTCTAGGAAGGGCTGCGAGGAAGCCGAGATGAGGGTCTTGGTCAGTATATTTTGCCTGACCCTAACTTTTCTGATCAGTATATTGTGTCTGACCAGACGTTATTCTTCCTTCCTGGGAAGAAAGGTAGATGGCTACATCGCCTCATAAACACCGAAGGCTAACACAATAAAGTCTAAAACACTTCATCTCTGACAACATTGTCTGCTATGGTACTACCATTTTTGTTTTGTCTGTAACCGATAGCAAGTATCTCGACATTGACGTCACAACCCTGTATATTCATGCACACGACCGCTCCTTCTGGCGCACTACCATCATACAGGTGCTTTTATAACAGATGGGAACATTCGCTGAAACACCAAAAAAATGTCTGTCCTAAAGCACATTAATGTGAAGTAGCCTAATTAACAGATATACACGTGTGTGTCTCACGTGTTGTAGAATCTGCCGTGCTAAGATTGACTTTTACAGCCAAATACGTTCAAGTATCACAACACAAGTTTGAGCTGTCGCCATTTCTGATGGCGATGTGAAACTATTATTATTACTAATACCCTGATATATCCTGGTACAGGTAAAAATAATAACAATAAGAATGCAAAAGGCGGAAGGAGATTTTATTGCATTAGGGAACTTGTTGAAATCAAAAGAGACTAAGCCCAGAACAAAAATACAAATCTGAAACTCCAATGTAAATTTCGTTCTATTGTATTATTCTGAATCACGGAGAGCAAATAAGACAATGAAAAAGGTACATACATTCATAAATGGGTGTCAGTCAAGTATGATAAGATGGAAATTGTCAGATTTTGACCACCTGTTAGAAAAAGCTGATACATATCAGAGGAACAGGACGTAAAGAGAATGCGGAGGCCGTTGGATGGGAACCATTTTAAAGATACTGGTTGATATAAGTTAGACGACAGTCTCTGCTCAAGAATCTTCAATTCAAGAAAAGACGTCAGATCATCATCATGTGCCCTGCCGGTTGGCGTTGGCGATCAGGAACCTCTATCTACTTCTATCACGTGTGTCAATTACCTACACTGTTATTGATTGTTTCCCGTGGCATTCTCTCTGGCTGTCCATCATCTTTTCTCTCGGCCTTCCTCTGTCTCTCTTTTCTCCTTTATATTTCCCGTTGTCACAACGTGCTCCAAGTCACCTCTTCTCATAACATGCCCGGAAAAGGATGACTACCTTGTTCTGATCTTTGCTATAAGTTATCTTTGTGTTTGTGCCTCCTCGATTAATGTATAAGTCTTCTTTGCAATCCATGGAGTCCGCAGCATTCTTCTGTAAAACTACATCTCTGTTGCTTCCAAAGATCTAACCGCTTGCTTGCTTGTTGTCCAAGATTCACTGCCATATGTCAGTACTGGTTCCACGTAGCGTCCAATGATACTCATTCTCAGTTCCAACGACAAGGTTTTCTTGCACAATACTCTCTTCATGGTCTGCAAGACCGATTTCGTTTGGACTATTCTGCATTTTATTTTGTAATTACAACTTCCATCTGAGGATGGCGTGGCTTGTGGTTAAGTGACACAGCTCACAACGAAGGTGCTGGGTTCGATCCCCATTACAGCACGTTACCCCGAGAAGCAAACCCTTAAAAAATGCAGGAGGAAGTTCACCCTTACATAAAATGAATGCAAATGTCGGATGCACTGGGCCGATAGGCGCAAAATAAAAACCACAGTGCAACACACATCGCCTTGTGAAATTGATAAATAAAGCGAACGCAAAAGAAAATCAAAAAAATCATTCATCTGATGTTATGTATCTGCCCATGTATTTAAATGTGTTAACTTGTCTCAGTTCGGTCCCCTTGGCTTTGACCCACCATTTTGGAGAGGCCGGTTCCTTAGTCACTACCATCGCTTCCGATTATTTTTATCTAAGCTGAGACCTCTGTTTTCCCTTTGCTGAATTGCCCTGTTCACTGTTTTCAGCAAGTCGGGTTTCATTTTGGGCTATCAGAAAAAAAAAGAACCATAGACCAAACACAGATGGAGAAGAAAGTTCGATACAATCATAATGAAACCAAGGAAGATCTGGAGACGTTGACCAAGGACAGGGTGATTTGTCGTGTGGTAGTTGGAGAATTGTGCTCCACAGATAGCTAACATATTGTGATTGATTGAACTAACAGCCAAAAGAAGGGTAGTGTACAATGAATACCATCACATTGTTGCATACCTGGACATAAGCCCGCAGACATGTTAGCAAAGGAGGGAACAACACGAGAGCAAAAAGAACAAACAATCTCCTTCCAAGAAGAGTATCAAAGGAGGAAGCAACACGAGAGAAAAAAAGAGAAACAATCGCCTTCCAAGAAGAGAAGACACTTATCTAAGCTGTAAAAAGAATCAACCAAAAAAGAGAGAACTATCACTGCCTTGATTTAGTGGAGCAAGTAAACCTGTTCCGTACAAGAGCGGGACACAACAGACTGAATTGCCACTTACTTACACAGACTAAAATTAACTCCATCACCCATGTGTACGTGCAGGCAAGCAGCAAAAACAGCAGAATATATCCTGCAAGACTGTTATTTGCTTAGCCAATTGTATACTGAGCGTTGACTCACGGAGACGAACATCCATATCAAACTGTTTGGACAATTTAAAGAATTCTTTTCTACAGAAAGCTGCATCCATAGAACTGGAATACACGTGTAGGCGAAATAAAACAAGCGCGACCAACGAGGACAAGAAGATTCACTGATATCCAGGTATTAATACGCTGAACAGTGTATGAGCTGCAGTGGTCAGCGCCCCGAAACTGAATGCTAGCGTCAGGTCCAGTGAACCAGATCTGCCAAGACCCTTCTACACCTCCACGCGATGATCCTGGATAACAGGATGCAACAGAGCAGACTGGCAAAGGAGAAAGGATCGAATATGGAAGGCTAACTCGGTACTCAAAAGTGTCTGCTGGAGACGGGTGATTCGGACCGAAAGGTGCAAATATCGCAATCAAGCCGTAACCTATAACACAACGCATTCCGTTCTCCGGACTACATCCTGCTAATTTCAAAGTCCTTTTCAGGATCTGGTAGCGGAATACTGAGAACGAACGAAGAAGACGAACAGATATCCTAGTGGTTTCGCATTAAAAAAATATATAGCGCTCTGCACTCAAGCACTCTGCCACTAGAACGCTTACTTAACTGACTGCAAAAAACACAGCAGAAATGCCCTCATACACCTGTCCCAGCAGATGACGCCTACCTTACCGCCCATTCCGGATGTTCCCTCCCGCTAGGTGTCTGTTGAAATGTTTTGTTGGGACTGTTTCCTGTTCTTTGCTATGATAGACTGTACACACGTGCAATATACACCTGTTCAAGTGTTCTCTTACTAAATTTAGCTAGATTATAAAGCTCATGGGACAAAGACATCAATAGCCCTCTTTCAAACTGAGAGAATGTCTTAAGTAGCAGTTAACAGTTTAGTTTAGCCTAGTTTATTCGAAGATTCAACGTCATTGCACACGGTTTAATCACAGTCTACTGTAGGTACAGGTCTTCCGGCTCACGGAGACATCCCGTTGAAACGTCACATTCCAAGGCTGACTAAATAATGAAACTTGCATGTGTCAACTATCAGCGCAACTATAATAGCATTTTCTGGAAACAAAGATGGACATGCATTTTGTTTCAGGGCAGGATTATGTGAAAGGATCCCTCTCAACAGTGATATGTTATGTTTTGTAACGTGAATTTGTTTTAAATCTCTGTGTGAAGCATGGATTAATTATAAACCTTAGCACAATATGAGTTCCGTTATTTATTCGGCTTTGGAATGTGACGTTTCGAAGAGTTTTTCACGGGGAGTGAGACGGCCTATCTAATGTAGGCCATACCTGCTCTGTTCTTCTACATATTTTTGGAGAATCACAGCACAATGGACGAACTCGGTAGCAACGGTGAGGATCCCTTAATAGATTGGATATATTTTAACATAATGTTTTCCTTTGCCCAGGCAGCGGCCGTTAAGCTCACTTTTTTGTTGTTTACAAACGGCCGAGGGATTTTTAACATGCGCTTCTTTGGACACGGGTGTCTGATCTCTACTCCCAGAGAATCGGGGAAATATCAGAACTTCCACGTGAAAAAATCCTGGTTTCCCCCGTGAATTGAACCCGCGACCTCTAGCACCCGAGACCGACGTCTTACCTCTAGACCACTCAGTCCCCAAATAACAATATCGTGTGTTATTGATCAGGAGTGGACTACTTGCTGTGTCTTAGAGACGAGAGTACGACCACTGACACCCTGCTAGAATTTATCAACTGCCAATTGACATGTCTATGTCTAACTCATTTAGAAAAATTTACTGTCTATATGTGATGGTGGCCAGCATAGATCCGCTGCGACACTGAGGGGACTTGCAAATGGTAAAGTTGTGTCTAACCTATGGGACTTTAACCCTTTATGCCCCATTCCCCCTTGTCCACTTTTGATTTCATTTAATTATTTTTTTAAACAAATTACATTCGCCTTATTTCTCGATTCGCCAATACGGTGTGCGTTGCACTATGCTTTTATTGGGCGCCTGTTGGCCCAGTGCATCCGACTTCGACATTCATTTTATGAAAGGGTCTACTTCCTTCTGCATTTTCTAAGGGTTTGCTTCTCCAGGGTAACGGTCAGTGCTGGGATTGGGAAGCGAACCCAGTGCCTTTGAGTTGTGTCACTTAACCACTAGCCCACGCCGTCACCCTATTTGACTGAATGATTGATTGTTTGATTCATTCATTCACCATTTTCCACTTTAAGCGGACTGACATTCCTCATATCCAAGAAAGTATGATTCAAAAGTGCCTACCAAATCAAATCCATATAATACCGAAAATCTTTCATCTTGTCTATATTAGTATTTGTGAGGCAGCCTGGCCTATTGGTGAAACATCAGTTTCACAAATCCAACCCACCGGGATCGAACAGCGCCGTGTCCAGTTTGTCAGAAACGGTGTTTTTTTCTCGTTGAGATCGCTCCACCGCATACGGAGAGCAATGGCAACCTACCATTAAGCTCACCGGCCAACAAACTTATACAAAAATGTGCCAGTTTGTTTTTTTTGGGTGTTTTTCGCCTTATTTCTCTATTCCCCAAGGCAGTGTGCGTTGCACTACGATTTTTATTTTGCGCCTGCCGGCCCAGTGCATCCGACTTCATCCTTCATTTTATGTGAGAGTCTGCTTCCTCCTGCATTTTCTAAGGGTTTGCTTCCCCGGGGTAACAGCCGGTGCTGTGACGGGGATCGAACCCAGCATCTTCGGGTTGTGAGCCGTGTCACTTAACCACTAGCCAACGCCGTCCCCATGTGGTGGTTGTAAGAGGCGACGTTCTGCAAATAACATTTTACATGCATTACATTTACTTTTGCTGGAATTATTTTTTCGACTATTTTACAAATTAATCGGAAAAGAAAATGATGATCATTTTAAACTTGATTAAAAGTGATTAACAAAAGTTATTAACAAAAGTGATAAACAAAAATAATTAACAAAAGTGATAACCAAAAGTGATTAACAACAAATGTTTGGTACTTACTACATAACACAAGAAACGGAAGCAAAATCGAACTCTCGACCCCCAAAATTATCCTTTCCTGGGGGTGATGGAGGAGAGGAGGAGAAGAGGCATTCAAGCTGGTTGAAAACCCATTGGTCTCTCTCTCTCTCTCTCTCTCTCTCTCTCTCTCTCTCTCTCTCTCTCTCCTTGTCTTTCTTTAATTGTCTTTCGCGCTAAAGATTCAAAGGAAGAACTCAAAACTCTCCAGCTCGATCGGTCCGTCGCTGCTCACTGTAGTTCTTGCATGTTTCCTAACCACATGATTGGACCCTCCCTAGGGATAGTGCTGTATAGTGTCTCTGAGTCTACCCCGCTTCCTTTTCCCGCTAGGTTTCCACATAATCGCCTTGTAAAGCGACCCTATCATTGTTCATCTGCAGAACATACCCAGTACGCCAAACGTTTCTTCCTAATGATATTAGAAACATAATTTTGGTTGGACTGTAATCATACGTGCTAAGAAGTCATGAATTCTTTCCAGCCAATGTCCAATAGACGTCTATGACATTTATTTTCAAATGCAGTCAACCCATTTTCAAGCGTTTCTGTCATGTTCCAGCTTTTACAACCATTTGTGATCACAGAGATGATGTTAACTAACCTGAGTTTGATACGTTTACTCGGTGATTTTGATTTTGCAAATATTCGTTAATTGGTTTGAATGCATTTGGGGGGCTAAGGTGATTCGAGTGATAATTTGGCTTCACTTGGCTTCGTTCGTTCTCAATCTCCCTCTACCAAACCCTGAAAATGGCTAAATAGCAGAATATAGTACAGAGAAAGGAAAGCGTTGTGTCGTAGTTTACAGGTTGAAGGCGATATTCGCCCTTTTCGGTTCAACACATCCGACTTCATCAAGAATCTTTTGAGTACCAGGTAAGCATTCCCTTTTCGATCCCTTCTCCTTAGCCCGTCTGCCCTGCTGCAGCCTGTTATCCAGGATCACCGCGTGAAGGTGTAGAAGGGTCTTGGCAGCTCTGGTTCGCTGGCCCCGACGCTAGCAGTCAGCTATGAGTAGCTGACCGCTACAGCTCGTGCGCTGTTCAGCATCTTGATCCCCAGTGACAATTTAATTCTTCATCCCATCTTGCGTAGGTCTACTTCATAAATAGGTGAAATTCTCAACTTTTGGTATCAAATGGTCACAGAGCAAAACATCGGTCCCCATGTGTGAGAAATCCATGATTTTAGTTTTGGAGGCACTTATCTCAAGCCCTTTTTGTTTGGCTATGGGGCGGGTTGGTCTAACACCAGAAATCTTTCAGGATCAATTATGTGACAGAGTTAATGAGCTGTCCGCATCGTGGGACTCATAGCTGGCCTTCATGCTCTAATTCCAGCGAACATAAACTAACCAAGACCCTATTCAGTCTCCAAGCGCCAGCCTTGATAACAGACTGTAGTCTGCCTAAGAGAATTTGGATCGTAGTTGGAAGGCAAACCTGGGCTAAAAAAGCCAGGCTGAAACCGACACGACGGCTTTTTGAGGACACGCCAAAGAGGAAGAAGTAAATCAATTGCTATTTTGACAGAGACAAGAATAGGTTCACTGCAACATTGTATGTTATACATACCTACCAATGATCACTAATTCCTCTGCAACAGAAAACTACAACTTTATTATTTTTAAATGCACTGTTTTGTGAAAGTTAAAGACCTGAAACAGAAACACAACGAATCCCTGAAAGAGATACAAGATCTTCGGGACGAAGAATAAACGAAAAAAAAACTAACATTTTATTTAGATTACACCTCATAGCATTGCGTAACCCATCATTCATACGTCAAACTCATGTAGAGTGTGGAATAGCTTTCTAGATTTGAAAGAACGATATAGAAACAAAACCACATAAATGATACAAGATTGAAAAAAAATGAAAGCATGCATTTTTTGAGGGCGAAAGAAAGAGTATTGTTGTCGGTCTTGTTGTTAAGGAAGCCATTTGTAAAAACCGAATTCCTTTTCTTCTTCTTTATTCGTTCTCAAACTCCAGTTACCAAGCCCTGGAATTGGTATTGCAAGTAAGTTAACTTAACGTCTTAATACTGGTTTAGAAGACTCTGCAGAGTCTGTTTACAACCAATTTCATTTACATTTCCTTGCTCTAAAGGCTATGCGCATCCAATCTATTCTTAAATGCATTAATTGTCCCTGCCTCCACTACTTCCTGTGGCAATACATTCCAAACATTCACCACTCTCTGACCACGACATATTTTCTGGGGCGAAGAACATTTAAGATTTACATTCGATTTTAAATCCGTAACGCAGAGATCAGACGTCGAACTGCCTTCTCTGACGTCATCGATATCGCGCTGTTACAAAAATACAGATGAACCGGCCATGTGGTGCGTATGTCAGATAACAGATGGACACGTAGAGTGACGTCGTGATGGTCATACAACTTATGTCGCCCTCGCGGGCGACCGAAGATGAGATGGAGAAATGATATAATGAAGGGTCTGGATCCAGCATGGTACACCAAGGCAAAAGAGCGAAATGACTTTACTCAACATGTGGACTACCTGGCATCAGACCAACGTGCCTGAGTGAATACCAGGATTTGGAGATTTGGAGATTGAATAGTAGTAGCTGTAGTAGTAGCCCCCTTTCAGTCATGTCTGACTTTAGGTTGATGCGATCGTTGAATAGCAACTCTCCACTGAGTTTTTGGTTTTCATTTTCCTTTCTTCTTCTTCTTCTTCTTCTTCTTCGTACGCTGTCAGACGTCAACCTGTATATTTTCGAAAAAAGCAGCGGCCATCCTGATGCTGTCGACACTGCCATAGAGCTTGTCTAGTGTTGGCACTGGTGATGGCCACATCTGCTTTCTCAGCAAATGTTCAGCGGTCATTTTCCCGGTACCACACGACCATTTGTCAGTGCCACTTATCTTCAATTTGTTGAATAGCTGGTACCTCAGTCTATTGTGGCCAGTGCGAAGTCTGAAGACCACGACCTGCTCTCTCTGTTCAACTGGTAATAGGCATCGTTTTTTGTGTAGCCAATATGTTCTGTTTCCCATTTGGTCATGTATCTAGCTCTAAAAAGCCTTTTTGACTCTTCATATGTCACACTAGTATCTGGTTGTGGTAGTCTTGCACCTTCTTTTGCCAGTATGTCTGCCTCCTCGTTGCCTTGGATGTTACAGTGGGATGGAACCCACTGTATCACTACTCTTTTTGGTGCGGACTGCTGGCATAGTTGACAGAATGCTGCTCTTAAATCATTAAGTTCAATATTTTTCTGGCTTTTTAGTGCTGTGACTACGACCAGGGCATCTGTAAGCAGGACTATTTGGCCTTCATTCCTTTTACCTGTCACAATTTCCTCTACTGCAGCCCTCAGTGCCTCTGCCTCCGCTCTGAAATTGCTTATGTATTTTCCAGTTGCCACTGATAGTGTTATTTTCTGCCATTTTGTAGGCTCAGGAATATTCCTGCCCCTCCGTTCTGTGTTGTGTTTGTTAGAGAACCGTCGGTGTATGCATGGGTCCAGTCTATGCTTGGGTAGTTTTTCGTTATGTACCTCAGGGTTGTATCTCTTCTTTCTTTTTCAGTCTGGCTATTTTTGTTTCCAATACCTGGTTTATTTTCTACCACCTCTGGAAATATATGCTGCCTCCAGGTAGGTTTTCGTACAGTAGGAATGGGCTTTTGTGTTGTTAGTGTGTTCATAGGGTCTTCGTTCATCTTTGCTTTGGCTATTTCTGCAAAGTTTCTCCGCTTTAGTTTCCCATTTCCAAAATTTTTTAAGTCTCTGTTGCATTGGATGGTTAGTCAGTCTTCTTAGTTTCTCTGTTTGCTGCGGGGCTCTGTAGTCTCTTCTATCGGTCATGGATTGCAGTTTTTTAATCTTATCAAGTTCTACAATTGGCGTTGACTTCATGCCTCCTGTTTTAACTCTCATGGCTTGGTTTTGAAGTTTGCTAACTTTATCGAAGTTCGCCTTTGCTGCTGTTGTCCATGCCGCAATGCCATACTTGATAACTGGTCTCACTCTTCCAGTGTACAGTTCCTTTTGTATACTTTCGTCTGCTCCCCAGCTTGTGCCAGCAAGTTTCCTCATGATTGCCATTCTTTCTCTGGCTCTCATTCGGTTTCTCTCGATCGGACTTTTCCATGTCATGCGCCGGTCAAATGTGACTCCCAGGTAGTTTGGTTTGTCGTTTGGCCGCAGGTATTTGCCGTTAAGACTTATTTTAGTATTTTGGGGTTTGTTTGAAACATTTTTCCTTCGACGTTGCCTCTTTACTTATTTGTATTGCATGAGCTTTCTTCGCCCAGCCTGAAGTGGCTTTTCAGGTTCCATCTGTATTTACGTTGGTCTGCAGCTATGTATTCCCAAGATATCAGATCCGTAACCATAGCCATCATGTCCAGCATACATGCGTCTTTAAACCTTAGCTGGGATCTGCCAAAAGAGAATATCTTTGGGGATACCACAGTCTTCTTTGCGACGAACATGACCACACCCTCGCTATCTTCGGTGGCGAAGTATGGAGTACATACTTGGAAGACAGTGCGAGAATGCGCCTCCGCGTTTGTCACTCTGTCTCACCATATTATATAAATGTGAGTGTGAGTAAGTGTGTTTACATTAACTCATTGTACTGGTTAAC
The DNA here is from genome assembly GCA_036924085.1 of Ariolimax columbianus. Classification (NCBI taxonomy): domain Eukaryota; kingdom Metazoa; phylum Mollusca; class Gastropoda; order Stylommatophora; family Arionidae; genus Ariolimax; species Ariolimax columbianus. The sequence continues at coordinate 20,157,726 of JAVGWX010000011.1, forward strand.
AATTTTAAGATTTAAAAGAACATCTCATTGCTCTTACCACTGAATGTTCGCGTAATATCAGAACGCCTGTTGCGATAATCTTCAAAGATATTCCCGTATTTGTGTACGCTGAGAATATACGTGCATATTTATGTATTATGAATCGTAATCCACCCTTTAGTGTGCTGGTGTAGAATATAAATGGATAATATATATATATATATAATACGAGCAGAACAAACAGACCGCCATGTCATGTCAACTTTTAAAAGCCGTCAATTTCAGAAAGTCTGGATGCGCCAAATGGGTAATATGTTTGCGTGGCATTGGGAGTTTGTTTGTTGGGTAATTTATGACCAGGGCACAAAGTCGAGGCTTTTAACTGGAGAAAAGTATGCACTTATTCAACTGGTTGACGTGCAGGCGTTTAATGTAATTATGTTTGTAGTTCTATACAAACTGACCTTCCGCATGGGCTGCCTTCAGGCATATGACATCAACGTTTTCCTTAACTTTACCTAGTCCTTAAAGGGAACAAAGACGATAGTCCGGTCAAATAAACGCATCTACTTCCCTCAGATACTAGGCGGTCCGTCTTAGCTCACATTTCTCTCTTGGCTAGAGTTTGTCATTAAAATCAGGTCAACTGAGACGATTGTCCAGTCAGGCACAACATACTGGCCAGGACGTTTCGTCATAATCAGAAACAATGTACACACCAAGACCACAATGTCTGTTTCATGCAGCGTTCCCTGAAAACAGGCTGTTTTCAATCCAGTCTAGTAGACGAGATGTGGTTTGCTGTGATCCCTGTAGTAGTGAGTGCCACACAGATGAAGCCAAGCATAGCACAACTGCATGTAGGACCGCATTCCCCTTCAATAGCCCGCTCTGGATGTAAGTAAAGCTAATACAACCGGCCACTTAACGCCATTTTTATGACACACAAAACAATAAACGTATTCATTGTGGACATTCAACAACAACAACAGTAGCAGCAGTAACAACAACAACGGCAGCAGCAATAACAACAACAACGGTAACAACAACAGCAGCAGCAGCAGCAACAACAACAATGGTACCAACAACAGCAACAACAACAGCAGCAGTAACAACAACAACGGCAGCAGCAATAACAACAACGGCAGCAGCAATAACAACAATGGTAACAGCAACAACAACAACAACAACAACAACGGCAGCAGCAATAACAACAACGGCAGCAGCAATAACAACAATGGTAACAGCAACAACAACAACAACAACGGCAGCAGCAATAACAACAACGGCAGCAGTAACAACAACAATGGTAACAGCAACAACAACAATGGTAACAGCAACAACAACAACAACAACAACAGCATCAACAACAACAATGGTAACAGCAACAACAACAACAACAACAACAGCATCAACAACAACAATGGTAACAGCAACAACAGTAACAACAACAGCATCAGCAGTAACAACAACATCAGCAGCAGCAACAACAACAACAGCAGCAGCAGTAACAACAACAGCAGCAGCAACAACAACAACAGCAGCAGCAGCAACAACAACAACAACAGCATCAGCAGTAACAACAACATCAGCAGCAACAACAACAACAGCAGCAGCAGCAACAACAACAACAACAACAACAGCATCAGCAGTAACAACAACATCAGCAGCAACAACAACAGCAGCAGCAGTAACAACAACATCAGCAGCAACAACAACAGCAGCAGCAGTAACAACAACATCAGCAGCAACAACAACAGCAGCAGCAGTAACAACAACATCAGCAGCAGTAACAACAACAACAGCAGCAACAACAACAGCAGCAGCAGTAACAACAACATCAGCAGCAACAACAACAGCAGCAGCAGTAACAACAACATCAGCAGCAACAACAACAACAGCAGCAGCAGCAACAACAACAACAACAACAACAGCAGCAGCAGTAACAACAACATCAGCAGCAGCAACAACAGCAGCAGCAGTAACAACAACAACATCAGCAGCAGCAACAACAACAGCAGCAGCAGTAACAACAACAGCAGCAGCAACAACAACAACAACAGCAGCAACAACAACAACAACAATGGTAACAGCAGCAGCAGTAACAACAACAGCAGCAGCAACAACAACAACAACAGCAGCAACAACAACAACAACAATGGTAACAGCAGCAACAGTAACAACAACAGCAGCAGCAGTAACAACAACAGCAGCAGCAACAACAACAACAACAACAACAGCAGCAGCAACAACAACAACTATGGTAACAGCAGCAACAAAAACCTGGTCCTTTCTTTTCTGCAACATTTCCTCACTGACGTCTTCCTCTTTTACTTCACCTCAACTTTTTACGTGCATCCATACCACCATTTGGTCATTCCCTTTTTAACCGCTATCGGCTTATCCGGCATCCCCCCACTTCTTACGCCCTCCTGGCTGTATCACTTCCGCTCGATTGACTAACCCACTTGTTGTTTTGTAACTGGCTTGACGTCTAGAGAGAAATGCGTATTGTTCTATGTGATATCCAGCTAAGTACCTTTGTTGTACTCAACTGTGTGTTTAAATCTCAGTTGTGTGCTTTCCTTCCTTCCTTTCTGATTCGTTAGTTCACATCTTTATTGCTTGTTGTTCCTGATGTTAGCCTCCTGGTTGTAACGTAGGTTTCTTTTCTGTGTCCGTCTTAGGACATCATCTGACCGACCATACTTGTATATGTTTTGTTACGCTCTTGTCCTGTAGTAGTTAGACACTGCCGTCTGGGAGACTTCGTTATTGTTCGTCTAAGTTCATTCAGTTGATGTATAATTCTCTATCTTCTCCCATTGTTTGGTCTCATTTGTTTGCTTATGCCGTGCTGAGGTACAATCTTTCTTCGCGTGCCAGCTTAACGATAGTTGACATGTCAATCCGTACCACTGTTGGTGTACTTTAAGACACGGCGGTGAGACTTCGTTACTATTGATCTCAGTTCTTTCTGAGAAGGTGTGAAGCTCTCTCTTTCTCTCTCTTTATTTCTCTATCTTACACTCTCTCTCTTTCTCTCTCTATATATATCTATCTCTTACACGCTATCTCTCTCTTTCTCTCTCTCTTACACACTATCATTCTCTTTCTCTATCTCTATCTCTCTCTCTTACACGCTGTCTTCTTTCTCTCTCTCTCTCTAGCTTTCTCTCTTACACGCTATATCTCTTTCTCTCTCTCTCTCTCTAACACGCTATCTCTCTCTTTCTCTCTCTATCTCTCTCTTACACTATCTCCTTCTCTCTATATATCTCTCTCTCTTACACTCTATCTCTCACTTTCTCTCTATATATCTCTCTTACACTCTATCTCTCTCTTTCTCTCTCATAGTCTCATTTCATTTTCCGCTTATGCCATGCAGAGGTGAAGCCTTCTTTAGTGTGTTACCAGTATGATCGTTTATATTTTCAATCCGTGCCACTGCAATTGTTCATTAAGACACTCAATCAGTGGTGTCCATGGTCTTCCTCTTACTCCGAAGTCGTACTGTCATTTATTACATGCACTACCACGTCGCAATAGCTGAATCAACATATCAGCAAATCTGCAAGATGTTAACATTCAAACGTTGGTCGAGTGGAGTCGAGCTCATCAGGGGACGGAGCAGTAGTGTTTAGAACTAGCGAGCTACAGGAACCACCAGTGTCGATAGCCTTTGCCATTTACTGAGAGAGACCAAATGCATGCCTGGAGGGCAGCGGTGCCGATTCTTTAGAACAGGACAGAACTTAACGATAGCCTAGAAGGTTTGTAGATATTCTTGTTAAATGCCCAAGCCACTGACTTCTCTGTGTGTCTTTCATCTTTCACGACGTCCGTGAATGAGAAATTGTTACTACCAATGTAAGATGACAACCAAAGCTGCTACACATAGATGATGATGATAATGAAGAAGAGGGTGATGATGCTAATATAATCCCTTTCACTGTGAGCTGGAAGCACTTGACTGTTCAGTGTCTTTCAGACAGAAGCACACGTCCTCTTCAGTTGGAGTTCGTATAAAGTCTTTTTCCTTAGAGAATATCCAAGAAGAGATTCAGACCAAAGTTTTGGTGTCTCAGAATCGTCATATTGCGCGAGGGACGTAGCACGCACTTCCACGTCAGCCACCCAATCATTTCTCAGTCAACCATGTCATCTCATCTAAAGTAACCGCACTTCTGGCGTTCTCGCCTTATGAGAGATCGTTGCAGAGGTGCAATCTCCTCTGACCTTCACATCTTCTTCGCATATCTTCTTCATCCGTGGGGATATTTGATAGAGGACAAGAGACAAAAAAACCAGTCAAGAGTGCATTTAAGCAATGGCGTTGGGAGTGGAATGGTACAACCCAAAACATCTACAAGACTTTGATGGGTTCTGCAGCTACACCGAAAGTGTTCCACCTGCTTCTTTGTCTCTTGGTCGAGCTAATCTCTAAAGACGGGTTCATCTTTGGTGACCCGGCTATGAGTAATACTTCCGGCGGGATAACTCCGGGGACCACTGTGGCGCGCAAGCTTTCCAACCTCAACAAGGTAGCCTCCCATATGGCGAGACAACAAATAGATTACTCTAGATAACTGACCAGGCAATGAATGTAGTTCTCGCGTTATTTATATCTCCAAATAAATGGTTGCGGAATGGTATGATGTGTTTGTTTGTAAATGTATGTTTATCTGTAAATGTATGTTTCGTGTAATTTTTTTTAAACAGAACGGAACAGACTATAAAAATGTCAAAACCAAGCCATGAGAGTTATAACAGGAGGCATGAAAGCAACGCCAATTGTAGAACTTGAAAAGATTACAAATCTGCAATCCATGACCGATAGAAGAGACAGCAGAGCCCAGCAGCAAGCAGAGAAACTAAGAAGACTGACAGACCATCCAATGCATCAGAGACTAAATAAATTTGGAAAAGAGAAACTAAAGCAGAGAAACTTTGCAGAAATAGCCAAAGCAAAGATGAGCGAAGACCCTATGAACACCATAACAACACCAAAGCCCATCCCTACTGTACGCAAACCCACCTGGAAGCAGCATATCATTCCAGAGGTAGTAGAAAATATACTGGATATTGGAAACAAGAACAGCCAGACTGAAAAAGAAAGAAAAGACATAACCCTGAGGTACATAGCGATAAACTACCCAAGCATGGACTGGACCCATGCATACACCGACGGTTCTGTAACAAACACAACACAGAACGGAGGGGGAGGGCTATCCCTGAGCCTAACAAACGGTAGAAAAATATCACTGTCAGTGGCAACTGGAAAATTCTCAAGCAACTTCAGAGCGGAGGCAGAGGCACTGAAGGCTGCAGTAGAAGCAATGCTGACAGGCAAAAGAAATGAAAGCCAGATAGTCCTTTTTACAGATGCCCTGTCCGTGGTTACAGCACTAAAAAGCCAGAAAAATACAGAACTTAATGATTTAAGAGCAGTACTCTGTCAACTATGCCAGCAGTCCGCACCAAAAAGAGTAGTGGTACAGTGGGTTCCATCCCACCGTAACATCCAAGGCAACGAGGAGGCAGACAGACTGACAAAAGAAGGTGCAAAATTACCACAACCAGATTCTAGTGTGACCTACGAAGAGTCCAAACGGTTTATTAGGGCTAGATACATGGCCAAATGGGAAACAGAACATATTCGCTACATACAAAATTATGCCGATTACCAGTTGAACAGAAGAGAGCAGGTCGTTGTCTTCAGACTCCGCACAGGCCACAACAGACTGAGGTACCATCTATTCAATAAACTGAAGATAGGTGGCACTGACGAATGCACTTGTGGTACAGAGAAAATGACCGCTGAACATCTGCTTCAAAATTGCCCGACATACGAGGACCAGAGAAAGCACATATGGCCATCAACAGTGGCAACACTAGACAAGCTCTATGGCAGTGTCGACAGCCTCCGGATGACAGCTGCTTTCTTCGAACAACTTCAAGTTGACGTCTGACAGCGTACGAAGAAGAAGAACAGACAATAACAGATATGATGAGCCTGAGTAGGGAACGAAGAGTAATCACACGAAACATACTGATCAAGATCAGACCTCACATCTTCGCAGTACTCCTAGAAACAGACTTATCACAGACGTCTGGCCAACGCGTTGGGAACCAACCCTTTTTCCCTATAGCGATGAGCTTAGGAAAGAACCTCACATTACAATACAGCCAAGACGACTTTGGTCCACCTTCTCTTGTTTGTTTTGGATTGTAAGAAGAGCCACGTAACTCATCTTATTACGAGTTGCATCGAACAACAACAACAGCATTTCTTGATCTATGTAAACGTCCACATCCACGTCTAAACTCGTGTGCAGCGCTAAATAGGTTTTAATCTTGAAAGGTCCTGAGGTAAAAATAGAATCCTCTTCCCCACAAAAATGGCACACGTCCAAATGTATTTCCAACAAAACCAGCAACGTCCAGTTTGTAGGCTAAGCCATCTGTGGTCGTGCGGTTTTACCCCTCTGAATCTTATCAATGGATCCAACTGAGTTGATCAGGTCGCACGGGGACTTGGTGGTCCTACAAGAAGATCTGGGATTTGTCGGCTTCAAGCTAGACTTCTAAACTTCGGGTATTGTCAAATCTATTCTATCTTTCTATTATATTGTTTATGAGAAATCTGATTGAGAATTCCGTGGAATTTGTTTCCATTCTTCATCGTTGTGTTCTCTACGTTCTGCTTTTTTCTTCTAGATCTTTCTTTTTCTTCTTCTTCTTTTTTTTCTTCTTCTTCTGCTTCTTCTTCAGTTTCTTTATATACTTCTGCCTTTGTAGTTCTTGTTCTGTTTGTTTCTTTTGTTGTTCTTCCTCTTCTTATACTTCTTTTTTGTTCTTATTTTGCGTTTTCTTCACTTCCCTCCTTCCATCTGTTAAGCATCTTCTTCTCTTGCTTGATCGTTAATCTTTTTCATCATCTTCTCCTGTCTTATTCTTTGTTTTCTTCTACTTCGTTTTATCTCTGTCTCGTTTTTTCCCTTCTTATCCTTCTCCATCTTCTATTTCTTCTTCCCCTTCCTCGTCTTTATTTCCTTTTTCTATTTATTCTTCTTTTTATAATTCTACTATTTCACCAATACACGAACAACGAATTACTCCCTTTGTTTTTCATGTTACCATATACGGTCATACAAGCCATTGCTTCTATAACGTTCATGGAAGCACATGCATCTATTAATACTCTTCCTGACATTCAACCTGAGTCATTCGTCAAATGAATGATATTCCTATATTGGAATTAAGAATGGAGATTGGAAGCAGTGACCTCATAGCTGAGATGGCTTTCCGGAACTTTTCTTCCCTGCCTTTTCTTCCTTAACAGTTAGCCGGGCACTTATTTTCAGTTTTGGCTACCTGAGCGTGCCGGTAACAGTATTTGATCCTCGTGTTTTTGCGTGAAAAACGATAACTCTCCACTTACGCTCATCAGACACCCTGCGCTTAATCTCTTCACTTCAATACTCTAACCAGACACTCCATGCTTAACCTATCCGACCCACTACTCTAACCAGACACTCCATGCTTAACCTATCCGACCCACTACGCTAACTAGACACTCCATGCTTAACCTATCCGACCCACTACTCTAACCAGACACTCCATGCTTAACCTATCCGACCCACTACGCTAACCAGACACTCCATGCTTAACCTATCCGACCCCCTACTCTAACCAGACACTCCATGCTTAACCTATCCGACCCACTTCTCTAACCAGACACTCCATGCTTAACCTATCCGACCCGCTACGCTAACTAGACACTCCATACTTAACCTATCCGACCCACTACGCTAACCAGACACTCAGCCTTTAACCTATCCGACCCACTATGCTAACCAGACACTCCATACTTAACCTATCCGACCCACTACGCTAACTAGACACTCCATACTTAACCTATCCGACCCACTACGCTAACTAGACACTCCATACTTAACCTATCCGACCCACTACGCTAACTAGACACTCCATACTTAACCTATCCGACCCACTACGCTAACTAGACACTCCATACTTAACCTATCCGACCCACTACGCTAACTAGACACTCCATACTTAACCTATCCGACCCACTACGCTAACTAGACACTCCATACTTAACCTATCCGACCCACTACGCTAACCAGACACTCAGTCTTTAACCTATCCGATCCACTATGCTAACCAGACACTCCATACTTAACCTATCCGACCCACTACGCTAACTAGACACTCCATACTTAACCTATGCGACCCACTACGCTAACTAGACACTCCATACTTAACCTATCCGACCCACTACGCTAACTAGACACTCCATACTTAACCTATCCGACCCACTACGCTAACCAGACACTCAGTACTTAACCTATCCGACCCACTACGTTAACCAGACACTCAGTACTTAACCTATCCGACCCACTCGCTAACCAGACACTCCATATTTAACCCCTCCAACCCACTACGCTAATCAGACTTTCCCTACTTAACCTCTGTGCCCCACTACTGTAACCAGGCACTCGGTACTTAACCGTATTGCTTTATTACTCTTGTCTTTATTCTTCTTCTTCTTCATCTTTGATCAACCGATGCTTTGCTTCTATAGCCTGGTTAAATTCACGAAGGAGACTGTGTTTTAAGTCTTCACCGGTCCCCTCCAGCTTGTCGAGTATGATTGCTCCCCGGACCAGACTACCTCTCTTTGGTAGGGCAGTCCTGCAGGATAAAGTAAGTAGAATGCCCTTTTACATAACTTAGCTTTTTACAACCGCCACCTATTTGACTGTTATAAATTTTCTTGGAAAGTGTGCAGTACGGTAGGTTGCCATTACTTTCCGTACGTGGAGGTGCATTCGCCAGAGAAAAAAAAACCCAGTGTCTGCCAAACTGGACACAAGTGGGAATCTTCTTCTTCTTCTTCTTCATCGTACGCAGTCAGACATCAACCTTTATTTTTTCAAAAAAAGCAGCGGTCATGCTGAGGCTGTCGACACTGCCATAGAGCTTGTCTGGTGTTGCCACTAGTGATGGCCACATCTGCTCTCTCTGATCTTCGTATATCGGGCAGTTTTACAGCAAATGCTCAGCGGTCATTTTCCCGGTACCACACGGGCATTCGTCAGTACCACCTATCTTCAATTTGTTAAATAGGTGGTACCTCAGTCTATTGTGGCCAGTGCGAAGTCTTAAGACCACGACCTGCTCTCTTCTGTTCAACTGGTAATAGGCATCGTTTTTGGTGTAAAGTGGGAATCGAACCCGGAACGTTGGGATTGTGAGAACTGAGCGAGTTTCACCCCTAGGCCACACAGCCTCCTGCAGGATACGTTTCTAAATTTTCTTTGGTGCTCCATAAACGCCCGTGACTGTGTTTCTAAGACCCCATTCTGTGGAGGTTGGCCTTGATTCTACAATGTTCTGTTCCGAATCTGAAGACCTTTGTCTGCCTATCTCTGCCAAGTTTGTCAATGCTGTCAATTTCTGGCTTGTATTCTTTGTGCTAGTCTCTCCACTCGTTCCTCGTGGATCGTTTGATGCGTGTCTTTGCTTCTTTATAGCTCTGTCGATGTAGAGTATGCATACCGTCACTTCCTACTTTTGTGAGCACATCTCCTTTCTCGTTTCCAAAGATCCGCCAGTGGGCCTGAATCCACTGTATGACAAGATCGGAATTTTGGGGGGTATTTTATTACTTGTTATTTCTATCTTATTTGGTGCTCGATATGGCTTGCAGTACTCTCCTGAAGGCTATTTACTACTTTAGTCAAACTATTTGTACGTTAGCTTTCCACTGATCGACGTTAACCAATTTCTACCAAACTTAACCTCTACTCTCCACCAAGTTAGCCTATTATTCCATACTTAACCTCTACTCTCCACCAAGTTAGCCTATTATTCCATACTTAACCTCTACTTTCCGCAAAGTTAGCCTATTATTCCATACTTAACCTCTACTCTCCACCAAGATAGCCTATTATTCCATACTTAACCTCTGCGCTCCACAACGCTAACCAGTCTTGACCTTAATTAACCTATACGCTTCACATCTCTATTAAAACTATATGTTCTTAACCTCTTCGCTCCAAAGCTCTAACAGATCTATATGTTCTTGATCTATACGCTTCACATCTCTACCAAAACTATATGTTCTTGACCTATACGCTTTACATCTCTAGCAAAACTATCTATTCTTAACCTCTACGCACCAAGCTCTAACAAGACTCTTAAGTACTTAACCTCCCCACTCCACTACGCCAGTCAGGCACTCTGCACTTAACCTTTAAGTAATCAGGCTTCAGATAATGAGAATTGACCAAGAATATAATTGAGATTGAACAGAAACGAAGGGTATAACTTACTCCACTAGCTCTGTCAACTTTTGTTCGATTGTGTGCACTGATGTAAAGTCAGGCCATATGCAGCGACCTACATTACGGCCCCTTGGGTGTGATGTGATGTTTATCATCGTGCATCTATATACAATTCGATCATATGTAGGCATATACAGTCCCCCTTGTAGGCCAAATTAAAGCTCGACTCTGTAGACCGATGTACAATCCGGTCCCTGGGAACCGATGCAAAGTCTGGCCTTGTGCATCAATATTAATCCCAATCATGTGCACCAATGTTAGACCCAAAAATGTGCACCAATGTTAAACTAAACGATGTAAATGTTGAACCCAACCATGTGCACCAATGTCAAACCCAACCATGTGCACCAATATTAAACCCAACTATGAGCACAATGTTTAACCCAACCATGTGCACCAACGTTAAACCCAATCATGTGCACCAATATGTAGCGCTGCAATGTAAAGTAAACATTTGTATTACTAGCGCTATATCCAGTTCATGTGATCACATGTACTGGCTAGAAAGCGTTTAAGCTTCCTGATGGGATGCCTTGAGCCGTACCATCTGAACACAATCCGTACCGTCATCTAGGTGCATCTGTTTTCATCCTTCCGTAATTTAGCTTTTGTTCGTCGCTCCAATTCTTGAAGCATAGATCCAACACTGCATGTGGAATCCCTAACAAACTTTTAAGAAAGTCTGGTTCCAGAATTTGTCTTCTCTGAGCAACTTTTTGGAAAGTCTGGTTCCAGTCATTTGTGGAAGTTTGTCCAACATAGCATTTGTCTCTACTAAAGAACTTATAGGAAAATTTGAGTAATTTATTTAAGAATAAGTCCAACATTGTGGGATTCCGTGGCGAAGTGATCAGGTGGTGTGGGTTCGACTCCGGATTCCACCGTCTTTTTCACGGGTGCTTGATGCGGAGTCCCCTGCTCTCGTAGTCGCCCCCTAGTCATCTTGTCCTTGACTTGCCACTGGGGTCGGGCGGCTCGAGACGAGAGAGTGAGGATAAAAAGTAGCGCAGTTAATCCTTACTGCAAAAGGATTACTAAGCCAAAATTAATTATGACATCATTATCTACGATAGACGGCGGCCTCTGCCTTTGCCGTGAAGTCCAACATTGCTTTTGTGTCACCTAAACGGCTTTCATGAAATGCTGGTATCAGTTACTTGCAGTTCAATTTTATGAAATGGTTTTTACATGGCGAGGTTGCGTACCCCGTACATAATCTTCTTTATTCGACTCTTACGACATTCCAAGAAACAAAACTGGACACCCGAATTAAATTTTCGATTCATTACTTTCTATCTTCCGTTGACGTTACAAATATTCATTTTGAGAATAACAGTTCTTTTCAGCAAGTCTAAATAATTTTTTCAGCGCACATAAAAAATACAAAAAATATTCAAGAGCACGACCTAACTCTTGTGCAGCGCAAAAAAAAAATTTTCTCTCTGAAAGGATTTGCAATCAGAACAAATTGTTGAACTGTCTAAAATCGCATCTGTTGAAAAGGAAATTGTTCTGTCTTGTTCAGTGGACTTTTATTTTCGTGTCCATACGCCAACTTCCACATCGGCTCACGTCATTCATGTGTTATCGTAGCCTGGGGGATGATAGCTATAGTCTGATTCTTATCGGCCGAACGATATCGACATGAGAAATGGTAATTCTAACGGCCTTCAGGTACGTACTCTAGGACATCTCAAACCTCAAACAAGATAGGCTCTCACGCCAAATAAAATATAATATCGGGTTTCTGTAAAAAAAAACTAAAAAAAACTACAGATTTAGTTCTACCATAGATTCAAGTCCACTGTTTCATCTTTGGAAACTAGAAAGCAGATGAGCCCACAAAAGCCGGAAGTAGTGGCGCGCAGACTCCATTCACAGAGCTATAAAGAAGTAAATAGACTGAGACATATATCTCTGCGGAGAGAATGGAGAGCCCAGCACAGATAATAAAAGCCAGAAAATGACAGCATAGACAAACTTGGCAGAGATGGGTAGACAAAGATCTTTAGAACAAGACATTGCAGACTCATAGCCCACTTACACAGAATGAGTTTCAGAGACAACGCCACGTGTGATTGTGGGGCACTCAAGCAAGCACCAGAACATATTCTGCAGGACTGCCCTACCTATGCAGACCAAAGAGAGACAGTCTGGCTCAAGGGAGCGACCATGATCAACAAGTTGTGGGGGACCGGTGAAGGCCTGAAACGCACAATCTCCTTCGTGAACCTCACCAGGCTAGAAGCCTAGCATCAGTTGATCGTGAACCTCACCGGACTAGAAGCATAGCATCAGCGATCGTGAACCTCACCGGGCTAGAAGCATATCATCAGTTGATCGTGAACCTCACCGGGCTAGAAGCATAGCATCAGTTGATCGTGAACCCCACCGGGCTAGAAGCATTGCATCAGTTGATCGTGAACCTCACCGGACTAGAAGCATAGCATCAGTTGATCGTGAACCTCCCCGGACTAGAAGCACATCATCAGTTGATCGTGAACCTCACCGGGCTAGAAGCCTAGCATCAGTACGAGTTAAAATAAATATAAACAAATGAATGTAAAATAAAATGAATCAACACTCCCTGAACGAACTAGAGGCCGTTGGAAGCGGTGTCGGACTACGGATGAACCAACAGAAAACGCAATGTCTCCGACACCCATACTGCAGCAAATGCGAGATCTAGCTGGGAAATGACCCGCTGGAAGATATCAGAGCCTACATATACCTAGGGAAGGAAATAAATGTCACCTACATCCTAGACCCCGGGAAATTTCCAGACGAAGAGCTGCAGCAGCCTGGTCTAGGTTAAATACTATAAAGCCGATATTTCTGTATCTGAAAGACACCATGGCAAGGTTAGGGCACGCCTTTTCAATTATGCAGTCATGTCATAACAGCCATGATCTACGGACGGGAAGTGTGGAGTCTAAGCAACATGGATGGAGAAACACTACGCATTACCCAGCGAGCGATGAAAAGACGCGTCCTTTGGGATCTCAGTCAGAGATCGAATCCACAATACAGAAATAAGAGAACGCACTCTATTTCGAGACTTCGTGGAGTCTGCGTTGTCTCGCAAATACCACTGGGTTGGCCGCTTGGTACGTATGCAATTTAACAGATAGGCGATCAGAAGCGACGTGTTGGTGGACATATTATTATACACGACCACGGGGCCGCTTGCCGAAACGATGGCGAGATGGTCTGTTGAGAGACCTAGGTCCGAAATGGTACGACACGGCGAAAGATCGGACTGCATACAGGACATTGTTGACTACCTCGCATACGGCACACCTGTCGGACTGAAGTCAAGAATATTGTATTGTATTGTAATGCACAGTTTTCATGAACGCGTACGTGTCAACCGAACAGAGCACATATCCAACTTCAGCTCTAAAGCATGATACAAGGTAACATGCTAAACAAGAGAACTTAGAAGTTGAAGAAGTGAAATGTTTAAGGTATTAATCACGACCATGGATCAATAAAAGGGAACGCTTAATCTGCTGAACGCCAGCCTTTATATGCTTTCCAAGCATTTGGTCCGCGGTTTATGTCTGTGTATGGAAGGGAACAATAATCAGGCCAGGTAAAACATTCTGATCTAGACGCTACCTCGCGTCCTGGTTAGGGGTCTTAGAAATAGACTGTCTCACTGCAGTCTCTATCTATCTATCTATCTATCTATCTATCTATCTATCTATCTATCTATCTATCTATCTATCTATCTATCTATCTATCTATCTATCTATCTATCTATCTATCTATCTATCTATCTATCTATCTATCTATCTATCTATCTATCTATCTATCTGTCTGTCTGTCTGTCTGTCTGTCTGTCTGTCTGTCTGTCTGTCTGTCTGTCTGTCTGTCTGTCTGTCTGTCTGTCTGTCTGTCTGTCTGTCTGTCTGTCTGTCTGTCTGTCTGTCTGTCTGTCTGTCTGTCTGTCTGTCTGTCTGCCTGCCTGCCTGCCTGCCTGCCTGCCTGCCTGCCTGCCTGCCTGCCTGCCTGCCTGCCTGCCTGCCTGCCTGCCTGCCTGCCTGCCTGCCTGCCTGCCTGCCTGCCTGCCTGCCTGCCTGCCTGCCTGCCTGCCTGCCTGCCTGCCTGCCTGCCTGCCTGCCTGCCTGCCTGCCTGCCTGCCTGCCTGCCTGCCTGCCTGCCTGCCTGCCTTGACCGCCCGCCTGCCTGCCTGCCTCGCTCTTTCTCTCTGCCTGCCTGCCCACTCGTCTGCCCGTCTCAATTTTTGGTATCTGGTCTCACTAACTGCTGGCTGTAACTGGTCTCTCTAACTGGTCTCTCTATCTGGTCTTTTTGTCTGGTCTGTCTGTCTGCCCTTCTGTCTTTTCATCTCTCTGTCCGTTTCTCTTGACGTCTGTTTGTCTATCCGCCCGTCCATCTATCTGGTCTCTCTGTCCGTCTCTCTCTCTGTCTGTCCGTCTGTATGCCTGTTCATCTCTCTGTCCGTCTTTCTATCTGGTTTCTCCATCCTGTCTCTACCTAGTCTCTCTGTCCTTTCAACTGATTATCCCACCGTCTGTCTGTCCGCTCGTCCGTCCGTCCGCCCGTCCGCCCTCTTATCACTCATATTCCCTATGTGATTATCTCGTTGGTATTCTGTATAAAAGTGCTGACGTTTCTGTTGGTTTCCTTCGCATCCTTTGCAGGAACCAGAATGCATTTCTCTCATTTCCCGCCTCAACGTGAGCACGATGCAGCTGCCGTCGCGCAATGTCGAAAGCTGAGTTAACAGTTTCATGTAGCACTGGGTGGGCATGTCACATCCACCACCATATGAGGCCTCGACAAGTGTCCTGTATTCCTCAGTTCGACTAAGTTTCAATTTTCCAATAGGGCATTGGGCACGCTTCTCATAGTGCAATGCCGAGATGATTCCAAAGTCCAAGTGGTTTGCTCATCTACCAACATACGATGCCTTGATGGAGTCCCGTATTCGTCGTCAGTTTCAAATCTCGCATAATATGTATGACTGTTTGTCTGTCTGTCTGTACATAGGTATGTAAGTCTGTCTGTCTGACTATCCCAATTGATTCAGCATTGTTTCGCGATTTCAAAGACAAAAATAGTAAAAGGAACACTAACATTTGCTGTCTTACGTTGAGGAACTGAAATGCTAGTCCGGTCAGGAACATCATACTTACCAAAGGGAACTGAGACCCTAGTCTGGTCCGGAACATCATAATGACCAAGGAGAACTGAAACGCTAGTCTGATCAGGAACATCATACTGACCAAGGGGAACTGAGACCCTAGTCTGGTCAGGAACATCATACTTACCAATGGGAATTGAGACCCTAGTCTGGTCAGGAACATCATACTTACCAATGGGAATTGAAACGCTAGTCCGGTCAGTAACATCATACTTACCAAGGGGAACTGAAACGCTAGTCCGGTGAGGAACATCATACTTACCAAGGGGAACGGAAACGCTAGTCTGATCAGGAACATCATACTGACCAAGGGGAACTGAGACCCTAGTCTGGTCAGGAACATCATACTGACCAATGGGAACTGAGACCCTAGTCTGGTCAGGAACATCATACTGACCAAGAGGAACTGAGACGCTAGTCCGGTCAGGAACATCATACTGACCAATGGGAACTGAGACGCTAGTCCGGTCAGGAACATCATACTTACCAAGGGGAACTGAAACGCTAGTCCGGTCAGGAACATCATACTTACCAAGGGGAACTGAAACGCTAGTCCGGTCAGGAACATCATACTTACCAAGGGGAACGGAAACGCTAGTCTGATCAGGAACATCATACTGACCAAGGGGAACTGAGACCCAAGTCTGGTCAGGAACATCATACTGACCAATGGGAACTGAGACCCTAGTCTGGTCAGGAACATCATACTGACCAAGAGGAACTGAGACGCTAGTCCGGTCAGGAACATCATACTTACCAAGGGGAACTGAGACGCTAGTCAGGTCAGGAACATCATACTTACCAAGGGGAACTGAGACCCTAGTCTGGTCAGGAACATCATACTTACTAAGGGGAACTGAGACCCTAGTCTGGTCAGCAACATTATACTGCCCAAGGGGAATTGAGACTGAGGCCATAGTCTGGTCAAGAACATCATACTGACCAAGGGGAACTGAGACGTTAATCCAGTCAGGCACAATACACTGACCAGGAGGTCGTACATTAGGGTTCAGGCGAGACGTGTATCAACGTAATCTCCGTAGTAGTCAGCGTCACGCAGATGAAGCCAAGCATAGCACAACCGCCAGGAGGACCACGCCCATCTTCATCAGCACTTCAGGAAGTGAGGATAGCTACCACAACTCGCCACTGTGTGCCTTTTTAAGATCGCACAAAAGAGTTAACATACCCATTGTGGGCATTCAACATTTACAACAATAACAACCACACCTACTTACTTACTTTCCGTGTCCAAACACTATGTCACACAGCATCCGTCCAGTATTCAGCAACTTGAACTGCCTTGCCGTTCGCCTCCATCATGTCGTTCATGTTGATTTCAGGGAGGTTGGGGCAGGTCATCAGATGATCTTGGTCCTGAACAGCGCCGTATTCACATGTATCGACATCTGAGTATCCACATTTCTTCAAGTTCACTCTGCATCTTGAGACACCAGCTAGAAGTCTGTTCATTGCCTTGCACACAGTGCAGGGCAGGTGGTGTCCAGGCGCAGCCTCTTCCTTGGGCTCTATCCATGGATCCTGCATTGTTTGGCGCCACCTGTCGATGCGTCCACCTTCCGGGCTTGTCTGGCTGGTCTCTGTCGATTTTAAGAAACTGTGTCTTGATTTACGTCTTGTGGCTTGTTCCTGATGGCCAAACATCGGGTGTGAAGGGTAGTTTTTCTGTTTCTATCGTGCGATTTCGGCAGCTACACCTCTTCTTACAGGTGGTGCAATGCCAATTAAGGGATCTATTTAAGGGATACATATATATAACAACCACAACAACAACCACAACAACAACATATATCTTGTGTATTTGTTAGTTAAATAAACAATTCAAATTGACACATCCTTGTTTGTAGGGTACACAACCCTTTATCTTGTGGCAATGACAGTAATAAGCTCACTGCCATACTGATGCTTTGTTGCAAGAGACGGCTGCCAGTTCTATCATACACCTACATGTGACAGAGACGAGACGGGCGGACGCTATAGCTAAACGGTAAGGCGTTCGTCTCTCAAAAAACGAACGAACGCCAACACGAAACTGTGTTTCTTCATCTCGCAAGCTGCAAGAGATTCCTTGGATTTTCGGAGACAGACGCTAAAAGTCGGAAGTTCAATGCAGACGCTACGCTTTCTTCCTTTGTCCTAATACCCCTGCCTTGCAGAGTCGCAGAGATGGGGTCTGCGTAGACTTCTGGTTTGCGTTAGTTAGGATGTGTCGGACCAAAGGTTGCAAAGGTTGCAGTCTTGCTGTAAACTACGACACACTCATTCCGTTCTCCGGACAACATCCTGCTACTTGCAAAGCCTTTTTCAGGGTTTGGTAGTGACAGTTTTAGAAAGAGCGACGAAGAAGAAGAAGAACAACAAAATACAAAGTTCTCGAATATAATACACGAATAACGGCAAGACAAACTCATTATCCAGAAAACTTAAATACGAATATGTTAAGTTTATCTGCAGATCAACTTAATCTGTCTGTTGTATTTCCGACCGTCAATTTGTCTCTCTTTTTATAAGCTTATCTAATATACCCAACCGCCTGTCAGATCCGTCTGGTTGTCTGCATACATTTTCTATCTCTGTTCTATACATTTATGTGTTTGTCCTCTCTTTCTATCCATCCGTGTTCTCTTTTTTAACTCTGCCGTGGCATGAAATTCACGAATTCGCTAAGTCCGTCTTAAGTACAAATTCACAGAATCTATTTTTCATCAAGCTTTCGTGAACTCAATGCGCTTTCCATAGTGTATGTCTAAAATGGTATTTTAGTGGTTTATATATAAAAGGGATCTCAAACAGACATCACCATAAGGGCCACA
Source organism: Ariolimax columbianus (assembly GCA_036924085.1). Lineage (NCBI taxonomy): Eukaryota > Metazoa > Mollusca > Gastropoda > Stylommatophora > Arionidae > Ariolimax > Ariolimax columbianus. Next base: position 20,176,085 of record JAVGWX010000011.1, read on the forward strand.
TGAAGTCAGAATTACAGACCAAGGCCAAGGAAAGTCAGTTTAGGGACAAACCTTAGAACAGGACACAACCGACTACGCAGCCACATGTACACACAAATAAAGATTGGCAACTCAGCCATGTGTAGATGCGGACAGGCGCCCAGACAGCAGAGCACATACTACAAAACTGGCACAAATATGATATTCAGAGAAAATCTAACTGGCCCATAAAAACAACACTGGAAGAGAAACTTTATGGACCTGTATGTGAACTACTAAAGACAGTTACGTTTATACAAGAGACAACATTGCAGAAATAGGCAATATTTTAAAGCGAACGAAAGAAGAAGAAGAAGAAGAAGTGATCAATCATGTAGAAAAGTTAACTGATCAAAAACAGTAGGAAGTAATGTTAACATGAAACTAGGTCAAAGGATCAAGGACAACATGAAGTCAAATTATGACGGTCCACACGAATCAAACTAACTGATCAATGACCACACGAACCAGGCTAACTGATCAATGACCACAAGAACCAGGCTAACTGATCAATGACCACACGAACCAGGCTAACTGATCAATGACCACACGAACCAGGCTAACTGATCAATGACCACACGAACCAGGCTAACTGATCAATGACCACAAGAACCAGGCTAACTGATCAATGACCACACGAACCAGGCTAACTGATCAATGACCACAAGAACCAGGCTAACTGATCAATGACCACACGAACCAGGCTAACTGATCAATGACCACACGAACCAGGCTAACTGATCAATGACCACACAAACCAGGCTAACTGATCAATGACCACAAGAACCAGGCTAACTGATCAATGACCACACGAACCAGGCTAACTGATCAATGACCACAAGAACCAGGCTAACTGATCAATGACCACACGAACCAGGCTAACTGATCAATGACCACAAGAACCAGGCTAACTGATCAATGACCACACGAATCAGGCTAACTGATCAATGACCACAAGAACCAGGCTAACTGATCAATGACCACACGAACCAGGCTAACTGATCAATGACCACACGAACCAGGCTAACTGATCAATGACCACACGAACCAGGCTAACTGATCAATGACCACACGAACCAGGCTAACTGATCAATGACCACACGAACCAGGCTAACTGATCAATGACCACACGAACCAGGCTAACTGATCAATGACCACACGAACCAGGCTAACTTTTTTTGTTTCTGTGGCATGCAGTTGTTCTTGTTACTGTACTAAAGTAAACATGTTCTCTAACTGCCCTATCAGTTGTTTACCGTTGTAATTTTATTTTTTCTGGCTTAGTATCACCTCTCCTGCATTGAATGTAGACCCATGCTTCTTTTTCTCCAGTACTTTTTATATTTTGCATGATGGCATAGCTGTCCTCAAGTCCAGCTTTCCTTAGTTACCTCTAATGACGTGCCTGGCAGGTTACAGTGACCATCATCATTAACTTGTCACACCAGATGTTGGAGTATAGGCCTAACGTTGCATTTAGTGTATCCTAACCAGCTTGCAGAGAATCCAGGATCCATTTTGTTTGCATTGCAGTTTCATTTCCGGTGGTTTTAAAATTGTGAGCTTGCCAGTCCCATGCACAACCTTTCCATCTCATTTCTAATCGAAAACCGGGTCATGTGGTCGACCAGCCACAGAAATTGGCTACCAACAAAATCTGGGAAGTAAAGGCGGCTGGCGTGATGCTGACTACATCATCCACTATCCGTGATGCTGACCACATCATCCACTATCCGTGATGCTGACCACATCATCCACTATCCGTGACCACATCATCCACTATCCGTGATGCTGACCACATCATCCACTATCCGTGATGCTGACCATATCATCCACTATCCGTGACCACATCATCCACTATCCATGATGCTGACCACATCATCCACTATCCGTGACCACATCATCCACTATCCGTGACCACATCATCCACTATCCGTGACCACATCTTCCACTATCCGTCATGCTGACCACATCATCCACTATCCGTGATGCTGACCACATACTCAATCCACTATCCGTGACCACATCATCCACTATCCGCGATGCTGACCACATCATCCACTATCCGTGATGCTGACCACATCATCCACTATCCGTGACCACATCATCCACTATCCGTGACCACATCATCCACTATCCGTGACCACATCTTCCACTATCCGTGATGCTGACCACATCATCCACTATCGCTGACCACATCATCCACTATCCGTGACCACATCATCCACTATCCGTGACCACATCATCCACTATCCGTGACCACATCATCCACTATTCGTGACCACATCATCCACTATCCGTGATGCTGACCACATCATCCACTATCGCTGACCACATCATCCACTATCCGTGATGCTGGGCACATCATCCACTATCGCTGACCACATCATCCACTATCCGTGATGCTGCCCACATCATCCACTATCGCTGACCACATCATCCACTATCCGTGATGCTGACCACATCATCCACTATGTGCCGTGGGTCATAAATTAATATGGGCCTAACACGATATTTCCTATGCGTCGCACGGTGTGACGGGATCTTTTCTTTTTTTAAAAATTTTACATGACGAAAAACACACATGACTGTCTGGTCTGTCAAACCGAGAGCGAGTATATTTGTATCTTTGAACGGTGCTTTTGGAGTATGAATCAAGTTTATAGCAACTAGGCCATATCCTCCTCTCACATCCCTCCCCCGCACAAATATATATACAAGATAACCATGTGTTGACAATTTTTAGTGGTAAATATATTGACATTAAAAATATGTGGATAGCCATCATGTAGCATGTCCTTTGCAGAACGTCGATCCCATCACAGCCCGTCTGAAATAAATTAGATCCCTTGTCAAGTCTCCAGCCTGACCAAAGCCTTGCCTAAGCATTTCTTGACATCTTGGTGCCATTTCCTTCCTGATCTGCCTCTTGCCTTGCAACATACCTTACATTACCGGTTTTTGTTTTCAAGACTGTTGTGTCACTTGATGTGACAATTATATTTACATTTTCTGTTCATGATGGAATTTATGAATCAGTGTTCATCAATCTCTAAATCTTGTCGAATGTCTGCATTCTTCTTTTACTCGGTCCATGTTATTTTGAAGACCTTTCTTTAACATTTTGAATCGAATGACTCGATAATCTTTCTTGATGTTTTGGTAACTATCAATGTTTCGCAGCCGTATGCTGCCACTGGCAAAACATAGGTTCTCAAAATGTTCACTTTTGGTTGATTGTTGGCATTCTGCCAAAGTTTCCTCAGGTTGTGTAGCCTCTGGCAGCCACACTTTCCTCAGGTTGTGTAGCCTCTGGCAGCCACACTTTCCTCAGGTTGTGTAGCCTCAGCATTACCATTACCAATCTTCTTCCGATTTTCTTTGAGCTACCGCCACTGTTGTCAATCCTGGAGCCAAGATCCTCCAAGTTCAAAGCCGTTCCTATTGCCACACGACCGAATTTATTTTGACTTCCTGTCTGCACGTGCTCACGCGTCATCAAAGTCTCCATCTTGTATGTGTCGTCATGCCGTATTCGTTAGAAACGAAATTGAGATAGGTTAGGTAGATTGTAGGTCTTCTCCATTTTGGTAAAAGATGACATGAGATAAATCTGTTGTACGAAGTAATTCAATCATCCAATCAATCAATCAATCCAAATCTGGCAACCCCTTCCAGAGAATGTTTACGACTAACACATGCCAAGTCTTTCTTTCGCTTCCATCTCCAATATCCGCCAACTCTGACCCGCCTCTGACCCGCCTCACGTGTGGTTTTCTCCAGCTCTCTTCACTAAGTGCGTCACCCAGGGTAATTGGAGTAATTTCACGGAGTGAAGTGATGATACCTTTGGAGAGTGTCGCATTGCATGCCACAGACAGGCTAATATAGTGGTATGGTATCCATTTCGCTCCAAATGAAGCGCAGACTACCACTGCAGCTAGCCCCTTTAAGGATGCATGAATTACGGCTCATTTGAGCGGCCTTGTAGAAGTGGTTTCTAAATCTTCTTCGTCTTCTTCGGTCCACTGATGCTATGCTTTTAGCCTGGTGAGATTCAAATAAGAGACTGCGTTTCAGGTCTTCGCCGGTCTCCTACGAGTTTTCGAGCAAAGTCACTCCTCTGAGCCAGGCTATTTCGCTTTGGTCTGCATAAGTGGGGTAGTCTGCAGGATATGTGCTCATGTAAAACCGTTGTCAGCTCCCTGTGGAGCATAGGTTTTCAACAAATTAGACGAAAAAATTATACTGTAACAAGTTTTTCAAAATACAATCACTTACAAGAACAAGAGGGCATAGCTACAAATTAACTAAAGAAAGGTCCAGATTAGATATTAGGAACTTGCCGAAGACGGATGTGTCGGACCGAAAGATGCAAATATCGCAGTCAAGCTGTAAACTAGCGACACAACGCATTCCTTTCTCCGGACTACATCCCACTACTTGCAAAGCCCTGTTCAAGGCTTAGCAGTGGGAGATTGAGCACGAACGTAGAAGAAGAAGAAGAAGATATTAGGAAATATTTCTTTCATCAGAGAGTGGTGAATTTGTGTAATGCATTGCCACAGGAAGTAGTTGGGGCAGGTACAATTAATGCATTTAAGAATAGATTGGATGAACATAGCTTATAGTTATAGTTTATAAACTCTGCAGAGTCGTCAGTATAAAGATGTTAAGTTAAATCCAGCAGACATGTATAGAACGAGAGAAGCCGATCCAGCGCACAACTACAGTCAGGAGAACAATCAGAACACTCGCAAGGACAATAAAGAACAGAACATGAACTGAACCTTCCAACGGGGCATGATCGGCAGTCTTCAAACAGAGATGGATACCTGAAACGAGAGAACAAAAAAAAAGTAAACATCGAAAAGAAGTATCAATGAAAGACCACAAACTCACCAAGGACATTATAACAAGCTTCTAATGAACAAAAGCTCACTTAACCCGTGTTGAGCCGCGCAAGCCTGTGTGTCACTCTTGTTGATTGTTGTCGAGAATTGAGGAAACGACAAGTCCTTGAAACTCGTAGGAAAGTCATTAGCAGAACAGCGGAAACAGTTTTTCCAACAATTCTCAGCCCAGGATTGTCATTTCTATGGAAACCGAAGCCTTTATTCGCGTAGTTCTAGTTTAACCTTCCCAGAGAGCAATGGAGAGGAAGTTGGCTGGCTTGGATAGACTGACACTTCGTCAACTAACCGTCTAGGATTCAAACATGCTGAGCATTGGGCAGGCATTCGTGAGAAACTGCCAACAATGCCGATTCAAAAGTGGTCAACACTTCTGATTCCAACTCTGGCTAGTACATATAGTTCAATTATAGACACTGTCAGTGTGGGTGACTTGTTAAAGCCTGTTTTGGTAGGGACGCGGGGAGGGGGGAGAAATTACATTATTTGCTGCCTTGTCGTACTTAACAATAAGTTCCCAAATTACATCTAGGTAAGCTGGAGCGTTCCTGAAGCGATAGACTAGATTATGGAATTGTCAACTTCAGGGAAGACAACCTGTATGCAATGGTCCTTGTGGTTGATTTGAGAACCTGAACTACGCTACGGACACACGCTACGTAAGACACACGCTACGGAAATCACAATCAATCGTGGCCAGACAGACCTTGACATGGAATCCCCAGCGGAAGAGAAAGAGAGGCAGACCAAGAAATTCCTAGAGATAAGATTGAAAACGAACTTCGTTCCCTGCACCTAAACTAGAAAGTCTCTTAAAGGGCAGTTCAATACCGAACTTACCAGAGGAGGGTTCTCATTCCATATGCCCTTAAAGAAGCAACGGGCAATGATGTTAATGAGACTGGAGCGTGTGGGCCCGGGGATTGAACCGAATACTTTTGCAATAAGAAGCACAAGCTCTAAACCTCTTCATTTATCTCGATGTTCCAGTGTGATGTCATCCATTGAATCACTGTTTTCCGGAACCATCGAGACATTTCTCCATAGCTTGCTCTCAGTTCGTTCAGTTCAGTGTTCTAGCGTGAACACTAAAACCTGAATAATTGGAAATATCAATTGCACACACGAGTGTCTTAGTAGCTGAAAGATAGAGCTCACCTTTGTCAAGTCCAAGATACAGTGTTCGAGATCCGTTATCGATATGCTCATGTCGGCCCTGTGTTAAACTGCACATAACTTACTTTGATGAAAGTAAAGGCAGAAATTAAGGTGAACAGACCAGCTTTACCTCACCCCGCATAGAAGACTTTAATCAAGCACAGTGCTCTTGAACTTGGTCACAAGTTGGAGATTTTACCTTTCAGGTGGGCTGGCGGTAGCAGAATAATTACACGACGTATTAGAAACATAAAAAATACACAGACTACGTGAACATTCGCGGAATTTTGATCAATTTAGATTTTAGTTGGCGGTAAGGATAATTTAGCCTCACGAGAGTTAGAAGAATGGGCGCCAAATATGTAGTTACTTTTCCAGCAGCATTCAGGTTCTCGCCCTTCTGCCCAATGCCATGTAATGGTATCTGCACATGTTTATCAGCTGCTGTCTAGTGCCATGCAAGGTGATCCATTTATCCGGCCTTGGAGGAAGAAGCATTTTCCTAACATTGTTGAGCGCTGAGCACTCAAAGAGATAATGAGCAACGGTTTCCTATGCGTGTGTACACAGCTGACACCCTGGAGTATGTTGTGGTTTGATTCTGGCCAGTTGCTTGTTATGTGGGATATGGTGGGATCTCATTCGGAAAATGGTGCTCTAATTGTTTTTTTGTTTTGCTTAGATGTTTGCCTCACTAGTTTCTACTGGCGGAGGCGCGCCATTTTCCACCCCAGACCGTAGTCAATTGGGCGATATCAGGACGCATAAACCAGTGCTTGGATGCATGTGTGCATCTGTATGTACCTATGCTAGGTTTGTGCGCCCTCAGAAGCTAGCCCAACCAAAGTGCAATGGAAGGGCTTTACCACGAGGGCGCGTGTGAAAGTTGTGCAAGGGTGTGACTGTAGGACAGAGTCAAATGAAACAGAGTGAGGTGAGAGGATGGAGAAGAGTTGCCCCCAGGGTAGAAGACCAGTCTGGTACTCTAATCCTTTCTTCTGAGTTTATCTATACTGTCATTTGAATTTGAGCTTGCTGTATGTCTGTAGATCCCCTCCCTGTGTTTCTTTCCCATGGCCCATCTGTTCAGCCAACTTTCTTTGTTTGCTGTTCATGTGAGCTGTTTGGAAAGTTCTTGCTGAGTGTGGCTGTTCTTGTTTTGATCACTTCTTTGATATCTGCCTTGTCATTGACAGGTGTGTTTGAGTGTCCATGGATACACTGCAAAACTATTTTGACAACACGGGAAGTGCTAATGTGGTCAATGTCTAGAGATGTATGAATAATTTCAGCAATGACTAGCAACTTCTAATGCTTGAAGGACTGACATCGAATCTGTGAATTTTACAAAAGGTTAAATACCAGTGATCTGGCAGAATTAAATATGTAACACTTCACCCCTAACAGCAGTCTATGATACGGAACTATCTACTCCTTTCTTGCACTCGACTTTATTTCATTTTTCAAATAAACCCTTTCCAACAACAAACAATTTCAGAAACAATTATTTGATTCCCCGCCACATTAACACCCCTGTTTTTTGTCCCGATATCTGGCACGCAAATGAATCAAGACGAGATTAAGCTGAGAGATTAAACCCCGCGGGCTCAGCGGCCCGATCTGAGTAGATAATTCTGGTGTCCCACCTTCCGTGGGGTGTTGTTATCTCCGTTCTCTTTTACCTGCGCCGACAAAGGACCGTCTCTATACACGCAGCGTAATTGGGTGGTCGGTTGAACATGTAAGGTTAAGGACAGGTGAAAACTTGGTAACTTGAATACCTGAGATAGGATAGTGGTGAGAATGGTTGCTGGGATATAATTATCATTATCATCATTTATATCATCGTCAACATCCTCATCATCATCATTCCAGTTATCGACCGCACCATTATCACAATCATTATCACTATCATCATGATCACCTAGAGCATCATCATCACTATCACGGTCACCATCACTTCCACCATCCCCACTGCAGTCATCAACATCATCATCACCATGATCATCGCCAACAAACATTTGCATCACTGCCACTATCATAAACACCATGGCGATAATCAGCACCTCCAACGTTATAACCTCATCACCCCCAATCTCATCATCATCACCAACATCATCACCATCATCATCACCAACATCATCATCATCATCATCACCAACATCATCACCAACATCATCAAAACATCATCACCAACATCATCACCATCATCATCATCATCATCATCACCAACATCATCACCAACATCATCAAAACATCATCACCATCATCATCACCATCATCATCATCATCATCATCACCAATATCATCACCAACATCATCAAAACATCATCACCAACATCATCACCATCATCATCACCAACATCATCACCAACATCATCACCATCATCATCAACACCATCATCATCAACACCATCATCATCAACACCATCATCATCATCACCATCATCATCACCAACATCATCACAACATCATCACCATTAATTAACATGTTAATTGACGTAAGCAATCACCAATTCCTACAAGTCCACGTTTTCAATTGTTATAAATGAGGCGGTGTCAAATATTATCAGGGTGCCCAAAACACACCCCCATTGATAAAATATACCCCATAATTGGCATAGCACACCCGAGATTCTAAGAAGCGCCGCAACAGAAATCGAACGAGAAAAACAGGAGCACGACCCAAGGCACCCAATGTTTGGACATCAGGTACAGAGCACAAGAGATATCCAGACATAGCTTCCTAAAATCAACACTGTCCATACAGACAAACACTGAAAGTCGCAGTATCAGAGATGGCACGAATTGATGAAGGCCCCAGAACTTGTGTGTCACGATACAAGAGGTGTTTGAAACGAGGGCGATACACAGATGATGACACATGTGATCGGGGCTCAATACAGGACCCAGACCACCTGATGAGCTGCCCCAACCTCCAGGAAACATTCAATAGACGTGACATGCTAGAGGTAAATGACAAGACAATCCATGTCGCATACTGTATGACATCGTGTTTGGACAAGGGATGTAAGTAAGTTATACTATAAATTCAACCGCTCTGTTTCTGTTTCTAAGAATCAACGTCACTCCACTCCGAGCAAATCCATAGGTGCTCAGTCTTTCTCGGCAAATGGCGTAGGGTATGGATGCTGATGGTCCCTGTAGCTTCTACACTCTCCTTCTCCGTCCTCTCATGCGCCATACTCCGCTCGAACCTCGTTTAATGTCGAAACTGTGCAGCCTGTGGATTGCTGCTTCATCTAGTGCCGTGTCCTCATCTAACAGGCGGTTATTGATTGATTTTAATATGTCACTTCTATCCATCATTAATGTGCCCATGATGGGAGCTTGTGAAGCCATGATGTCAGCTCTTTGATTGCCCTGAACCACAGCATGAGCCGAACAGTAGATCCATGTCAACGCCTGGAGGTTTGAGGCCTCAACAGCTGCTATCCACTCGTACCTAAGCCATCTCTTCTGTACTTTCTGAAGTACGGCTTGCGCGTCTGTCACGATGACTACCCTTGTTATAGAAGTCTCAGATATCCATTTCAGTACCGAGGTCACTGCTTCCGTCTCCCTTCTCAAACTAGAGGTTGTTGTCATGTATGCCCTACTGCGCTCAGCAACGACCTGTCTTCTCACTCTAGCCGAGAAGACCAAGCCTGATGTCCCACTGCGTAGCATTGATCTGTCAGTGTATATGACGGCATCACTCTCCTGCGGGTTCAGTTATCAGCTGATTCACCTCATGCTCTGCTCTACCGTTGCTCCGTTCTCTGCGTTCTTGCCCAAGGTTATGATGACTCTCTGGTACTTTGTTCTTCTATCCTCAGTGTGGACCCATTCTTCCCCCTTGCCAATCGTCTCAGCTGTGGTGACGCGTCCGATTGTTGTCTCTGCCTGTGCCATCCATGACGACCCTCTCTTGATTCTTGATCCCTTGATGTCTGAGATACAACTGTGCAGAGGGTGCCCCGTGTATATGGTGACACGCATATAGGCTTTGACTTGTGACAATTTATGTCTGGATTTCACCAATAAAAATCCCAACATGTACCGCATCATCAGAATCGGAGTATCTCGAGTGCTGCTCAGAACCAGTCGCATACCTTCATTCTGGATGCGTTCCAGGGAACGCAATCAGAATGAAATTCAACTGTTGATCATCTCGAATATCATAATGCTAAACTGTCCTACATGATCTCCCTTTGTCATTCTCTGCCCCTATTCGTCGACAATTTTACCTGCAGTGCTCCAACCAATTTTGTATCACAACAACTAAAATTTGATTGCTTTGCTACAAAGTGCGCAATATTATGTCTTTGCTACTTGGCCTCAATAAGAACACCCTCATTAATATTCTTTGCAGTTTACAAGGTTCTAATCTTTTGTTGTAAATGTATTTTTTCATTCCTGTCTCTATTGTAAATGTTTCTCTTTTTTGCAGTTCAACTGCCGTCTCCAAATAGAGCGCAGCTGCAAGGGATCTCCGATGTCATCTGTCAATTACCTAAATGTTGTAAAATATAGACCTTTCCCCCATTGTATACCTCTGTTTTAGATTGGCACGTTTGCCCTACTTTTTTGTCGGACAACGTTTGCCCTACTTTTTGTCTGGCACGTTTGCCCTACCTTTTGTTTGCCACGTCTGCCCTACTTTTTGTCTGGCACGTTTACCCTACATTTTGTCTGGCATGTTTGCCCTACTTTTTGTCTGGCACGTTTGCCCTACTTGTTGTCTGGCACGTTTGCCCTACTTTGTGTCTGGCACGTTTGCCCTACTTTTTATCTGCCACGTTAGCCCTACTTTATGTCTTCCAGTGCAGCCTACAATAAATAAGTTATTGTGTATTAAAATAACTGTCGGACTATCACTTCGATCTTTACTTATCTTTGTATTCCTAATGTAACAATTACTTTATATTTTTTATAACTTTTTTTCAACAATAATGTTCGTATCAGTGTCGCCGCTCTATTGTTGTTAAATTCCAACATTGAATAAGTTTGCCTAAAGTTTACTCTTAAGTTTACTCTTTTGATCGCCCTGAAAAGGGCGTTACATGTCGGGTTAAGGGCGTAACGTGTCAGGTTGCAGTAGAGGTTCCCACATTTCCAATCAGTACGTTATGCCTTGCCAGACACTAGTCTCCTGTCTCTGTCAGTGTCATGTAAATTGTTTGCTATGGTCGAAAGTTAAGGCACTTATCTCTCAAAGTGATGAACGGAAACGGTGTGGGCTCAAGCCTCGCAGGTTTCAAGCAACCCCTGGTTTCAAAGACGTGAGACCAAAATGCCAGCATCCCGAATTGCCTCCAGTCGTCTTGACTTGAGTCTTGCAAGTCACCCAAGGTAGCTCGGGACCAGAGAGTGAGGTTGATGACCAGCGCAGTTACTTCCACACTATAATCCAAGCACATCGCAAGTTACATCATCAAGACAAACGCCGCCTCCTGATGTCGTCATCATCGCTTGCGACAGGCAACTAACTTTTGTAATGTAAATTGTTAAATCGATAATGGTAGCCACATAAGAGATCGTTGCCACATAGGATAATGGTAGCCACATAGGGTAATGGTAGTCACATAGGATAATGGTAGCCACATAGGACAATGGTAGCCATATAAGATAATGGTAGCCACATAGGACAATAATAGCCATATAAGATAATGGTAGCCACATAGGACAATGGTAGCCATATAAGATAATGGTAGCCACATAGGACAATGGTAGCCATATAAGATAATGGTAGCCACATAGGACAATAATAGCCATATAAGATAATGGTAGCCACATAGGAAAATGGTAGCCACATAGGACAATGGTAGCCATATAAGATAATGGTAGCCACATAGGAGATCGTAGCCACATAGAATAATGGTAGCCACATAAGATAATGGTTGCCACAAATGATAATGGTAGCCACATAGGATAATGGTAATCACATAAGATAATGGTAGCCGCACAGGATAATGGTAGCCACATAAGATACGTAAGACTGTTTACAGTAGCCTACCATTGATATGGATATGACGGCTGTCTACCGTAACGCTGATTACCTTGCCTGTGATACCTGCTATTCTTACATCATATGCCGTCTTTTAGTCAAGGTACGCAAAGGTTTACCTGCAAAGATCGACTAGTTCTCCATTTGTCGGTGCCAGTGGTGAAGTTGTTCCAGCTGTATCTGTAGTTCGCGCACGTCATCTCAATTTGGGTGGACTACCTCTGCTTGTGTCTGTGGCTACAGATTAATCTTGGTGCCTTTTTTCAAAACACTGATGGATTTGTCACAATGTAGATGGCTTTGTCACAATGTAGATGGCTTTGTCACAATGTAGATGGCTTTGTCACAATGTAGATGGCTTTGTCACAATGTAGATGGCTTTGTCACAATGTAGATGACTTTGTCACAATGTAGATGGCTTTGTCACAATGTAGATAGCTTTGTCACAATGTAGATAGCTTTGTCACAATGTAGATGGCTTTGTCACAATGTAGATGACTTTGTCACAATGTAGATGGCTTTGTCACAATGTAGATAGCTTTGTCACAATGTAGATGACTCTGACTCTTGCCTTGAAGCAATACTTCTTTAATATCTGGAACATCGGAATCAAGACGCTGAGCAGCGCATGAGCTGCAGTGGTCAGCGACCCATAGCTGACTGCTAGCGTCAGGGCCAGCAAACTAGAGCTGCCATACCCTTTTACACCTCCCCGCGGTGATCCTGGATAACAGGCTACAGCAGGGCAGACTAGCTAAGAAGAAGGGATCGAAGAGGGAATGCTAACCTGGTACTAAAGAAATGCTTGCTGAAGTCGGGTGTGTTGGACCGTTAGGTGCAAATATCGCAGTCAAGCTGTAAACTACGACACAACGCATTCCGTTCTCTGGGCTACATTATGCCACAAGCCCTTTCAGGGTTTGGTAGAGGGAGATTGAGTAAGAACAAAGCCAATCCCAAGCCAAGCCATCTGGAACATTATTTCTCTGCCATTCGTTATGAACATAAAGATTTAGTTTTGGTCAAGGTACTTTCCCAACCTATACGATGTCACACCTCCGCTGCTTTGTGGGATACCTGTTTACTGGCAAGGCTTGGAGAGTAAAACCTGTACAAAATCTGCATCCTGTGATATCTCCAGTCGTCAGGATAATATCTTGCCACTAGCTAAAGGTAGTTCAGGACGAGAAAGTGAGGTTGACATATTGTCTAAATCTGTCTCACTTTAATCAAAATCACAGCGCAAGTCACCCATTTCAGCCGACACAGCAAAATGAAAAAATTGTTCACACAGCTCAACAAAGAGAGGGGTCTTCATTACACGCAAGTGACGAACAACTCCATTGATATGGGGGTCAAGAGATAGATAGAAGGTAGATAGACAGACAAACAAACAGAGAGAGAGACAGATAGATTGAGAGAGAGAGAGAGAGAGAGATAGTGAGAGAGTGAGAAAAAGAAAGGGAGAGAGCGAGCGTGATGAAACCTGCAACAGTGGAAAAGATACACAGCAAGCACGTAAGAGGAGTTCAAAATAAGGAATTGAAAGCTCCATCGCAGATAACTGATACACACGAAACAAAATATAAGTTTAGAAGTCCGCCCTCAATAACCATCGTACTTGCTATTACATGGATTCGTCAATTTGAAAGGTATGCTAGCTCGGAAATATATCTACGGACTAGTTACACTGTTACTGCCTCTCATTTGCGATTTTCAAAGAGGTTGTTCAAGAGCAGCTGTCAGCAGGCATCATCGTGTTCTGATATTGTCAGGTCATTAAAAATGTGTGCTTTATTTATCTGCTGCTTGTCGTTTGGTGCAATATTGTCGTTTCATGTTTGAAAGTAAAGTAAGTATTTCAATTTCACAGCTGTGTGGCACACTACGAGTGATGTGGTCAGCATCACGCCGGGCGCTTTAACTTCCAAGACTTGGTCTGGTACACAATTCTTGATGCAGGGTCGAATCCGGAACTGTTTGCGATCGACAAGTTACCCAGCGTGAACTGGGAATTGAACCTAGATCTCTTGTATGAGCAGCAAGTGCACTAACAAATGCGATACCACGGTTCCGTTTCAGGTTGTAGAGTGAGATTAATATTGATGGTGTTATTGTTATATCTGAATTTGTGGTTGTAGTAATGGACGTATGTAGTAAAGCTGGAAGAATTAGTAGTAGTTCATACCTTTATAGTTGTAGTAGTAGAAACAGTAGTAGTATTAGTAGTATTATTAGTAGTAGTATTAGTAGTATTATTAGTAGTAGTGGTAGTAGTAGTAGAAGAAGTAGTAGAAGAAGTAGTAGCAGTTATAGTAGTAGTAGTACTGTCGTAGTAGAAATAGTAGTATTAATTACAGTATTAACAATAGCTGAAGTATTGGTTGTAGTAATAGTTATAGTAGAGAAATTAATAGTAGTTTAAAAAAAAATGTATAATAGTACTAGTAGTAGTAGAAGAAATAGTAATAGAGGTAGGGGCAGTAGCACTAGCAGGGGTAGAGCAATTAGTAGTGGTAGTAGTTGTGATAGTAGTAGTAGTAGTGGTAGTAGTTGTAGTAGTAGTAATCGTTGGAGTAGAAGTAGTAGTAGTAGAATAGAAGAGAAGAGGTAGTGGCCGTAATATCTTATTATTAATAGTAGTAATAGTGGTAAGTAGAAGTAGTACTTGTAGTAGTAATAGTAGAAATATCAATTTCAATGCTCGGAGTAGTAGTAATTGTAGCAGTAATAGTAGTAGTAGCAGTAATAGTAGTGGTAGACCATTTAGTATTTGCTTTAGTTATAGTAATATAAGTTAAAGTAACTTAGGTAGTGTTAGTGGAATAATAAGAAATAATGTTATGCGATAAGTAACAGTATTAATAGTAGAACTAGTAGTAGTATGGACTGTACCAGTACCGATAGTAACATTTGTTAGTATAGTAAAATCACTGTAGTAGTAGTTGCAGTCTCCGCATTGGTAATATATATATATAAATATATTAAATAAAAATACAGTAAGTTAATCTCTAGATATTGTAAGTTCAATGTGAACTACAACTTTGAGTGTCCTATATTGCAGCATCTCGAGGCTATGGCAGTGGCTTATCCGTGCAACTGGTCAATGCTGCCAAAGCGAGCATTTGTATTAATACAGTAACTAAGAAATCTATATTGACTGGAAAAATGATATTAAGACATTTCATTGAATTTATAGTCAGAAAGGATGCATGGACAACTTTGTGACAATAGAACATCTCTAGGGCCTGAATGTCAGATGAACATATCAAATACATATTAATGGTTGAACGACAAGCTGGCTGAGAAAACATAAAACAAAACCAAAGATGCTGAAATCCGATAAGGACATATGGTTGTGAAAGAAACCAATCGTTAGCGCCACGAGGTACATCAAACAGTGATGATAGTGATATGTATATAAAGTTACATAGACTTAATGTCAGAGAAATAACTGTTTCTTCACTCAAGATATCGCTGGTCTAAACACGTGATAACCCATTTAGTCAGCCGCGAAGTGCAAGCTATTTTACTGTCAACTGGCGGTTGGTTTATGACCAGCGACTGTTCTTAATCTCTGAAGAGAATGTTAACCCTCCACCATCTCTGGTGTTAAACGCTGACAGATGAAAGACGTTAGAAGGGGAATGTGATAAAACGGTGCAAATATCAAGAGTTCAAAAAGGCAGCAGATTGTATTTGATCGCTGAGAATATTACATCCTGCTTTTTGGATTGTAAATGGGTTTATTGATATGTACTGGATTCAGTATTTGGTAACAGTGTCTGACACGTACGCTGACAAAGGTACATTGATTTGTTCTGGATTCAGTATTTAGTGACAGTGTCTGACATGTACGCTGACAAAGGTACAAGGACGGGTAGCTGTAACATTTGAAATTAGATGCTTGAGCTATTACCAGTTGAACCGAAGAGAGCAGGTCGTTGTCTTCAGACTTCGCACTGGCCACAACAGACTGAGGTACCACCTATTCAACAAATTGAAGATAGGGTGTACCGACGAATGCCCGTGCGGTACTGGTAAAATGACCACTGAACATCTGCTGCAGAACTGCCCGACATACGAGGATCAGAGAGAGCAGATGTGGCCATTGCCAGTGGAACTGCAAGACAAGCTCTATGGCAGTGGCGAGAGTCTCAGGATGACCGCCGCTTTTTTCGAAAAAATAATGGTTACTGTCTGACTGTGTACGCAGAAGAAGAAGAAGAAGATGCTTGAGAAAAGTTAGCAAGATCAATTTAAGTACCGTCTTTGCAACGAAGGTTGGTTGCATTGGACCTCCACTATCTTCTTCCTTTTGTCTTGACGGTACATTCTGCCAGAATGGCATGTCCGGCCTCTTGTCCGCCGACATTCAACCTTCTTCGCTTGCAGCGTTTTCTATAAAGTCATCATCAGGATTCTCTGTCGGTTGGCGTTGGCGATCATGGACCTCCCTCCACTTCTATCACATTTGTCGTTTCCCAATTCTGTTGTTGATTGTCGTCCGTGCCATTCTATCAGGCTATGCAACATCTTCTCTCTCTCATCATCCTCTGTCTCTCAGGATGTCCAGCATCTTCTATCCCAGCCTTCCTCTGTCTCTCCGGCTGTCTACCATCTTCTCTCTCGACCTTCCTCTGTCTCCCAGACTGTCTACCATCTTCTCTCTTGGCCTTTCTCTGTCTATCAGGCTGTCCAGCATCTTCTCTCTTGGCCTGTCTCTGTCTCTCAGGCTGTCTACCATCTTCTCTCTCGACCTTCCTGTCTCTCAGGCTGTCTACCATCTTTTCTCTCGACCTTCCTCTGTCTCTCATGCTGTCCAGCATCTTCTCTCTTGGCCTTCTTGTGTCTCTCAGGCTTTCAAGAATCTTCTCTCTCAGCCTCCCTCTGTCTCTCAGGCTGTCTACCATCTTCTCTCTTAGCCTTCCTCTGTCTCTCAGGCTGTCCAGCATCTTCTCTCTTGGCCTTCCTGTGTCTCTCAGGCTGTCCAGCATTTTCTTTCTCAGCCTCCCTCTGTCTCTCAGACTGTCCAGCATCTTCTCTCTCGGCCTTCCTCTGTCTTTCAGGCTGTCTACATCTTCTCTCTCGGACTTCCTCTGTCTCACAGGCTGTCCAGCATCTTCTCTCTCGGCCTTCCTCTGTCTTTCAGGCTGTCTACATCTTCTCTCTCGGACTTCCTCTGTCTCACAGGCTGTCCAGCATCTTCTCTCTTGGTCTTCCTCTATCTTTCAGGCTGTCCACATCTTCTCTCTCGGCCTTCCTCTGTCTCACAGGCTGTCCAGCATCTTCTCTCTCAGCCTTCCTCTGTATCTCAGGCTGTCCAGCATCTTATCTCTCGGCCTCCTCTGTCTCTCTTTCCTGCTATCTTTCCCGTTGTCACGACGTGCTCAAAGCCGGCTCTTCTCATAACTTGCCCGAAACTGATGGCTGTCTTGATCTGATTCTTGCAATAAGCTGTCTTTCTGTTTGTGCCTCCTCGAGTACTGTATCATTAGTTTTCCATGTAGTCTAAGGGGCCGCATCATTCTTCTGTAAAAACCACATCTACTTTGCTTCCAAAGATATGTGCGCTTGCTTGCTGATTATCCATGATTCACTGCCATATGTCAGTACTGGTTCCACGTAGCACCCAAGAACTTCCTTTCTCAGTTCCAGTGGCAAGACATATTCTATTTATCAATTCTGTATTTTATTTCGTAATTGCATCTTCCAACTGATGTTATGTATATGCCCAAGTATTTAAACGTGTTAACTTGTCCCAACTCGGTCCGCTTTTCTTTGATGCAGCATTTTGGAAAACCCAGTTTCTTAGTCACTACCATCACCTTAGAATTCTTTTTATTTAAACTGAGGTCTTTGTTTTCACTTTGCTGAAATACCGTGTTTACCATTTCCTGCAATTGATTTCCTATAAAGTATCGTGTCTTTTTATATGACCAAAATATTCGACTTGCTTAATTTTAATGTTAGTCAATAGCTGTCTACTCATTCCCACCCGCGTCATGACATCGCTATTTGTTTGTTTCTCTTTCCATGAAATGCGACACATTCTTCTATATAACACTATTCCGATGACCTCTATTTTTTTTCCAACAGTTTCTTCATAGTCCATATTTCTGCACCGTACAAGAATGTTGATAATATAACAATATATATTTATTACAATTATATAACTCATACGTGATGAGTCTCACTGTTAATGTCAATTAGTGAACAATAACATTGGTGAACAATAACATTGGTGAACAATAACATTGGTGAACAATAACATTGGTGAACAATAACATTGGTGAACAATAACATTAGTGAACAATAACATTGGTGAACAATAACATTAGTGAACAATAACATTGGTGAACAATAACATGGACAGCATTTATAAACAGTACTATGTGTGTCACATGTAAGCAATATCGTGGGGATTCCGTGGCGAAGTGGTTAAGCCGTCGGCCTCGTGATCAGGTAGTGTGGGTTCGACTCCGGACTATGCTGTCTTTTTCACTGGTGCTTGATGCTGAGTCCCCTGCATCTCGTAGTCGCCCTCTAGTCGTCTTGTCCTTGACTTGCCACTGGGGTCGGGCGGCACGAGACGAGAGAGTGAGGATAACAAGTATTGCTGTTAATCCTTACTAAAAATAGCTCTAGTAAAATAAATTATTCCATCATCGTCTGCGATGGACAGCGGCCTTTGCCTTTTTGAAGCAATATCATACAGGGCATCAGGAAACAAAATCATTCATGATAAGTAAATAAGAAAGGAATCAATATACTAAGCAGTGGATGAGCTGCAACGGTCAGCCATCCATTGCTTACTGTTAGCGTCAGGTCCAGCGACCTAGACCTAGAGCTACCAAGACACTTCTACACCTCCACGTGGTGATCCTGGATAACAGGCTGCAACGGGACAGACCGGCTAAGAAGAAGAGATCAAAGAGGGAAAGCTAACCCATTTTCCAAAAATGCGTGCTGAAGTCGGATGTATCCTACCAAATGATGCAAATATCGCAGTCAAGCTGTAAAGTACAATACAACGCATTTCTTTCTCCTCTCTACATCTGGCTATTTGCGAAGCCCTTTTCAGGGCTTGGTACCGGACGTTTGAGAACGTTCAGGGCTTGTTAGCGGGAGATTGAGAACGTCCAGGGCTTGGTAGCGGGAGATTAAGAACGTTCAGGGCTTGGTAGCGGGAGATTGAGAACGTTCAGGGCTTGGTAGCGGGAGATTGAGAACGTTCAGGGATTGGTAGCGGGAGATTGAGAACGTTCAGGGCTTGGTAGCGGGAGATAGAGAACGTCCAGGGCTTGGTAGCGGGAGATTGAGAACGTTCAGGGCTTGGTAGCGGGAGACTGATAACGAACGATGACCTATGGGGACCACGTGGGTTAGTGATTAAGTTACACGGCTCACAATCTAAAGGTGCTGGGTTTGCTCCCCAATCACATCACCCGCTGTTACCTCAGGGAAGCAAACCTCCAGAAAATGCAGGAGGAAGCAGACCCTTACATAAAATGCATGCCGAAATTGGATGCACTTGAACCGACTGGCACACACTAAAAACATAGTGCAACGAACATAGAATTAGGGGGTAGATAAATAAGGCGAACGCAAAAACAAACAGAAACATGTAGATGACCCGCCTTTCAATGGCGGTTACATCGTTCAGGGTCCCAAATTCTCTATCAATGGTCTCTATCAAGGGCCTCCGTGGACCAGTTCATAATGAATCGCCTATTTGAAGCATCGTTAATGGTCTTACAGGACGCAAAGGAGTGATTCCAGTGCGTTGGCGGTGCTCCCCAGTGGTCGTTTCTGTCTGTGTGGTACCATATTGCTGTCTATGTGCCCTATAGATTGTTCGTTCATCGCAGTAAATGGCCCGCCTAACGGCGTTTGATCTTGTCTGTATGAATAACTGCATCCTTTACCAAGAATAATTGACGTGTGTCAGTTATCTGTAACTTTTGGGCCCTGGCTATGAGGCGTGAGGTCGACCGTGCGCCTCTTTAGTGTAGCTTCTGTTACTCTGACATTGGAGTATGAGTGACCGACTATGTATATTCCATATAGCGCATTGTAGAAAATGGAGAGAAAATAAATGAAAAAAAACTGTTAAAGTTGATTAAAGTTAAGTTTAATCAAAATTTTTTAATGGGTATGGTCAGATACCGTACCGAGACGAGAACACAAACAAAACCTACGTTACGACCAATAGGCCTTCATCGGGGACAACAAATAACAACAATACTGGACTATCAAATCAACATATAACATTGTAGATAGAAGCGTGCTGTTGAAGGGAGAGAGGTGCGTGGGCTTTGGTCATGGCTGTTGTCTAGTAAGGGTTTTATAGGCGAATAAACTGCCCACGTGTCCTTCCACGAGACCCTTCCCTGAGCCGACTGCTACCTTCGTTAGAGTCATTGAAGTTGAGGTCTGAAGACGAACGAGGAAGAAGAAATTCCCACAGAGAGTATGTTTACTCTTGTGTGCGCCCTGAAAAGGACGTTAAGTGGCGGTTTGTTGTAGCTTTCCTCACATGCTGAGCTATGTTTGGCTTCATCTGAGTTTCTCTGAATACTACGGGGATCACGTCCATCCCTCACCTTGTTAGACAGGCTACCATGAAACAACCCGTTTCCAATTTAGGACTACTGGGAAGTCGAAGTGAGGGTCTTGGTCAGTATATTCTGTCTGACCCTGATTAACATCTCTGATCAGTATGTTTTGCCTGACCAGACGTTAGTCTTCCTCCACACCTATTTAAGTTAGTCCACGATCACCTACTTGAATCGACACAGCACACGATGGTGATGAAACTTTCTATTACCGCGACCTCTCGCACTATCTCTTACCTTTTCAATGAACTTCGACCTTTCTGATATTCGCCACCCACAGATACATTAACTTGAAAACATCCGGTTTAACTTCTTGACACTCAAAGTGCCTTTACAGTATCTACAATTACACTCAAAAGTCACAAACAATGAGAAACATATTCAGGAAACCCAAGTCAAAACTTGACTCAAGAATGTAATGTTACCTGCGATCCGTTGAGATGGCTAGATTGGAAAGCTATTGGCTCGGCCGATGATAAGCGGTTCTCTTAATGTTGATTTGACTTCTACCCCGTTCGTTTTCAGATAAAAACGCAGACATCCATCACGAATAAATTCTATGCGCATAGTTATTTTTAGATCAATTTAAGTACAGGAAACTGGTTGCATACAGACTCTGTAAAATTGTAAAGACAAGTATGAAGAAGTTAAGTTAGGAATCTGCTACGGGCAGACCCAGGGACAATTTGTTCATGAAATTCTCAACCTGATATACAGACATCAGCACGTATTAGAACAGACCAACAGAAGAACGTGTTCTTCAAGTAGGTCGAATCCACGAGAACAGCTGACGAACAGAATGATACACTCCATGGTCTGACTATTATGTTTTACCTGACGCTGAATAACATATTATGACCAGTACGTCATGTCTGACCCTGACTAACATAGTCTGACCAGTATGTTTTGTCTCACCTCGACTAACATAGTCTGACTAGTATGTTTTGTCTCACCTCGACTAACATAGTCTGACCAGTATGTTTTGTATGGCCCTGATTAATATAATCTGATCAGTATGTTTTGTCTCACCTTGACTAACATAGGTTGATCAGTATATTTTGTCTGACCTCGACTAACATAGTCTGACCAGTGTGTTTTGTCTCACCTCGACTAACATAGTCTGACCAGTATGTTTTGTATGGCCCTGATTAATATAATCTGATCAGTATGTTTTGTCTGACCTCGACTAACATAGGTTGATCAGTATGTTTTGTCTCACCTCGACTAACATAGTCTGACCAGTATGTTTTGTATGGCTATGATTAATATAATCTGATCAGTGTGTTTTGTCTCACCTTGACTAACATAGGTTGATCAGTATATTTCACCTGACCCTAACATAGTTTGATCAGTATATTTCACTTGACCCTGACTAAAAAAGTTTGAACAGTATCTTTTACCTGACCCTGACAAACATAATTTGATCTGGCTGTTTTGCCTGACCCTGACAAACATAATTTGATCTGGCTGTTTTGCCTGACACTGACAAACATAATTTGATCTGGCTGTTTTGCCTGACCCTGACTAACATAATTTGATCTGGCTGTTTTGCCTGACCCTGACTAACATAATTTGATCTGGCTGTTTTGCCTGACCTTGACTAACATAATTTGATCTGGCTGTTTTGCCTGACCCTGACTAACATAATTTGATCTGGCTGTTTTGCCTGACCCTGACTAACATAATTTGATCTGGCTGTTTTGACTGACCCTGACTAACATAGTTTGATCTGGCTGTTTTGCCTGACCCTGACTAACATAGTTTGATCTGGCTGTTTTGCCTGACCCTGACTAACATAATTTGATCTGGCTGTTTTGCCTGACCCTGACTAACATAATTTGATCTGGCTGTTTCGCCTGACCCTGACTAACATAATTTGATCTGGCTGTTTTGCCTGACCCTGACTAACATAATTTGATCTGGCTGTTTTGCCTGACCCTGACTAACATAATTTGATCTGGCTGTTTTGCCTGACCCTGACTAACATAATTAGATCTGGCTGTTTTACCTGACCCTGGCTAACATAATTTGATCTGGCTGTTTTGCCTGACCTTGACTAACATAATTTGATCTGGCTGTTTTGCCTGACCCTGACGAACATAGTCTGTCTGATCATTATATTTCACCTGACACGAGCTGAGGCTATTTCCTTCATGGTTATGCTGGTCACATCTGAGTAGCCCGTTGACCGCCCTCCATCCGCCCCACCCCCTACCCACCTTGTCACCTTGGGCACAGATCGTGAACCGGGTCTACGATTGTCACCGTCAGCGGGGTATCAGTCGGTAAGATAACACTCGCGTCGCTGTCTCGCCCTAGAATGTTTTATTATCATGTGCCCTCCAGTTGCCCATAGATGCGGTGAAGGAATAAAATAACATGAGTTCTCTAGTTATATTAAGTGAGGACCACTGACTGTGGACGGGGGCCACTCTTCCCCTTCTCTCTTCTCTCACCTCACTCTGTTTCATTTGACTCTATCCCACAGTCACACTCTTGCACAACTTTCACACGCGCCCTCGTGGTAAAGCCCTTCCATTGCACTTTGGTTGGGCTAGCTTCTGAGGGCGTACAAACCTCGCATAGGTACATACAGATGCACACATGCATCCAAGCACTGGTTTATGCGTCCTGATATCGCCCAATTGACTACGGTCTGAGTTGGAAAATGGCGCGCCTCCGCCAGTAGAAACTAGTGAGGCAAACATCTAAGCAAAAAAAAAAAAAAAGTTATGTTAAGTATTGACATCACTGCGCCTCGGGCAGGTCTTTAGGCACTTATTATCCCTCATAAAATGGCGAATCGTGCGGATACTAATGGTTCTAATAGCCACCTGGTTGTACAAGCTTCATCTCCGTTCTCTCAGGCCGTCATCATCGCTCCATCCACAATTGATTTCTTCTTCTTCAGCCTTCGTTCGGAAATGGACGTTGTGACGCTGTGTTGTAGTTTACATCGAGGCTGAGAAATCTGCGCTTTTCTACAACCAGGATCGCCTTCACATTACAGTACATATTCCCTCTGACACACTTCACTACAGCATCATGTTTCCTGCGCTTCCGCTTGAAGACATATATGGCTTGGCTTGGCTTCGATCGTT
The DNA here is from genome assembly GCA_036924085.1 of Ariolimax columbianus. Classification (NCBI taxonomy): domain Eukaryota; kingdom Metazoa; phylum Mollusca; class Gastropoda; order Stylommatophora; family Arionidae; genus Ariolimax; species Ariolimax columbianus. The sequence goes on from JAVGWX010000011.1 coordinate 20,199,903, forward strand.
CTCAATCTCCCGCTACCAAACCCTGACCAGGGCCTCAGTAGCAGAATGTAGTCCAGAAAATGAAATGCGTTGTGTCGTAGTTTACAGCTTGACTGCGATATTTGCACCTTTCGGTCCAACACATCCGATTTCAGCAAGCATTTGTTGAGTACCGGGTTAGCAATCCCTCTTCGATCCCTACTCCTTAGCCAGTCTGCCCTGCTGCAGCCTGTTATCCAGGATCACCGCGTGGAGGTGTAGAAGGGTCTTGACAACTCTGGTTCGATGGCCCTGACACTATCAGTCAGCTATGGGTTGCTGACCACTGCAGCTCATGCGCTGATCAGCATCTTGATCCCTGAAGACGTATATAGCATTGGTCATCTCTGGTTCACGGACACTGATGAAGGCAGCCTGCTATGAGCTGCTAACTGCTGTCAGCTAATTCACTGCTCTGTATCAAAGGCCCCAATTGATTTCAAAACTATGTAGTCTGTGGATTGCCGACTCATCAAATGCAGTGCCAACAAGATAGGGCATTAAACTACCTCAAGGATCAAGATGCTGAGCAGCGCATGAGCTGCAGTGGTCAGCGACTCATAGCTGACTGCTAGTGTCAGGGCCAGCGGACCAGAGCTGCCAAGACCCTTTTACACCTCCACAAGATGATCCTGGATAACAGTTTGCAACAGGGCATTCTGACTAAGGGGAAGGGATCGAAGAGGGAATGCTAACCTGGTACTCAAAAAATGCTTGCTGAAGTCGGATGTGTTGGACCGAAAGGTGCAAATATCGTAGTCAAGCTGTAAACTAAGACACAACGCATTCCATTCTTTGGACTACATTCTGCTACTTAAGCCCTTTCAGGGTTTGGTAGCGGGAGATTGAAAACGAACGAAGCCAAGCCAAGCCAAGCCAAACTACCTCAGAATTTTACCTCTATCCATATTCAAAGTTAGTACCATGAAAGTTGTCCAGATTTCTCCCTCGGCTTTCGTCCTGAAAAAGACGCTATGACGTAGTTTACAACTAGACTACCATATCTACTCCTTCGACCCGAAACATACCGTTTCAGCTGGCTCTTTTGTGGATATTTGGTTTGCCTTCCCACTGTCAACCCTATTTTCTTAGCCAGACTACACAACTGTAACCCGTTTCCAGGGCCGCCGCTTGAAGCTGCAATCTTGGCGAGAATACCAGTACTGGCATTTCCATGAATCACAGTCCTGATCATACGAAGCATGAAGCGATAACTATTTTACATAATACGAGGCGTGTTCAAATGAAACCGGACCAAACTGCATCAAGTGAACATATGTATGATGCGCATGATGACGTCACTTCTGATGTAAACAGCACATACAAACAGTCAAGTTTGCAAAATTTCATTATGTTTGCTCATAATTTTCTCAATAGACCGTTGAAAACATGGTGGGTGTGATATGGAATACGGACAGAGCTGATCAGCGAACCGTGATTCGGTTTCTAACAGCTGAAGGATGTCGACCAGTTGAAATTCATCGCAGAATACCGGCAGTATGGTGACAAAAGTGTATCGAAGATAACAGTGAAGAACTGGACAACGATGTTTATAGAAGGATCTGAGTTAACCTTACGCACTCCACATTATTTTTGAAAAAAATTTGACCTAATTAATTTTCTTAATTAGTCGCTGTGGTAGTCGTCTTTCAAAATTTGTAACTTTTATGTTTGTTTGTCAATAAATATGATTTTCTGGTGTGTAGATACACAATAGCATAACGAACATGTGGGTGTTATTGTTTTTGTTGTATGATTGTTAGTTTTTGAGATTTAAAAAGATGAAGTTGAAAATTTATGAAAATCTCGGGAAAAATTTGGACTCGACCACTAGGCCTAGTCGCTTCGATAGAAAACCATGGAAACCACAACAACGTATCGATACTGTGTTTACAATATCGCCACAACTGTTAGTTTCCAATTCAAACGTAGTTCTTTCATTTAAACAAACAAAATAAACAGATCTACGCGATAAAAATCTTTCTCAACAACCTACTTCCCCTTTCGCAAAAAGTCGGCTTGCTCAAAACGGCATATACAAAATTAAAACTGTTCAAAAGCCATTTGTAATCGAACACACGATACTTTAACCGGCAAAATATCGTGTATATATGGAGGGCGTAGTCAGCAGTAAAAAATGGCTGTCAGGAGTGACTCCGTTCAAAAAAAAAAAAAATTTTTCCGCACACCGTTTTTGTAGGCCTAGCTGGTTCAAAGAGAACGGACAAGGGCGTGCTACAGATCTTCAGAGACCAGGTCAGGCGCATATTGTTGCGCCAGAAGATGCCATCGCCAAAATTGATGCATCAATTCAGAGCTTACGTTCGTCACACTGTTATCACCATACACTGCCTGCATTCTGCGATGAATGTCAACTGGTCGAAATCTTTCAGCTGTTAGAAACCGAATCACCGCTCGCTGATCAACTCTGGACGGATTACGTTTCACACCCGCCATGTTTTCAACGGTCTGCTGCGGAAACTATGAGTCGGAAGATAATGAATTTTAGCAATCTTGACGCTTGGTATGTTCTACTTTCATCAGAAGTGACATCATCATGCGCATCGTACGTATGTTCACTTGTTGTAGTTTGGTCCTTCTTCTTCTTCTGCGTACGCAGTCAGAAAGTAACCATTATTTTTTCGAAAAAAGCGGCGGTCATCCTGAGGCTGTCGCCACTGCCATAGAGCTTGTCCACTGTTGATGGCCACATCTGCTCTCTCTGATCCTCGTATGTCGAGCAGTTCTGCAGCAGATGTTCAGCGGTCATTTTAGCAGTACCGCACGGGCATTCGTCGGTACCACCTATCTTCAATTTGTTGAATAGGTGGTACCTCAGTCTGTTGTGGCCAGGGCGAAGTCTGAAGACAACGACCTGCTCTCTTCGGTTCAACTGGTAATAGGCATCGTTTTTGGTGTAACCAGTATGTTCGGTTTCCCATTTGGTCATGTATCTGGCTTTGATAAGCCGTTTTGACTCTTCGTACGTCATACTAGTATCTGTTTGTGGTAGTCTTGCACCTTCTTTTGCCAGTCTGTCTGCCTCCTCGTTGCCTTGGATGTTGCAGTGTGATGGGACCCACTGTACCATTACCCTTTTTGGTGCAGACTGCTGGCACAGTTTGCAGAGTGCTGTTCTTAAGTCATTAAGCTCAGTATTTTTCTGGCTTTTTAGCGCTGTGACTACGGCGATAGCATCTGTAAGCAGGACTATATGGCTTTCATTTTCACTGTGTGTCACCATTTCTTCCACTGCCGCCCTCAGTGCCTCTGCCTCCGCTCTGAAATTGCTTGTGTACTTACCAGTAGCGAATGACAGTGTTATTTTTCTGCCATTTGGTAGGTTCAGGAATGCTCCTGCCCCTCCGTTCTGTGTAGTATTTGTTACAGAACCGTCGGTGTATGCATGGGTCCAGTCCATGCTTGGGTAGCTTTTCGTTATGAAGCTTAGGTAGTTAGGTCCGATTTCATTTGAACACGCCTCATATTTTACATAATACAATACTAACCGTATGCTAAACATTGTTTAGTCATGTTTTACGGCAAAAAACATCGATGACTGCACTGGACGTATTGCCTGCTCTCCGGAATCGATACAGATAAAAGGCGATAAACAAAAAATGTAAACAAAACAGATGGTAGACCTCCTTTTCTCCGATATATGTGTTTGACACCATTCAAGCGGAAATATTTAATAGCGCTTGGATATAAATGAAGCCGGGGTGTCGTACCGTGTCCTAACGTTCTCCGAAGGATCGAATTTCTGCTTATCGTGTGTGGAATATTCTGCTCTCAGCGGGCGGTGACAAATTGTCAAACAGATGAGGCCATAACTAAACAAGAGCCAGACCCGGTCTATATATCTACTTGTATGTATCTGTTTTCGTGTATATATGATCCTATTTTCAAATTGATGGTCCTCTTATCTATAGGTTGCTACCTACGACGTGGTTTGATAACAAGGTGCAAAGTGAAGACAGAATGGATGTTTTCATTTTGAGATAAATTTGACATATGTGATGTCAGAGAATGGTTGTCCAGATAACAATAATATGGAGGTAATTTTTGCAAATGAGTAATTTCGTTCAAATGACAGGGATTGGCGAGGTTCCAAAATTATGGTGGTAATTTTGGCAAATGAGAAAGTTCATCCAAATAACACAAATTGGCGAAGTCTGCAGATTATGGAAGTAATTTTAACAAATGAGATATCTGAGATTGGTTGTCCAATTAAAAAGAGCATACAATGCCCGCACATTTTTGAGGTAATTCTAGTAAATGAGGTATCTGAGAAAGGTCGTCTAAATAACAAGAATGTGCAAGGTTTTGGCAAATGAGAAACTTCGTACAAAGAACAAGAATTGACAAGGTCTCAAATTATGAAGATAGTTTAGACAAATGAGAAAGTTCGTACAAAGAACAAGAATTGACAAGGTCTCAAATTATGGAGGTAATTTTGACAAATGAGAAAGTTCGTCCAAATAACAAAAATTTACTGGGTATAACAATTTTTCAGTTCATTGTGGCAAATGAGAAATTTAGTTTAAAAAACAAAAATTGGAAATGTCCGCAGATAATGGAAGTATTTTTAACAAATGAGATATATGAGAAAGGTCGTCCAAATAACAAAAATGTCCAAGGTCTTCAAATTATGGAGGTAGTTTTGGCCATATGATAAAGTTTGTCAAAATAACAAGGGTTGACAAGGTCCCAAATTATGGAGGTAGTTTTGGCCATATGAGAAAGTTTGTCAAAATAACAAGGGTTGACAAGGTCCCAAATTATGGAGGTAGTTTTTGGCCACATGAGAAAGTTTGTCAAAATAACAAGGATTGACAAGGTCCCAAATTATGGAGGTAGTTTTTGGCCACATGAGAAAGTTTGTCAAAATAACAAGGATTGACAAGGTCCCAAATTATGGAGATAGCTTTGGCCACATGAGAAAGTTTGTCAACATAACAAGGATTGACAAGGTCCCAAATTATGGAGGTAGTTTTGGCCACATGAGAAAGTTTGTCAAAATAACAAGGATTGACAAGGTCCCAAATTATGGAGGTAGTTTTGGCCACATGAGAAAGTTTGTCAAAATAACAAGGATTGACAAGGTCCCAAATTATGGAGATAGCTTTGGCCACATGAGAAAGTTTGTCAAAATAACAAGGATTGACAAGGTCCCAAATTATGGAGATAGCTTTGGCCACATGAGAAAGTTTGTCAAAATAACAAGAATTGACAAGGTCCCAAATTATGGAGGTAATTTTGGCCACATGAGAAAGTTTGTCAAAATAACAAGGATTGGCAAGGTCCCAAATTATGGAGGTAATTTTGGCCACATGAGAAAGTTTGTCAAAATGACAAGGATTGACAAGATCCCAAATTATGGAGGTAGTTTTGGCCACATGAGAAAGTTTGTCACAATAACAAGGATTGACAAGGTCCCAAATTATGTAGGTAATTTTGGGAAATAAGATATATGATAAAGATCTTTAAAATAACAAGAAAAGACAAGTTCAGACATCAGCCAATAGGGCACGCTTTCGAAACTGAACACTTGCTGGCTCGATTGGTGATTTGGCATTGTCGGCAGAATGAAAGAAGTTCAGCTACCCAATAATCATAGGTAGCAAATAGCCAAGGATCCAGATCCAGGCGCAACCCAAAGTCCGCTGAGATGATATTGTAACAGTTTATGAGAGACTGCAATGCATGGTAAATGTAGTCTGATAGTAGATACTGCCGACGGTGATGATATGTTAGAAACTTCATTGTGCTAAGCAACAGTTTTGTAAGATGAGGTGGCCAGTTTCCTTCCTCGTTGCCTTTTTGTCTCACATGTCTTCAACCAGTTACCCATTTACAGCTTGGTTGATTGGTTGCCGGTAACGGAAATTGAACCCGTACCATTGCGCTAATCAGGCGCTCATATTAAAGACTGTCAATTCGAATGAAATCAGAGGAAGACGACGTATGGAATAGTCTCTTATGTAGCAGCTTCGACTTGGAGGTATGGACTGATGCTATTTCTTCTTCGGTCTTTAGTCCTGAAAAAGGTATTGTGACGTTGGGTCTTAGTTTACAGCGAGACTGCGATATATGCGGCTTTCAAACCGACACGTGCGATTTCTGTTGAGGACCAATGCTAAGATTCACGTATTGGTGAGCCTACTGATCAGCCAATTATTGCAGTACTGCAATAAGAGCCCATGTCCACCCTCGTCTGTAAGCAAGTGGTAAAAGAAGAGTACTAGAAACTGCTTCCAGGGACAATTCGTCACAAATGAACAATTTATCACGAGTAGTTTCAGACCGACCGGAGTGCTCCGTCGGGGACTTTGTGTATGACTAGGACAATAATAGCACCACTGCTCCAAAGTAAGACCCGACAAACTGTGTGACATGGCATAACACCAGCCATGGCTAGGTGGTTAGTTCAGAGCAGCATAGATGGCGGCCTAACACGCATGAGGTCTACTTTGATCTAGTGTTTGAATCTATATAGATGGACTCGCACATTGGTTAACCACTCTCCGTAAGTACTTGCTTGTCGCAACGCTGCGGAGTATTAAGCTAGCTCGAGCCTAGCCCTCTAAGCAGAAAATCTTTCTCCTGGCTACATCCAGCTCATTCCAGAGCTGGGACTTGCACAGGGGCATCTGCAATTGTAGAAGTACAGGTCGACCAAAGAACTAAGAACTAAGCTTCAGACTACGCAGGAAAGTGACAAAAGCCAACACTTCAACTTTGAATTTTCCATATTGTATTTTTATTGGGTATTTTCGAGCGGAAAAGCCGAGGCTCTCGAGAATTCACCCAATCAAATGACGCCTTTTATCTGAGTGCGGTTGGGGACGATGAGGCTAACGTCTGGTCAGGTACTAGACACTGATCAGATAATTTTAGCCGGGGTCAGGAGAAATATATTGGCCAAGACGCTCACCTGACCTCCTTGTTGGTCGTCCTCTGAGCGGGATGTTGTCGGGGACAACGGTCTGGCTATCAAGGTGAGATTCGACGTGATCCCCGTAGTAGTGAGCGACAGGCAGATGAAGCCAAGCATAGCACAACCGCCTGGAGGACCTCCGTCCACCTTCATCAACACACTCGGGATGTGAAGAAAGCCACGACAATCCGCCACTCCTACGTCCTTTTTAGGGCGCGCAAAATAGTAAATTTACTCATTTTTGGCATTCAACAACAACAACACCAACAACAACAACAACAACACCAACAACAACAACACCAACAACAACACCAACAACAACAACACCAACAATAACAACATCTTGATGCGGTCTACGTATAATCTTGAACACCTTTAAGACCCTTGGTTGCACGACAGTTTGACGTCCCTGTTGTACGAAGCGTGTTCAAATGAAACCGAACCGAACTGTAACAAATGAACATACGTACGATGACGTCATTTTTGGTATATACAGCACATACCAATCGTCAAGTTTGCAAAATTTCATTATCCTCCGACTCACAGTTTCCTCAGCAGACATTTGAAAACATGGTAGGTGAGATACGGAATCTGTACAGAGTTGATCAGAAAGGGGGTGATTCGGTTTTTAACAGATGAAGGATGTATACAAGTTGATATTAATCGCAGAATGCATGCAGTTTATAGTAACACAAGTGTGTCGAAGACAACAGTAAAGCACTGGACAACGATGTTTAAAGAAGTCCGTGAAGCCAAAATGAAGTTCATTTATCAGAGCTGGGGGGGGGGGGGGGGGGGGTTGGACGGCTAGATAGGGTTGAGTAGCAGCACAGTCAGAGCTGGATTATTGCATCAATGTCAGCCAACCAGAGCTGATACCCTATCCCGCCTACAATCGGCTACCCTTAATGCTTGCTTCATTAATGTAGTCAGTCTGGCAAAGGTGATTGGTTGGTTATTGATTCAACAGCCTGTAATCTCTTGCCCTTAGATCCAATGCTATATAATGGTGTCTGCAAATGCCAGTGAGCTGTCGTTTAGTTCTGTACACAGTGTTCCATTTGTTGGGCATCGGATGAATAAGCTCTTTCCTAAACCGCATCAGTCCCCAGCACCTACCCTTGTGCGTCATTATACTCACCATCTACTCATTAACTGCAAGGCGCTTGCAGACATGATATAAAGATTCTTACAAGCACTTCTTGTAATTGTCAAAACGCTGAAGGGGGTATTAAGACAGCTGAAGAAGAGCTGTATCTATATAAGAATAGCATTGGGCTGCCAAGAGCAGGCTTGCTCAGCAGCTATGGGTTAACAACAACAACAACAACACCGTCAAGCGTCGGTCACAGACACATGGAGTTCAATAGTTTCATAAATATGAGTGCTCAGCAGGCACTCTGGGGTATGATCTGGGTGAATCCTGTTCAAGTAGCTTACGTTAAATATATAGGAGGCAAACTCGGTTCCCAAGAAAGTCAGTTGTAAATCAGATATGCCGGACCGACAAGCGCAAATATCGCAGCTTCGCTGTAAACTACCACACGTCATAACATTCTTTTTGGTTCGAACGCCGAAAAAAATGTCACTTCAATGCCCGTCTTTGTCTCCAGAGAACTGCATGTTTCAATCCCTTTTAATCAAGCCTTCTGTCTTGTCCTTCTTAGTATGTCAGTTGTTAGTTAGCTGCCCATCGTATGCGAATATGGCAGACATGTTTAATCAGATGTGACCGCATATGACTGTATAGTCTGATCTGAGCGTGACAACTCTACCGAGTGTAGGCGCACAGGTGAACATAATTAGTAATTATGCCATCTTGCATTCTTTCCTTTCGAGCAGCTCGCTTTTCCTACGCCTTCATAATGGTCTCTGCTCAGCGATGCGAGCACCCTGTGTGATTGCAGTGCGTCAGGATGGGCGGCTCGAAACAAACAGCTCCAAGGCAGCGACAACGATGGAGAAACTATTCAAAGAAACATTTAGAGTGTATTTTATGCAAGGGTCTGCTTCCTCCTGCATTTTCTAAGGGTCTGCTTCCCCTGGGTAACGGCCGGTGCTGTGGTGGGGATCGAAGCCAGCTCCTTCGGGTTGTGAGCCGTGCCACTTAACCACTAAGCCACGCCTTCCCCTCTAACCTTCTGACCGATGTTAAGCTGTCTGCGGAGACAGTTTGCGTGAAAATGATTGTTGTCTGACATGCTTGCTCTAAACTTTCTACGTTTCTGCTTGGCTTTTCCTTCTGCTATTATTTCTATTCTTCTATCACTCCATTTGTCTATGCTCTTGTGTTCATCAAAACTTCCTTCGCAGTGCAAATGTGAAGACACTTCCATATTACACACTGTTGTCACTGATAAAGTATTAGAGATCTCATCATACGAGGCCACAGTTTCTTTTCTCGCTACCTTAGAATCAGTAACAGTAAGCCAGTGCCCATTTCCAACTAAGTAAACTAGAGGTTGCCTATAGTGGCAGCTAAATCCCATACCTGCTTCCTGTTCAAAGCGAATGCTCTACCACCACGCAAGTTAATCTGACACATGTCTGTATTTTTACCTGCGATTCTCCCTCTGCGTACAGCGATTCTCGCTCTGCGTACACTTCCGTCCATCCATTTGTCTGTCTGCATATTTATTTGTGTTTGTTTCGCTGGATATCCGTACGTCTGTCTGACTGTCTGCTTTGGTATCCTTGCCTTTTCTGCCATTTTTACTGCCTCATGTCAATTTTTTTAATTATCTTCTTTTCTGCGTCGATCTATCTAACTTCCGTGCATACGCCATTCGCCATATTTTCATGAATATATCAGAACTGATTGTCTGACAGACTCCCGCTTGAACATATGGCAGAGGCGGATGCTTCCAATCTGTACCTTTTCTGATTTCACCTTCTTGAGTTACACACGTATAACTCAAGCTGTGAAGGTCGCGCATCAGACATGTTCATTCAGATATGCTGTACAGTCCGATCTGAGTGTGACAATCTTTATCGCATATAGGACACACATGGACAGCGATAGTAATTAGGCCGTCTTGCATTATGTCCTTTCGTGAAGCTCGCATATCCTTCACCAAAATAACGGTTCTCCACTCAGCAGTGCAGGCACCATGTGATAACTCTGTGCCAGACAGAGCGGTTCGGAGAAAGCAGCTCCAAGACAGCGGCATCGATCGAGAAACTCGTCAAGAAAAAATACAAAGACCCTCTAAGTTTCTTTCCCCCCACCCTGGCAAGCGATGTCCTGTCCTAAGCTAAGCGTACAGCTGCTGTTTAGGTAGGCGTTCATTTGACGTGCAGACAACATGCCCAGTCCATCCGGTCTGGGACATATGATGCAGCAGCATATGAATGCCAGAGAGTCTCGCTCTGCTTATTTACTTTCCGTGTCCAAACACCACGTTATATATCTTGCATCCAGTATTCAGCGACACGGATGGCCTTGTCATTTGCCTCCATCATGTCGCGCCTATTGCATTTTTCCTGGAGGTTGGGGCAGGTCATCAGGTGGTCTAGGTCCTGTATTGCGTTGCAATCACATGTGTCATCCTCTGTGTATCCCCATTGCTACATATTCCTCTTGCACCGTGATACACCAGTTCGGAGTCTGTTCAACGACTTCCATGTTGTTTATGGTAGATGATGTCCAGGAGCAGGTTCCTCCCAAAGTTCCATCTCTGGGGCCTGCACCAATTCATGCCACCTATCGATACAGCGACTTTCAGGGTTTGTATGTATGGGGTTTGTTGTTTTAAGAAATCTCTGCTGAGGACTGCAGAATTTGACGCTATCTTGCCAACCTATCTGAGCACTTTACGGAGACAGTTTACATGAAACTGATTAAGTTTCCTGCCATGCTTGCTTAGGCTGTCCATGTTTCGCATGCGTACAGAATGGTGGTTAGCACAACAGCACGATACACACTCATCTTGGTGGCAACACTGATTCCCTGCCGGTCCCAAACGCTCGCTCGCGTCTTCCAAAAGCAGCAAGGCAGAGGCAAAGACCGCCGTCCATCGTAGACGGTGATGGCATAATTAATTTTTAGTAAGGATTAACTGCGCTACTCTTTATCCTCATTCTCTCGTCTCATGCCGCCCGACCCCAGTGGCAAGTCAAAGACAAGACGACTAGCGGGCGACTACGAGATGAAGGAGACTCCGCATCAAGCACCCGTGAAAAAAACGGCGGAGTCCGGAGTCGAACCCACACCACCTGATCACGAGGTCGACGGCTTAACCACTTCGCCATGGAATCTCCAAAAGCAGCACTGGCCTTGGGAATCGTGTTGTGGACAGTGGAGTCAGGATTGGCTTCTCTGCTGGAGGTACTAGCAAAGTAAGTAAAGCAGCTATCTGCTGTTTGTAGACAATGATCCTGTACAGGAATGTTTGGTTTGTAGGAGGGCTTTCTCTGCGCAAGTCGAAACATTAACTTTAGTATCTTGGTGCTGATCGTAAGACCAAAGTTAGTGTACGCAGGAAGGAAACGTAGTGGAAACGCTGCACAAAGTTCACCATTATTCAATAAACGAGCCGACATGCTATCATGAAACTGACGGACAACTTTTATGCATTTTTCGGGACAACCGAATTTCGCCATTATTTTCCAGTCCGTCCCTGTTAGCGGTATCAAATGCCTTTTTCAGATCAACAAAAGTCGTGTACAGGTCTCGATGATGTTCCTTGCATTTCTTTTGGATTTGACGAGCTGCAAAGCTTATATCAACAGTCCTTCGACCAGCTCTGAAACCACATTGACTCTCTGGGTGTAACTTTTGCTCGAGATGAGTTAATTAGCGGTTGAGCAAGACGCGAGCTAGAAATATTTCTTGTGAATATTCTTTGCAGAAAGTCATTTTGTCCCAAAAAATACATTAAAACAATAATCACAAAACTGCTCGCTTGTAGACTCTAGGAGCATGAACGCCATTTTGGATATGATCTGCCCCCGGAAATGCGACACAATAACGCCCGCTACCTACAGTGACAACAAAACTGAATGTCGATGCCACCTAATGACAAATTTGAAAAATACCTTCTACATTTTTGAGATGTCATCACAGTTTGTGACCTTTTTACTGACTTACCCTCGTTAAAAGTTTTGACAAGAGCGACGATCTGCTACATGATGACGATTAACATAAAAGGTCAAGGTAGTTCTATAACAGAGACTGCTGTCAGTGATGCATTTTTTTTTTTTTTTTGCGTTTGCCTTATTTTCTCTAATCCCCACTGTGGTTTTTATTTTGCGCCTGTCGGCCCAGTGCATCCGACTTCAGCATGCATTTGATGTAAGGGTCTGCTTCCTCCTGCATTTTCTAAGCGTTTGCTTCCCGGGGTAACGGCCGGTGCTGTGATGGGGATCGAACCCAGCACCTTCGGATTGTGAGCCGTGCCACTTAACCACTAAGCCACGCCACGTGATGAAGTATTAAGGAATCCATTGTACGAGACCATATCTTTTTTTATGAGACGGGGAGACCAGTTTCCTGTCTGTCATTTCTTACCTAAAAGTAAGCCAGGTACCCATGTATCGCTGTATCGAATAGAACGTGTTGACAAAGAGGATTGAACCTAATATCTTTACCTTGATAAGCGACATTTCTACCATTTTGTTACCTAGACCAGTATAGTCTTAGTGGACCTGGACTTCTACTGAGGCAGATGCCCCTGTGCAGGTCCCAGCTCTAACGTCAACTGAATCGAGCCAGGAGAAGGGATTTCCTACTTAGCGGGCTAGGCTCGAGCAGCTTATTACTCATATGCGTTGGGACAAGTGCCGCTGAGGGTGGTTGACCGATGTACGAGTTCATCTTAAAAGACTCGACTCAAAACACTAAAGCAAAGTAGACCCGCATTCTGTTAGGCGCCATATATGCTGCTCTTAACAAACCACTTAGCAATGGCTGGTGTTATGTCATGTCACACAGTTAGTTGCTTCTTACGACATGATATATGTAGAGCAGAAGTGCTATTCTTGTCTTTATCACACACAAATACCCCGGCAGACCGCTCGTTACTCCAAATTCGTTTTTCTTGATGTTGTCATACAATATTTGTTCTGCTTAATTTAGACTCACAGTCAGCCCCTCGAGCCTGTTCTGTATTCTGTTGACACATAGCAAACACAAATATGACAAATTAGCTCAATGTTTTGATTCGAATGAGACGGGGAAAACCCAACAGTCCATGAACTCTGGGAGGTGCGATCCACTTATACTGTTTGATGTCTTGACATTAACAGTGTATTAAGCTCACTAAACATCCCTCCCATTATACAGACACATTAATAAGATAATAATTTGTCCCATTCGTGATTTGGTTTAGAAGTGTTTTCATAGAACTCTTGACGAATAAGAATAACATTCCATTAATTGTGAACGATTAGTTCCAAGTTCAAGGGTCGAGAGCTTAAAGGAGCCACCAGTAATGATAATCTGCTGCCGGCTGGTTGAGAGTGGAGGGAGAGTCGATTGTTGTCTCCGGTCTGGAGATTGGGGGCGGTTTTCTTTCTCCGAGGTTTGTAATTAGCCTCTTAAAAGAGACTTGCTACTGCTGATGAGACATGGCCTGATGTCTGTGTGGCCTTGTGCGACAAGTGGTTCTTGATGGGCTGGTGTCAGTGGCCATGGGAGTAGACTAGGATTAAATTGTCTGTTAATACAGTTAGTATGTTCCTAGACATATAATTTGTCTTTCAATCCTTTGTTTATTCGACCTTCCCCGTTAGACATTACCTCATGCTTTCTCGTAAGCCTGCGCTTCGTGCATTACCTTCATAAACAGTCTGAGCTTTTAAATAAAGTCGTGCTCGGATTGACAGTCCAAGCTTGTCTTTCATATTTGTGTGTGGTGTAACCACTTTTGGTTGACATCAGCCATTGATTTATGGCTGGCAGCAGCCAGTGACTTATGGCTGACAGCAGCCAGTGACTTATGGCTGACAGCAGCCAGCGACATACAACTGACAGTAGCCAGCGACTTATAGCTGACAGTAGCCAGCGACTTATAGCTGACAGTAGCCAGCAACTTACACCTGACAACAGCAAACGACTTAAGGCTGACAGTAGCCAGCGACTTATAGCTGACAGTAGCCAGCGACTTATAGCTGACAGTAGCCAGCGACTTATAGCTTACAGTAGCCAGCGACTTATAGCTTACAGTAGCTAGCAACTTATAGCTGACAGTAGTCAGCGACTTTTAGCTGACAGTAGCCAGCGACTTATAGCTGACAGTAGCCAGCGACTTATAGCTGACAATAGCCAGCGACTTACAGCTGACAACAGCAAACGACTTAAGGCTGACAGTAGCCGGTGACTTGTAGCTGACAGTAGCCAGCGACTTACAACTGACAACAGAAAACGACTTAAGGCTGACAGTAGCCAGCGAATTATAGCTGGCAGTAGTAGCGAATTATAGCGACTTATAGCTGACAGTAGCCAGCGACTTATAGCTGACAGTAGCCAGCAACTTACAGCTGACAGTAGCCAGCGACTTATAGCTGACAGTAGCCAGCGACTTACAGCTGACAGTAGCCAGTGACTTACAGCTAACGGCATCCAACGATTCAGAGATTCAAGGCCCTACTTTGTCTCCAAAAGCCGGCACTGGAAACCAGTGCAGCTTAACTGAGATAATGGGGATCTAGAATGGAAGACAAACTAGGTCCTAAATATGCCGTGCTGAAAGCGAAGGGAGCATATATCACATCTTCGCTGTAAACTACGACACAGCGTACTGAATCGTCCTTCTGAGGACGAACACTAAAGAAGAAGATACCACAGATATTAACACATTTAATCAATGTTTTGCTCTGAGAGAAACGGAAAAACCCAGCGAACCATGCACACCAGAATCGGGGATCGAAAATAACAAAAGGCCTACATATGGCACGCGACAGAAAATTGTACATCCCCGCAGCGTTGAACAACATAATTAGATTAATGAGAGAAAATTACATCTAGGAGTGTCTCTACTAAAATTGCTATCGAGATTTTACTAAAAGCCTACCGATTAAAAAAAAAGAAATACCCACCATCCTTCAATTCTACTCATTGTCCTTAATTCCTCTGTAGTTATCATGTACTGACTTCTCGTTTTTTATCCTTTCCGGCCATTTCTTTTTTGCACTTCATGACCTTTCTCAGATCGCAGAAACACTTGCGCAAATCTGTACAGTCAGAGACGTTCTATGATGTAGACTATGAAGCTATCCCTTGTGTTGGCCATATGTTACGGCACTCTCCTTTCAGCCGTTTAGAATCAGCAATATCTGTGAAGTTTGTGAAGTCTTCAACCCTACTGCAAGTGTTTCACGTTTTTGAATCAAACGGAGACTACTTTCTTGTTTATTTTTACTAGATTTTGTTTACCTTCTCAGAGAAATTAGATTCATTAAGTAAAATACAGGTGCAGCAACTAGATAAACTGAAAGGTGATATTACAGGAGAAAGTGTTATTCCAACTCATAACACAGCACACCGGGCCATTCATACAAGCCGAAAGCCTGCGTGTTGAATGTAGAGCAGTCTTCTAGGTTCTTTGTTTGTTTAGGTAGTCCGCTTTGTTCTCTAAGTTCTCGAAAATGCAGTACGTTGTACTGTGTGTTTGCACCTGATAGAGCAGTGCATCCGACTGCACCACGCATTAAATACAAGACTGGCGGGATAGTTACAGGGTGCTAAAGATATACCACAACGGAAAAAATATGTAATCGGCGTAGCACCACCTGCTACGCGAAAAAGTGTCTTATTATAAATTGAAAGAACGAACCAGGCAAAGCGACCCAAGGCACTCTATCAACGTACCCCAAACGCGATGCACAATCATTGAATCTAGACAAAGCTTCTTACAGTCAACATAGCACTTATAGGCTAGTCTCGAAAAACGCCGAATCGAAATATGGAATGAATTGACACAGATCCCCTAGATCGAACTGATGGGAGAAATCCAGGCATGGACCCCACTTACGGACCATGTAAGTTATTAAATAGATTCCAAACTGGGGTATCACGATGTAGGAAGAACTTAAAGAGATGGGGGGAAATAGGATGATGGGATATGCGACTGTTTGGTGGTTCGTCTCTTCTTCAAATGTTTGGTAGTTTGCCTCTTAGTCCGTTGTTTGGTGGTTCGCCGCCTCATCCGTTGTTTGGTTGTTCGTCTCTTGATCCGTTGTTTGGTAGTTCGCCTCTTAGTCCGTTGTTCGGTGGTTCGCCTCTTCGACCGTTGTTTGGTGGTTCGCCTCTTCGTCTGTTGTTTGATGGTTCGCCTCTTCGTCTGTTGTTTGGTGGTTCGCCTCTTCGTCTGTTTTTTGGTGGTTCGCCTCTTCGTCTGTTTTTTGGTGGTTCGCCTCTTCGTCTGTTGTTTGGTGGTTCGCCTCTTCGTCTGTTGTTTTGTGGTTCGCCTCTTCGTCTGTTGTTTGGTGGTTCGCATCTTGGTCCGTTTTTTGGTGGCTCGTCTCTTGGTCCGTTGTTTGGTTGTTCGTCTCTTGATCCGTTGTTTGGTAGTTCGCCTCTTAGTCCGTTGTTCGGTGGTTCGTCTCTTCGACAGTTGTTTGGTGGTTCGCCTCTTCGTCTGTTGTTTGGTGGTTCGCCTCTTCGTCTGTTGTTTGGTGGTTCGCCTCTTCCTCTGTTGTTTGGTGGTTCGCATCTTGGTCCGTTGTTTGGTTGTTCATCTCTTGGTCCGTTGTTTGGTTGTTCATCTCTTGGTCCGTTGTTTGGTTGTTCGTCTCTTGATCCGTTGTTTGGTTGTTCATCTCTTGGTCCGTTGTTTGGTTGTTCATCTCTTGGTCTATTGTTTGGTTGTTCGACTCTTGGTCCGTTGTTTGGTGATGTTTTTATTCTTCTGCGATTAGGGGGACCGTCTCTTTGTCCATTGTTGTGGTTTAACTATTTGTCCGTTGTTTGCTGGTTCGTCTTTTCCTCCGTTGTTTGACCGATCGCCTTTTCTTCTGATGTTTAATGGATTGCGTTTTCTTCTTCTGTGTAATGGATCGCCATTTCCTCTGATGTTTAATGGATCGAATTTTCCTCCAATAGTTCTGCGTGGTCCTAGTCCTGCCTGCGTGGTCCTAGTCCTGCTGTACGGCTCTAAAAGCAGGACACTACTCAAACATGACATGTCAAGACTGGAGGCTTTCCACATGCGAAACCAGCTGCGTATTCTGGGCATCCGATGGCATTGTCTCCGCAACGTCTAGGTCTCTGCTAAAGCAGGACTCGTCCCAATTAGAGAAACACTTGACCGCCGCGGAGTTTATTTGCTTGGTCATGTTGTATTGCTGGACTAGGAAAACCTATTCACGAGATACTACACAAGTCGTTATTCAGCACCAAAACTCTTCTTCGGACCTGCTGGATGCGCAGAATAGGCCGTCGACGAACACTATAGCTCCAACATATAGCAACCTCCAACTCCGCTCTGGCCGAGGCTTGGAATCCCATCGCATCAGTGAGTCATGGATGTGGACGACCGACGCAACGGGTCAAACGCCTAAGTAAACGATGTTGCTATTATTATTACTTTTATTATTTTCCTCCAATGTTTAATGAGTGATCTTTTTCTATAATCTTTAATGGATAGTCTTTTCCTCCAATGTTGATGGATCGTCTTTTCCTTCAATGTTTAATGGATCACCTTTTCCTCAAATGTTTAATGGATCCCATTTTCCTCAAATGTTTAATGGATCACCTTTTCCTCAAATGTTTAATGGATCGCTTTTTTATGAACGTTTAATGAATCACCTTTTCCTCCAACGTTTAATGGATTGTCTTTTTCTCCGATGTTTAATGGGTCATCTATTTCTATGATCTTTAATGGACAGTCTTTTCCTCGAATGTTTAATGGATCGCATTTTCCTCGAATGTTTATTGGATCGCTTTGTCCTCCAACGTTAAATGGAACGCATTTTACTCTAATGTTTACAATGGATCGGCTTTTCATCGTTATAAGTGGGTGGACAACATCAGAAGATGAACTGGAAAAGTCTGTCAGATTACACCATTACAGCAAGTGATAGAGTAGAATGGAGATCCATTGCAGCCGACCATCGATGGGGAGATGGCACTAAAACTGAACTGAACTTCTCATCTGATGTTTAATGGATCGACTTATCGCTCTACGTGAAGCATAATGTCCCCATTATAGATGGCACTTATCGCTCTACGTGAAGCATAATGTCCCCATTATAGATGGCACCATATCTTGGAACAAGCCTTCACCCGAGCATTAGCATTTACAATTTTAATATCATGTTTCCACTGAGCGCTACGTATAACATAGAAAGTGGTCTTGGTCAGTACATTGGGCCTCAATCTAACTCGACGTCCTAGTCAGTACATTGTGCCTGAATCTAACTCAACATCCTTAGTCAGTACATTGTGCCTGAATCTAACTCAACATCCTTAGTCAGTATATTGTGCCTGAATCTAACTCGACGTCCTAGTCAGTACATTGTGCCTGAATCTAACTCGACGTCCTAGTCAGTACATTGTGCCTGAATCTAACTCGACGTCCTAGTCAGTACATTGTGCCTGAATCTAACTCAACGTCCTAGTTAATATGTTGTATGCCTGACCCTAACTCTACGTCCTAGTAGGTATGTTGTATGACTGACCTTAACTCTACGCTCAAATCAATATATTATGCCTGACCCTAACTCAACGTCCTAGTCATTGTTGTATGGCTGACCCTAACTCTACGTCCTAGTCAGTATGTTGTATGCCTGACCTTAACTCTACGTCCTAGTCAGTATGTTGTATGCCTGACCCTAACTCTACGTCCTAGTCAGTATGTTGTATGCCTGACCCTAACTCTATGTCCTAGTCATTATTTTGTATGCCTGACCCTAACTCTACGTCCTGGTCAGTATGTTTTATGCCTGACCCTAACTCTACGTCCTAGTCAGTATGTTTTATGCCTGACCCTAACTCTACGTCCTAGTCAGTATGTTGTATGCCTGACACTAACTCTACGTCCTATTAAGTTTGTTGTATGCCTGACCCTAACTCAACGTCCTAGTCAGTATTTTGTATGCCTGACCCTAACTCTACGTCCTATTAAGTATGTTGTATGCCTGACCCTAACTCTACGTCCTAGTCAGTATGTTGTGCCTGAATCTAACTCGACGTCCTAGTCAGTACATTGTGCCTGAATCTAACTCAACGTCCTAGTTAATATGTTGTATGCCTGACCCTAACTCAACGTCCTATTCAATATATTATGCCTGACCCTAACTCAACGTTTCAGTTCCCCTTCAGTTCACAACTTGCAAAAACACAAACAAGTTATTATGTCCAGGCATTTTAAATGAGAACAACCGCTGTAGGAACCTTATTTTCCAGCTGAAGTGAAAAAGGACACAAATAAGAGGCAGAAGAATTTATTCAACTGGCTACCACTCGGATACGACTGTTCTTTGCACACACGAAACACGACTCTAGAAATTAATCGTCGCACAACTCAATTACAGAGTTGCAAACACGGTTTTCCGGAGTCACGAATCCACAGATTGCCTAAGCATTGAAAGGTCTTATGTTGAAGCCACCACCATGTATCTGACTGCCGCGTCGGTAAACACTGTCAGAAATTTGGACTCTTTTTCTGTCCCTTAGACGTCTCTGTGTATGAATTTTGACAAATGTGAGAAAGAATTTGGACTTTTAAAACATTTTGATGCATACAAATCGTGTTTGCCTTCTTGAGTACATATCTTTGGAAATGTCAATGAAGCTGCCACAGTTTTTATTCTTTTTGTGCTTTCCTTGTTACTTTACTTTTCTACGGACACTGATTCTGAAAATGGACTGCTACACGTTGTTCGTAAATACTTGCCCTTTCAGAGAAGAGATGATATGATAGAAGATCTTGACATCCCCATGGTTATCGTCATCGCCATCAACATACCGACAACATACTCGGCTAGACACAGCTGTAGAAGTGGTCTCTGCTCCATATGGACCGACAGGAAATTAGGCTAGATACACCTGTGGTAGCGACCCTCTGTTCCATGTGGATCCGAGACACGCCAGACAAGATACAGCTGTAGTACTGACCCTCTGCTCCATGTGGATCGGTGACACACCATACTAGGTACAGCTGTAGTACTGACCCTCTGCTCCATGTGGATCGATGACACACCAGACTAGGTACAGCTGTAGTACTGACCCTCTGCTCCATGTGGATCGATGACACACCAGACTAGGTACAGCTGTAGTACTGACCCTCTGCTCCATGTGGATCGGAGACACGCCAGACTAGATACAGCTGTAGTACTGACCCTCTGCTCCATGTGGATCGATGACACACCAGACTAGGTAAGAGCTGTAGTACTGACCCTCTGCTCCATGTGGGCCGACAACAGACTAGATTAGATACAGCTGTAGTAGCGACCCTCTGCTCCATGTGGATCGACAACAGACTAGACTAGATACAGCTGTAGTAGCGACCCTCTGCTCCATGTGGATCGGAGACACGCCAGACTAGATACAGCTGTAGTACTGACCCTCTGCTCCATGTGGGCCGACAACAGACTAGATTAGATACAGCTGTAGTAGCGACCCTCTGCTCCATGTGGGTCGACAACAGACTAGACTAGATACAGCTGTAGTAGTGACCCTATGCTCAGTGTGGGCTGACTACAGACTAGACTAGATACAGCTGTAGTAGTGACCCTCTGCTCCACGTGGGCCGACAATGGCCACGGCTGGATACTTATATCCCGTCATCCTACACTTTGCCTGTTGCCACTGAAACATTTCAAGATTTCATCTCCAAAGGACGAAGGCTGCGTGGCCTAGGGGTTAAACTCGCTCAATTTCCACAATCCCAAAGCCCCTGGTTCGATTCCCAGCGTGTCCAGTATGGCAGACACTGGTTTATTCCTGGGACCATTGCTCCCCCACGTACGGCAAGTAATGGCAACCTACCGTACTGCACACTTGCTAAGAAATGTATAACAACCAAATAGATGGCGCTTGTAAGAAGGACGCTCTGCAAAGGACATGCTACTTACTTTTTATCTCCCAAGCTGCCCAGCCAGTTGCTCATGGGAAGTCGTACAACGAAACAGCATTACCCCACAGAACCAAGACTTCGCAGTCGACAACTTTCTACGTCGTCTAACAATACATGTGGATGGAAGATGATGATCAGATTTCTCTTAGTTAGGTTTATTTCACTTGTGCCGTTCAGCGTCGTGGGGAGCTTATATCGTTTATCCTGCACCAAGTGCATTGCGTTAGTCAAATTGAGCCCTTGTTGATGCACAATCACTCTAATGTCATCTATCCACCTACCTCGCAGCCGCTCCCTTGCCCTGTAGCCAGATCTATCAGCATTGTAAGCCATCAGTGGAAGTTGATGAGGGTGCATTCTTATGAGATGACCAAACCATCTTATTTTCTGCCTGGAAATGTATTCGACATAAGACGTAGTGCCGACCATACTTTGTTCCGCATTCTGTCTCTTCTGGTAACACCTACGACTTTCTTCAAACACTTCATTTCACAAGTCGAAATTCTGCTCTCGCGCGCCCTTGACAGAGGCCATGTTTGGTACTGGTAGCGCAGAATCGGCATAAATATACTGTTTATCAGCTGTTGCTTTGTTGCCAAACTAATACGCGGGTGTCTAAGCAGTGGGGACAGCTGATAAGTCACCCCAGATGCTCTCTGACATCTAGTCTCAATTTCCCTGTCGATCCTACCGTCTGCCGTAAAAATACTGCCCAAATACTTGAACTCGTGGACCTGTTGAAGAGCAACATCATTTAAACTTATCTTGAGTGATCCAGGAGTTCTACTGATCATCATAGTTTTCTCTTACGTTGTCATTATTGGTACCAAGATACATGCATTATTTCATATATTGTACTGTTGTGTCTCCAAACACAATTTTCTTCTTCTTCTTCTTCTTCTTCTTCTTCTTCTTCTTCTTCTTCTTCTTCTTCTTCTTCTTCAGCGTTGATCCTGAAAATGACGTTGAGAGATCGTGTCGTAATTTACAGCAAGGCTGCGATATCTACGTCTCTAGACGCGGCACATTCGGTTTCAGCTTTCCTTTTTTGACGTACAATGTTTACCTTCCCACTACGATCCATATTATCTTAACCAAACTACACTACAGCAGCCTGCCTCTTATTCAGCTTTGATTCGCTTACCCTGATGCAAGCAGCCAGTCATTGTTCGTTGGTTGTCGTCAGCTTGTTCAATACCAATGTTGTCCGATCACCAAGCCAGGTTTTCCCGCAGTTTGACGGGAAAACAGTAATATACCAACACCTTGTCTTGTACTTAATTAGGCCTTTATCATGAACTGGACAAACTAAACTAACGCTGAAGTAAACAACAGAGTAAGCTCATCTGGTCTTAGTGCACAGACGAAGAATGTGTGAGATTAAATAGCGATAAAAATGTGAGAGATATTAAGTCCTAAAGTGAGGAATGTAAGAGATATTAAATACGATAAGAGAAAATATAAATGGGTGTTCCGATACTGTCATATAGCAGGGATTAATGGATAATCAATAAACACACAAGAAGATCAATGTAAGCCATAGATATATGGTTTTGTATAATTATGTTCAGAAGAGAGAGAGAGAGAGAGAGAGAGAGAACGAGGAAGAATGTGTGAGGATAGAATGGGGGAAATAGTGATATTGGCGGGGGGGGGGGGGGACCTCTGGAAATGGTACAAAATGTGTTATTAGGTCTGAGACAATCTATGAGGACAATTAAGGGCTTTAAAATTAAATTAACATCCGGTGTCTATCGTAAGAGGAAGAAGAGAATATGCAGAGAATCGGAATGTTAACACAGAGACCGAGTGTGAGATAAAGAGAACGAAAGACAAGAAGAAAGAGATTGAATGGAAAGAGCGAGAGAGAGAGAGAGAGAGAGAGAGAGAGAGACAGAAGAGAGAGAGAGATCAGATAGCAGTGAAAATCTCATAACAAAATATGGAATGTATTTCTGTCATTAGCGCGCAACAGCCCAGAATACAGATTTCGCAGTTCTCCAATCCGAACCAGTCTGTCGCTGGTAGACGATACATGTAACCCGAATGTCAACTGTTTCTTGGTGAGCACTGTTAACTGGGTACCAATTGAAGTAGGTAGCGACAGGAGTAGCAGCTGCCTCATTGTTAAACATCATAAATACATAATTACAGTGTTGTGAGTTGATGACACTAATGTTGACCAATTTTTCCAGCTAACAAGGCAACATCGGATTCCTTCCGTTATGTTACAAAAGCACGAGGGCGTGTCTTAAGTTCAGTAGATAATATTCTTACAAGATGAGTCATTGTTATCGCTACAGATAAACCATTAACAAGTAAACACCGAGCTTACTTAGAGACGAGGGTAAGCAGTAGATACCTTTATCCTCTTTCGCACATGAGTCCACATCCCATAGCTTCTTCGCATTAAAAGCTCGCATTCTTAACCTCGCTCGGTACTTGCATTATTGAGGGATTTCTAAGAAGGTCTCCTGTGGTTTTATTCAATTTTAAGTGGATCTTTTCAATGGGGTGACGAATACAATATACTTTAGCACCAAACTGAAGTGAAGTACTCCCAACGGAGCACAGATGACATTTAACTACACATTTCTTTGACATAATTGTGTAGGGTGGGTTTTTTACAGTTTTTATTTGCGAATTTGTAAACAGTTTCTTGTAAACAAACAACCGGCGTCTCAATATTCCGTTCCTTGATTTAAAAAATGGAAGGAGACGACAAAATGTCTGCAATCACATTTTTCAAATAGTTAAGAATAAAAAATAACTTTTGAATTAAAAAATAATAACTTTATTTTTAGAAAATAAATCTAGCTCTTCAGAGTCCAATTTTGTTTAAGAATTTTTGGGCATTTACATTGCAAATTTATTTCGGGTTTTTTTTTCTCTAGAACGGTTTAATATTTTTAAGAAAACAATATGTAAAGGCAAGATATAGATGTATGTTTATGAAATATGTTAATGGCATTTTTGAAAAAAATTGGTAGCATACCTTTGCATATTAGAGTCACGTTTGCATTTATACTTTTTGTATTTAATTAGAAACATTTTCCATATTACTTAGTGGGCGCACAAAGACAAATATTGCATATGATACAAAAACGTCGGTTGAGTTGGCTGGGTCATAATATGCGACTTGAAAGTCTTCTACATAAGATACTAGAGGGACGTACGAAGAGTCAAAACGGCTTATCAAAGCAAGATACATGACCAAATGGGAAACCGAACATACTGGTTACACCAAAAACGATGCCTATTACCAGTTGAACCGAAGAGAGCAGGTCGTTGTCTTCAGACTTCGCACTGGCCACAACAGACTGAGGTACCACCTATTCAACAAATTGAAGATAGGGTGTACCGACGAATGCCCGTGCGGTACTGGTAAAATGACCACTGAACATCTGCTGCAGAACTGCCCGACATACGAGGATCAGAGAGAGCAGATGTGGCCATTGCCAGTGGAACTGCAAGACAAGCTCTATGGTAGTGGCGAGAGTCTCAGGATGACCGCCGCTTTTTTCGAGAAAATAATGGTTACTGTCTGACTGTGTACGCAGAAGAAGAAGAAGAAGATACTAGAGGGAAAGATTCAAGGGAAGAGAGGACCCGGGTGTCCAAGATTCAATTTTGCATCATATGCACGCAGGGACATTAATGTACGAACCTATGCTGAAATGATGAAAGCTGAAGAGGATAGGGTCAAATGGAGAGACATACTCAGACAACCTTGCAAGTCTCCGGACTGAGCAACCAAATGGTGATGATGATGATTTTGATATCGCATTTAAATTGATAATTTCTTCAGGTAAAATATTATCTGACAAGGGGATACAGAAATAAAGTACATTCACACACAAGAACAATTAACTAAAGAGAGGTCCAGATTAGATATTAGGAAATATTTTTGTTAGTCAGAGAGGGGGTAATGCTTGGAATGCAATGCCACGGGAGTTAGTGGAGGCAGGGACAGTTCATGCATTATGGAATATATTGGATGTGCATAGCTTTTAGAGCAAGGTGATGTAAATGAAACTGGTTGTATACAGACTCTGCAGAGTCTTCTAAACCAGTATAAAGACGTTAAATTAAGTTAAGATAAGAATAACCAGGACATGTGTTTATTTACATTAGGTATACACTAGTGTTACTGGTAGAGAATTAAAAACGTCTGAAACAACTTATTGGATACAATAAACAGCAAGAGCCAGCAATGTGGGCTGGAAATCAATGTAAAACAGACTAAAGTTATGTGTTCACCATAGGAACAAGATGCTAAGCAGTGCATGAGCTGCAGCGATTAGCGACTCAATGCTGACTGCTAGCGTCAGGGTCAGCAAACCAGAGCTGCCATGACCCTTCTACACCTCCACGCGATGATCCTGCATAACTGGCTGCAACAGGGAAAAGGGATCGAAGAGGGAATGCTAACCCAAAAATGCTTGCTGAAGTCGGATGTGTTGAATCGAAAGAGGCAAATATCGCAGTCAAGTTGTAAACTACGACACAACGCATTCCGTTCTCTGGACTACATTCTGCTACTTGAGCCCTTTTCAGGGTTTGGAAGCGGGAGATTGAGAACGAACGAAGCCAAGCCATACACAATAATACCGACAGAGCACTCAGAACTACACCCGAGTGAACGTTCTGCAGCGAATAGACGGAAAATGAACTTCTGTCCCTAAACCTTAACTGGATAGAGAGGCAGAAACGGGTTAAGTCCGTACTTGCTCGAGGAAAGTTACCAACGATCCATGCCACGAACGGACCGACGGGTATTGATTGTTTTCTTGATGATGGTCGTGTTGGTGGGGGACAGTCGTGGTAGCTGTGGTTGTATGTGTGGGACAAAGAGGATGATAGTTTACCAAAATAGCGGTCGATCTCGTGCTCAGGGATGGGATCGTGGTTGGTATGCCAAATATATCCATTCTCAGTCCATTATGTATTTGGTTGTCTTCCTACTGGACTAAAAATTGTTTTGTTATCGACAGGTAGGGCACTCGCCTCTGATGACGGGAAACAATCGGCAATAGAATCCAACAAGTTTCAAGCAACCCTTGGTCTCACGAGATGTAAGACAAACGTGTCTGCATTAAGAGTTACCTCTATTCGTATCGAATGATTGTCTTGCCGCTGGTCCATGGTAGCTCAGGACCAGAGAGTGAGGTGGATGACCAGCGCAGTTCTTCAACCCTTTATTTCAAATACAGCGCAAGTTACATAATCAAGACAAAACCGTATGATGATATCACTATCATCGGTTGCGGTAGGCAAAAAATATTTAGAATATCGGATATTTTCGAAGCTTAGGCGATGGCTATTTCTTTGCTGAAAGCCCCAGCGTGGCCAGGACAACAGAGCCACATCTGCAATATCATCTTTTGTGTTCTTCAACAACTAAGATATTCTTTGTTCCAATTTTAAGCTCATTCAATTTTGCATTCATGTCTTAACCGTCCTCATGCAACAGATTACCTATGTGACACTAATGAATCCATAACTCAACAAGGTCCTTACAGGAGCCTTAAAGTTTCGCCCCTTTCTCAGACAAAAGTGGAAAAACCAACAATTCTCTATCCAAAGCTTATAAGAATTATATTCATTTCTGGTGTTGTGGCTGTTGTTCTGAAAGCCACTCCTACTTTCATTAACTCTTGATCACGTTTTTTGGTGGAAAGTTCCATTGAATCTTCTTACACCCCGAAGCGTATCTGAATCTGTAGTGCAATGCACGAATTACCAGTAAATTCAAAATTGTGGGAATTACAGTGTCCATCCCCACTATATTGGCCTGACTGATTTGACACAGCCTGTTTGCAGGGAACACGATCGTGGACGCGAGGTGGGGATTCGGTTAGTATATGTCAGCTGACCCGGATTGCTCTTAGCACGTAGCATGTGTAGTGTGTAATTTGTACATACAGCCATGTTGAACTTCAAAGGACCTAATGTTAGCGAGGTCTTTCGTGTGAAGACTTTTACTAATTTATTTCAAAATTGCTTTTCATTTTCCCGTCCAGTGAACACGACTGACATATGTATCTAGATAAAGTTTTATGAATTCAAGATAGTCCCTAAAGACTAAAAGTAAGTCGCATGTCCTTTTACAGAACGTAGCTTCTTACAACCGCCACCTATTTGGCTGTTATAAGTTTTGGTAGGTTGCCATTACTTTCCGTACGTGGTGGGGCATTAGCCCGAGAAAAAACCCAGTGTCTGCCAAACTGGACACAAGTGGGATTCGAACCCGGAACGTTATGACTGTGAAAACCGAGCAAGTTTCACCTAGTCCTGAAAAATATCGTATTTATAAGTGGGATGAACTGACAGATCCTGTGTATCGAGCTGGGGATGGAAACTGCGCCTGGACACCACTGGCCTTAAGCACAACAGAATAGTCTGATAACAAGTGTTTCACGATACAGGAAGAACTTAATGACATGGCAGTACAGAGATGATGAGACATGTAACATGGCAGTACAGAGATGATGAGACATGTAACATGGCAGTACAGAGATGATGAGGCATGTAACATGGCAGTATAGGGATGATGAGACATGTAACATGGCAGTACAGAGATGATGAGACATGTAACATGGCAGTACAGAGATGATGAGAGATGTAACATGGCAGTACAGAGATGATGAGACATGTAACATGGCAGTACAGAGATGATGAGAGATGTAACATGGCAGTACAGAGATGATGAGACATGTAACATGACAGTACAGGGATGATGAGACATGTAACTCTGCAGCAACACACGACTCAGGCCACCTGCTGATCTGTCCAAACTTTCTAGAAACATGTAATATGAAGCGAAATGACACAGAGCAATCCTCGTGGCTGAACATTGGAATCATGATGTATGACGTGGAGCCCAAGACAGGGTAAGTGAGTGGTCTCGA
Source organism: Ariolimax columbianus (assembly GCA_036924085.1). Classification (NCBI taxonomy): domain Eukaryota; kingdom Metazoa; phylum Mollusca; class Gastropoda; order Stylommatophora; family Arionidae; genus Ariolimax; species Ariolimax columbianus. The sequence goes on from JAVGWX010000011.1 coordinate 20,227,790, forward strand.
AGTAAGGTGTCAGCCTCGGGTACCGGAGGTCGCGGGGATTTCTTTTCACGTGGATCTTCTGGATAAAAATTCTCCTGATATCTGAGTAGCGAGATTGGACTCCCTCGTCCAGTGTCGAGCACGTTAAAAATGTCTTGGCATCTAAAAATCTAAAAGAGTAGACTTAACAGCCGCTGCCCGGCCAAATTCAATAATTCTAGCTACAAATCTTCCCAACAATTATTTGTATCTTCCCCAGCTGGTTTGTTAAGAGCAGCATATAGATGGCGTCTAACTGACTGCGGATCTACTTACCTCTAGTGTTTGAGTCTATTAATATAGAATGGCACATCCGTTAAATATGCGGAGTCTTCTAAACGAGTATAAAGACGTTAGGTTAAGTTAAGTACGTCGTACTGTATAGGGCAGGGCAGGGCAGTCGTGCTGCCTAGGACAGGGAAGTAAGTTTTTCTACCTAGGACAGGGAAGTAAGTTGTTGTGCCCAAGACAGTGGAAGCAGGTAGTGGTGCCCATAACAAGGGAAGTAAATCGTGCTGCCCAGGACAGGGAAAGTAAGTTATGGTGCCCAGGACAGGGGAAGTAAGTGATGGTGCCCAGGACAGGGGAAGTAAATCTTGCGTTTTTTAACCAGTTGTATTAGTTTTAAGCTTGTTTTCGAAAAGGTATGCCTGTTTTAAATAGTTTCATTAGTTTATGCACGTAATGTCGAAGGTATTCCGTTTTTAATTAGTTTAAGAACGTATTGTCGAAGGTATATCGTTTTTAACCAGTTTCATTAGTTTAAGCACGTATTGTCGAAGGTATGCCGTTTTTAACCAGGTTCATTATTTATTCTCGTCCCATCACAGTTTTGTGGAGCATAGAGGCAGGATAAAAATAACCATAGATATATTCGTATTTACCGGTAAACGGGCTAGAACAAAACCTGCATTACGATCTGAAGACCTTAAACAAAAACAAAAAAACCAAACTTTTGTCACAAATAAGGCGAGCCTATGGCGTTACTGGGGATCAATATAAAAGGGTTACAAAAACAAGATGTATAGGAATGGTTCAGTTACCGAGCTAGCCTGAAAACATGAACGCAATATACGTTACAACATAAAGGTCTTCATCGGGGACAACATCCAGCATTCGTCTTTCCTTCTGACTACATGAAGCTGTTAGCACGCTGTAAGACATTATTGACGCGTATAGGCCCATATGGGGCTGTTCTCTAAGTGATCGGCTAACGAGACCCGCTCAAGCGAAGCATGGCTCAATCTACATGACCTTTTTCAGAGACCACGTGTCACTTCCATAACATGGCCTGATAGGGCCACTGTATCTAATATGTATATATATATATATATATATATATATAAATATGTATATAAATATGTAAATGGCAGAAAAGCAAAAGCCGCCGTCCATCGTACATGATGATGGCATAATTTATTTTGCTAGTGCTATTTTCAGTAAGGATTAACTGCGCTACATTTTATCCTCACTTTCTCGTCTCGTGCCGACCGACCCCAGTGGCAAGTCAAGGACAAGATGACTAAGGGGCGACTACGAGATGCAGGGGACTCCGCATCAAGCACCCGTGATAAAGACGACGGAGTTCGGAGTCAATCCCACACCACCAGATCACGAGGCCGACGACTTAACCACTTTGCCACAGAATCCCTATATTTATATATATTTATATAAAATGTGCGTGTGTGTGTGTGTATGTGTGTGTGTTCGCGAGCGTGCGATAAAATTAGATCCATCTTTAAAAAATGCGATTGCCCCAGAAGAATGAAACGCGATAAGTTTGTATTTATTATTTATCTTTCTTGTATACCTCCAAAATTTGATCATCAAACAATCCAAACTATTGACAATGCAATTTAGTGCTTAATGTTTCAGAAATTTTATCGGTCGAAGATAAGGGACATTAGCTAGGGGAAGCAATGCATTTTGGACGCTTGGAATGAACTCAATCAAAACAAAATCGACGTCACTGCACTTTGGACAGACCAGTAAGTACTTAGTCCCTCTCAGTAAATGGTGAAGAGTGTAAATGCTGACGGTTTCTGTAAGTCGGTGGTTGTACACACTTTTGCTCTCTCCTCTCATGCGCCCCTCTCTGCTATGTCCGTGTGTGGCTATCTGTTTGCTGCTGGTTCATCGACGGAGATGTCTTCATCCAAAATGTGGTCGTTGAACAACCTTAAAGTGTCACCTCTATCCATTACTAATGTCCTCAGTTACCGGTACTCTTATGGATGAATGCCAGCTCTTTCATTCCCGCAGGCCGCGGCATGCCAGGACAAAACAAGCTTGTAAAATAAACGTCCAAGCAGTTAAGACTAATCACAAAATAAAACAGTCAGTGAACTTGTGCATTCAACATTTCAGTTCAAGTGCCATCTCCGCTGTATGAATCTGCAGTTTGTTCTATCTCTTGTCGTAATAGTGCAATCTGAGAGGCTTTTTACGTTCACAGAAATCCCCGGAGGTTTGATGTCTCCGTGTCCACTATCCACGTGCCAAAGCCAATCGTTTGATAGTCATAGACAATTACAGCCTTCATTAAAAAGGTCCTTGGAGACTAGTGGTGTCGAGGTAAAGTGTCCACCTTGATTTGCCGGAGGACGTGGGTTCGAATCACCGTAGAAACCTGGATTATGTTCACGTGGATCTTCTGGTTCAAAATCCCCTGATCTCTGGGTAGTGAGATCGGACTCCTGATCTCTGGGTAGTGAGATCGGACTGCCGTGTTCATTTTATAGAACGTTAAAAATTCCTTGGCGGTTAGAAATCAAAAAGAGTAGGCTTAACGGCCGTTACCCGGACAATATTCAAGTTACAAATCTCCCCAAGTTATTTGTCCTTTTCCCAGGTGGTTTGTTAAGAGTAGCTATAGATGGCGTCTAACTGGCTGCAGGTCTACTTACCTGTAGTGTTTGAGTCCATTAAGATGGACCCCCATATCGGTTAAACCACCCTCCAAGAAATTGGTTGTAATTAGACTCTGTTAGTTAGTTAGTTAGTAATTCAGTTAGTTAGCTAGCCAGCTTGCTAGTTAGTTAATTAATTAGTTAGTTAGTTATGGGGTCGCTGTAGTCACGAGGTTAAGGCACTCGTCTCTCACAGTTATGAACGGAAGCGGTGCGCGATCTTCTTCTTCTTCTTCTGCGTACACAGTCAGACAGTAACCATTATTTTTTCGAGAAAAGCGGCGGTCATCCTGAGACTCTCGCCACTACCATAGAGCTTGTCTTGCAGTTCCACTGGCAATGGCCACATCTGCTCTCTCTGATCCTCGTATGTCGGGCAGTTCTGCAGCAGATGTTCAGTGGTCATTTTACCAGTACCGCACGGGCATTCGTCGGTACACCCTATCTTCAATTTGTTGAATAGGTGGTACCTCAGTCTGTTGTGGCCAGTGCGAAGTCTGAAGACGACGACCTGCTCTCTTCGGTTCAACTGGTAATAGGCATCGTTTTTGGTGTAACCAGTATGTTCGGTTTCCCATTTGGTCATGTACCTGGCTTTGATAAGCCGTTTTGACTCTTCGTACGTCATAATGGTATCTGTTTGTGGTAGCCTTGCACCTTCTTTTGCCAGTCTGTCTGCCTCCTCGTTGCCTTGGATGTTGCAGTGTGACGGAATCCACTGTACCACTACCCTTTTTGGTGCGGACTGCTGGCACAGTTTGCATAGTGCTGCTCTTAAGTCATTAAGCTCAGTGTTTTTCTGGCTTTTTAGCGCTGTGACTACGGCGAGAGCATCTGTCAGCAGGACTATATGGCTCTCATTTTCACTGTGTGTTACCATTTCTTCCACTGCCGCCCTCAGTGCCTCTGCCTGCGCTCTGAAATTGCTTGTGTACTTACCAGTAGCGAATGACAGAGTTATTTTTCTGCCATTTGGTAGGTTCAGGAATGCTCCTGCCCCTCCGTTCTGTGTAGTGTTTGTTACAGAACCGTCGGTGTATGCATGGGTCCAGTCCATGCTTGGGTAGCTTTTCGTTATGAAGCTTAGGGTAGTGTCTCTCCTTTCTTTTTCAGTCTGGCAGTTTTTGTTTGCAATACCTGGTATATTTTCTACCACCTCTGGAAATATATCCTGCCTCCAAGTAGGTTTTCGTACAGTAGTGATGGGTTTTGGTGTTGTTAGTGCGTTTATGGGATCTTCGTGCATCTTTGCTTTGGCTATTTCTGCAAAGTTTCTCCGCTTTAGTTTGCCAGTTCCCAAATTGTTTAGTCTCTGGTACATTGGGTGGTCCGTCAGTCTTCGGAGTTTCTCTGACTGCAGCTGGGCTCTGCAGTCTCTTCTGTCGGTCATGGATTGCAGTTTTGTAATCTTTTCAAGTTCTACAATTGGCGTTGACTTCATGCCACCTGTTATAATTCTCATGGCTTGGTTTTGAAGTTTGTTAACTTTATCGAAGTTCGCCTTCGCTGCTGTTGTCCATGCCGCAATGCCATACTCGAGAACTGGTCTCACTCTTCCAGTGTACAGTTTCTTTAGTATGCCTTCGTCTGCTCCCCAGCTTGTGCCAGCAAGTTTCCTCATGATCGCCATTCTTTCTCTGGCTTTCATTCGGTTTCTCTCGATCTGACTTTTCCATGTCATGCGCCGATCAAATGTGACTCCCAGATAGGTTGGGTTGTCGTTTGGCTGCAGGATTTTGCCATTTAGGCTTAATTTGGTACTTTGGGGTTTTAATGAGAGCGAGAATATTGTGCACGTGGTTTTCTCCTCGTTTATTTTGACCAGCCATGAGTTCGCCCACTCTTCCAGCGATGTTAGGGCCGTCTGCATCCGATTTCTTGCTATGGTGAGATTCTTTTCAGAGGTCCACATAGCCAGATCGTCTGCAAACATTGAGCTATGGACTCTTCTTTGTATATTCTCTGTAATATCGTTTATATATACCAGGAAGAGTGTGGGTGACAATACTCCCCCTTGGGGTACTCCCTGCTCGAGTGTCACCTTTTTGCTCATCTGCCCTTGTACGTGGACTCTGGCCGTTCTTTGTTTGAGGTAGTGGTTGATCCACTTGTACATCTTCCCACAGACATCACTTCTTCTTAGCTTGACTCTAAGTCCATCCTTCCAGACTTTGTCAAATGCCTTTTCCAGATCCACCCAAACAGCTACTGTGTGTTTCTGTGCCTGGTAGGCATCTTCTATCTCCTGGGCTATGAGGATGACCTGGTCCTCAGTGGATCTGTGCTGTCTAAAGCCGGCTTGCTGTGGAATTAGTATTCGTTTTTCTTCCAGATGCCACATCAGTCTGGTGTTTATCATCCGTTCCATCAGCTTGCCGACACAGCTCAGTAGGCTTATGGGCCTGTATCCATTTGGATCTGTTTTGTCCTTTCCTGTTTTTGATACTGGTACCAGTATAGCATCTTTCCATGCCTGGGGTACAATACCCCTTTTCCAGCTTTGGTTCAGGACTGATAGTAGTTTTTTCTTCGCTGTTTGGCCCAGCCCCATCAGCATTTCGTTTGTTATCCCGTCTTTTCCGGGAGATTTCCTTTTCTTTAGTGTTCTCATAGCCTCTTCCATTTCGCGCATTGTTAGTTTGGCCATCATGTGCTCTTCAGGAGCCGTATTTATGTTTTCGTGTCCCTTTAGCTCTTCGCAAATGTCTGTATGCTTATCTGCAGGGACCTCGATGTGGTTTGCTCTGGCATAGTGATCGACAAAGGCGTTTGCGGCTTTCTTACCTGTGATCAAGTTCTCGCCCTGCTTGATAGTAATTTGTTTATTTGACGGGGTTTCGTCATTCATGGCTCTGACTAGCTTCCATAGCTTGTTCCCTTCTTTGTCCAGGTTTAAACTTTCCGTTTTATTTTTCCTACTTTCTCTTGCTGTTTGCTTGAGAGTGTGTTTGTACTTCGCCGCGGCGGCTTTGAGGGCGATGTTTGCCTCCATGGATTTTTCTCGTTCTGCCATGTTCCTAGCATTTGTTACTGCATCTTCCACTTTCTGTAACTCATCATTCCAGTAGGGCTTATAGTTTTTCCTAGCTCCTCTTGGGATGGTTTCAGTGGCGGCTTGCATTATTGCCTTGCTTAGGCTCTCTACCATGGGCTTCATTTTGGTGTTTCGTGTGTTGATGGTTTCACACAGCCCATCTGTCAGGATTGCAAATCTGTCCCAGTCGGCTCGTTTGTAATTCCAACGTGGGAGCGGTTTTGTTTCCTGTGGGCCTACTTCCATGTCAATGGTTAGCCTGATCGGCCTGTGGTCGCTACCTGCCAGTTGGTTTAGCACCTGGCGGTCTATTTTATAGTGTATGTCCTGTGTGGAGAAGGCCAAATCTAGAGTCGAGGTGGTATGCCATGTTCTTGAATAGAAGCTAGGGCTATCCTCCGGCCTATTTATTAGGGAGAGATTTGCATCTATCTCCCAATCTTCCACTTCGTCACCTCTGCTGTCTGTGTCAGAGTATCCCCATCTCTCCGAGTGGCTGTTGAAATCTCCAACTACTATGCAGTTGGAGTCTCTGACCTCCATACTCGAGAGCGATAGGTCTCTGTTTGGTGGTCCGTACAGATTGAAAATGCGGAGCTTCGTCTCTTGAGCCATTATGTTTCAAGCGGCCCCTGGTATCACGGGAGGTAAGACCAGAGTACCTGCATCCGGAGTTACCTCCAGTCGTCTCGACCAATAGTCTTGCCACTGATCTAAGGTAACTAGGGAAAAGAGTGAGATTGATGACCAGCGCATAAACTTCCTCACCATAATCCTCATACAGCGCACATCACATTATTAAGATAAGAGTGAGATTGATGACCAGCGCATAAACTTCCTCACCATAATCCTCATACAGCGCACATCACATTATTAAGATAAAACTATATGATATTGTGGCCATCATCGCTTTGTGATGGGCAATAACTCGGGACAAGTCCATACGAGCAGATCTCATCCACAGTATCTTTGCCAGCACGTGATGACTGCCCGTTCCGGCCCTGTGCTGGTTAACCAGACGTCTTTGGGGAAGTAAGTTCTTAGAGACTTCAGTATAAAAAGTCAAGGTTTGTCCCATAGTAGTTACACTACTGTCGGAGAATGAAGTTGTTAGAGACTTTAGTATAAAAAGTCAAGGTCTGTCTCATAGTAGTTACACTACTGCCGGGGAACGAAGTTGTTAGAGACTTTAGTATAATAAGTCAATGTTTGTCCCATAGTAGTTACACTACTGTCGGGGAATAAAGTTGTTAGAGACTTTAGTATAATAAGTCAAGGTCTGTCTCATAGTAGTTACACTACTGCCGGGGAACGAAGTTGTTAGAGACTTTAGTATAATAAGTCAATGTTTGTCCCATAGTAGTTACACTACTGTCGGGGAATAAAGTTGTTAGAGACTTTAGTATAATAAGTCAAGGTTTGTCCCACAGTAGTTCCGTCCCACTGCTGTCGGGGAATGAAGTTGTTTGAGGTTTTAGTATAATAAGTCAAGGTTTGTCCAATAGTGGTTCCACTACTGTCGGGGAATGAAGTTGTTAGAGACTTTAGTATAATATGTCAAGGTTTGTCCAATAGTGGTTCCATTACTGTCGGGGAATGAAGTTGTTAGAGACTTTAGTATAATAAGTCAAGGTTTGTCCAATAGTGGTTCCACTACTGTCGGGGAATGAAGTTGTTAGAGACTTTAGTATAATATGTCAAGGTTTGTCCAATAGTGGTTCCATTACTGTCGGGGAATGAAGTTGTTAGAGACTTTAGTATAATATGTCAAGGTTTGTCCAATAGTGGTTCCACTACTGTCGGGGAATGAAGTTGTTAGAGACTTTAGTATAATATGTCAAGGTTTGTCCAATAGTGGTTCCATTACTGTCGGGGAATGAAGTTGTTAGAGACTTTAGTATAATATGTCAAGGTTTGTCCAATAGTGGTTCCACTACTGTCGGGGAATGAAGTTGTTAGAGACTTTAGTATAATAAGTCAAGGTTTGTCCAGTAGTGGTTCCACTACTGTCGGGGAATGAAGTTGTTAGAGACTTTAGTATAATAAGTCAAGGTTTGTCCAATAGTGGTTCCACTACTGTCGGGGAATGAAGTTGTTAGAGACTTTAGTATAATGTGTAGTGTTCATTCCTCGTCGCCCCTCGTTTCACAAACATTTCAACCAGGACAATTCGCGAAGGACAAAGAGTCTGGATCAACCCCGAAATCTTCCTTCCAGCTACGTTACCTAACCTCGTTCAGGATAATGGCGGTAGAGTGTTCTGGACCAGTACAAAGACGTTCAGTTGAGTTAGTTGATAGCCATCTCAGAGTAAAAGTCACTGGCTCGATCTCCCTTCCTATACTGGACGTTGTTGACAAGTATGCACCGTCCCCCACAGAAACGACGCTGCCTCTCACTCTAGCATAGAAGCCCCAACCAGATGTTATACCGCATAGCACACATCCAGCACTCAGGGCTGTAATTACCCAATAGAATTTCAAGTACTACTAGTAGGGAAGTGAACAACTGATGAAGTCATTGCATTTATTTCCCCGACAGGAACACGAGTTGAAAATAATAAGATCCTGTGTAGCCTTTCAAACATACCACAAAATAGACTAAAGAGGGTTGTAAATGGAGTTAGCTACCTTATCATGTTAAACAGCTGCTATGGAACAACTACTGCAAATGCTTGATTATACCTTTCCAGTCATTGAGACCAGCTGTAGTATTGGCGACGTACTTCTCTTGAAGCGAGAGAAGGACTCAACTCATTGCAAGGTGGGAGGTCCACATCTGATGGTCAGATTATTTCATGTTCCCTGTGTTTTCCAAAACTAATTTCTTTTTATTTTAATTGCAACACTTAGACAGACAGAAACAAGAGCTACTTTTGAAACTAACTCAGCTATTAGAAAACAAAGTATGTGGCTGTACACTCAATAACCTTCGCTTCTTGGGACTCTTGGTGTCTCTGGCTCCGCCTTTGGAAAGTAATAGAATACTTAGGGTAAACTGCATCCCTAATCTTGTCCTCATTACCACAAAAAGATCGCCCGGGCTTATTTGCTCTGTGCGAGGCGTCTCATTCAAGGGGGGCGTCATGTATCCCCCTTCCACTTGAGTCCCCTGGAAACACGCCACGCAGTCGAAGCGTGAGATTCCACAAATAATGGCCATTACTTCTTGAACGAGTCCTTCTATTCTCTGTGACAATATTGTGACATGGCGCGCATGTCTGCTAACGAAAAGGCCCGCTTAAGGGTGGAGATTGAGCTTAATGTGTCTGGTCTGTCTTCTGACAACATTAAGCTTGGTCTTCATAAACGCAGTAGTTTAAGTTGTTCTATGTATTTCTGTTATTGTTGTTTGCCTTGGCTTTGACTTTGTTCGTTTTCAATCTCCCGCTACCAAACCCTGAACGGGCTTTAGTAGCAGAATTTAGTACAGAGAACAGAATGCGTTGTGCAGTAGTTTACAGCTTGACTGCGATATTAGCCCTTTTTGGTCCAACACATCCGAATTCAGCAAGCATTCTTTTAGTACCGGGTTAGCATTCCCTCTTCGATCCCTTCTCCTTTGCCAGTCTGCTCTGTTGCAGCCTGTTATCCAGGATCACCGCGTGGAGGTGAACAAGGGTCTTGACAGCTCTGGTTCGCTGGCCATGACGCTAGTAGTCAGCTATGGGTCGCTGGCCCTGACGCTAATAGTCAGCTATGGGTCGCTGGCCCTGACGCTAATATTCAGCTCTGGTTCGCTGGCCATGACGCTAGTAGTCAGCTATGGGTCGCTGGCCCTGACGCTAATAGTCAGCTTTGGGTCGCTGGCCCTGACGCTAGCAGTCAGCTCTGGGTCGCTGACCACTACAGCTCATGCCCTGCTCAGCATCTTGATCCCGTTGTTATTATTTGCTGTTGTTCGTGTTGTTGTTGCTGACACTGTTGTTCTTCTTCTTATCGTTCTTCTTCTTCTTCTTTTCTTCCTTTTCTTCCTGCTTCTCCTCCTTTTTCTTCTTCTTCCTTCTCATTGCCATTTTTGTCTTTCTTCTTCTTCCTCCTCCTCCTTTTCTTCCTGATCTTCTACTTTTTCTTCTTATTTTTATTTTTCAGTTTCCGCTTCTTCTCCTTTTTCTTCTTCTTCTGTTTCCTCTTCTTCTTTTTCTTCTTTTTCTGTTTCCTCTTGTTCTTCGTTTTCTTCTTCTTTTTTATCTCATTCTTTGTTTTGTTTTCTTCTTTTTCTTCATTTTCTTCTTTTTCACATTTTTCTTTTTCATCTTTTTCATTTTGTTTTCTTTTTTCTTCTTCTTGTTTCTCTTTCTTGGTTGTTTCTTCTTCTTCTTTTTCTTCTTCTTTTTCTTCTTTTTTCGACGACATTTTTATTATCACCATACATCATAACATAACAAGCACAACATAGAAAGCATATCGTAGCGTAACGTAGTTTTTGTTGTTGTTGTTGTTCCGAATGCCCACAATGAGTATGTCTACTCTTTTGTGCGCCCTGAAAGAAACGTCACGTGACTGGTTTGCTCACAGCCAGAGCCTGCTGAGGAAGGTGCACCGCGATCCTCCAAGTGGTTGTGCTATGCTTGACTTGATCTGCGTACCGCTCAGTACTACGGGAATCACGTCGATCCACATCGCCACAGCCAGACTGTCTTGAAAACAGTCTGTTTCTAGGGACTCTACATGCAAGAGAAGGATAGTGGTCTCGTCAGTGTAATATGCATGATCATGATGCGACGTTCTAGTCAGTATGTTGTGCCTGATCGGAATACGGTCTTAGTTCGCCCAACATATAACATAACATTATATAACATAACATACCATAATACAACATAACATAACACGGCACATCAAAACTTCAGATATTATTATTTCACAAATGGCAAACCTTATCGCAGAGATTTGCACATGGTAGGATGTCCATGGATTGTCAAAACGTGAACTGAGGCGCATCGACAAAGTTATTGCTAGTCAACCATGCCTGGAATCTGTTCTTGTTCTGGAATGTGTTGGATCTTTCCAGTAAGTTTTTTAATGTGGTACAACTCTTGCGGTTCACCAGTCACAAACTTTCACTCTTTGCTTTTTATTTGATCTTATATGTTTTCTGCAAGAAGATTGTTACGTCAATACCGTTAGACTACACTGGGAGTGTATGTCTCTCTAGATGACCTAGTGGTGTCCTGGAGGTAGATGTATGACAGATGCGTGAACAGTACGAGGCGTGCTCAAATGAAGCCGGATCAAACTGCAACATGTGAACATACGAACGATGTGCATGATGGCGTCACTTCTGATGTAAACAGCAGACACCAGCCATCAAGTTTGCAAAATTTCATAATCCTCCGACTCATACCTCGGCAAACCGTTGAAAACATGTCGAGTGTGAAACAGAATCCGCCCAGAGTTGATCAGCGAGCGGTAATTTGGTTTCTAACAGCTGAAAGATGTCGACCAGTTGAGATTCATCGCAGAATGCAAGAAGTGTGTGGTGAGAACAGTGTGGCGAACGTAAGCTCTGGCGACGGTCCACCCGAATTGCTGCATCAATTTTGGCGATAGCATCTTCTGACACAATAATATGTGCCTATCTTAATCTCAGAAGATCTTTCGTTAACTCACGTCCTCCTTTAATCATCGTTATCAAGTTGTTCACTGTTGTTTTCGACACAATTTTGTCCCCAAACTCCGCCTGCATTCGGCGAAGAATGTAAACTGATCTATATCCTTCATCTGTTAAAAACCGAATCAACCCTCGCTGATCAACTATGGACAACTTCCATATCACACCCTCCATGTTTTCAACGGTCTGCTGAAGAAACCATGAGCCGAAGGATAATGACATTTTGCAAACTTGACGGTTGGTATGTGCTGCTTACACCAGAAGTGACGTCATCATGCGCATAGTAAGTATGTTCCCTTGTTGCAGTTTATCCGGTTACATTTGGACAGCCTCGTATATGTTTTCTGCAAGAAGGCATCAACATCCAAACCGTCAGACCACACGCTATGATTATCTAGATGACCCAGTGGTTTCATGCAGGTCCCTATGTGACATATACATGAATAGTACAACTGCCACACTTGAGTGCATATTGTAGAATGTGGCTATAACGCCGACAATTCTTCCGATTTACGACTTTTCATACCCGCTATTAATACAGTTCAATAGTCTAACGAGGGTTAAACAGAGTTATGGCTTTTAAAGAATGCTATAGAAACAAAGGCCACATTTATGAGCCCGGAAAAGAAAAATGAATAGCTCGTTTTCTTAAGGATCAGATGAAATACATTAAAAACAATTGTTCACGTTTTTATACACACATGCGGGATATTGCTCCTTCCACAACGTCCCGAAACAAAGTTTGATGTTGAATTTCTTCGTTTTGAATTTCCCTATAAAAATTAGCAGTTCGTGCCGTTCCAATGCTCTCTGGGTGACCCTTGAGCATCTCAGCATCTGTTTTGCGCAAGCTCCACACTTCGCGTCTGTATATCGATGCTGAAATGACCATGTCATTGAAAGTGTGTGCTCACGCAAACATCGTTATGCAGGTCATGTGGTACGCATGGTTGATAATAGATGACATCAGGGATCAAGATGCTGAGCAGCGCATGAGCTGCAGTGGTCAGCGACCCATAGCTGACTGCTAGCATCAGGGTCTTGGCAGTTTGGTTCGCTGACCCTGACGTCAGGGTCAGCGAACTATAGCTGCCAAGACCCTTCTACATCTCCACGATCCTGGATAACAGGCTGCAGCAGGGCAGACTTGCTAAGGAGAAGGGATCGAAGAGGGAATGCTAACCCGGTACTAAAAACATGCAGCTGAAGTCGGATGTGTTGGACCGAAAGGTGCAGATATCGCAGCCAAGCTGTAAACTACGACACAACGCATTCCGTTCTCTGGACTAGATTCTGCTACTTACCCTTTCAGGGTTTAGTTGTGGAAGATTGAGAACAAAGAAAAAGAAAAGCAGATGAAATCACCTAGAACAACGGTTTGGTGTTCGTATGCCTGTACACGTCAACGCGATGGCGAGATGGACTGACCGAAGACCTAAGCCCACATTCGTAAAGTAAAGTAACCCATAGCATTACTGCCGTAGGGGTTAGAGATTTTAGCGTTCTCACATTTCAAGGGTTCTGCTATATGAGTGCGGTAGCCATCTCCTCGCCCTCGCCGCTTTTACTTCCTGGTATCCATTTAAGGCTGGGTCGACCTAGGGGCGATTTGAAAAACATCTCCGCCTCAACTGGGGAATGAACCCAGGATCACTCAGATGCAAAGCCAGTTCGCTAACCACTGCGGTACGCGGCTCCCATTGGTATAGCTTTGCGAAAGCTTGGAACGGTTACAGAATATGGTTGGCTTCCTCGCATACAACACATCTGCAGGACTGACACCGAGAATAATATGTGGGATGTGAATATGATACGCATATACAATGTTGTTAGTTGTTCGCCCATCGTAATTGGTGAGACCATTATGTCAGCATTCACTGCTCGCAGAAGTTTGAAGATGATTAAATAAGCCAATCTGAGCCATATCCTGTATTCTACACTAGTACTAGTAAACATTATTGTTATAAGTTGTGTTGTGTTATGCTGTGTTATGTCATGTTATGCTATGTTGTGTCGAAACAAAGGGTACCTTTTGGACGTTTACCCATTTCTCTCTTTCAATTTCCGATGCAACACCTTCCTGTGTCTCAGATACTGCTACGCTAATTATGGTGTATATTTTTCAGTTAAAGTAAGTTTAGACACCCTGTAACTATGCAGCCAGTCTCACTTAGCGCTGTCACAATACGTTCTACGTGTGATTTATGTTGTAGAATGTGCAAAGTCAAAAGGTTGTCACTCGTTCTCTACGGATGAGCTGATACGTCATTCTTCTTCTTCTTCCTTTTTTCTTCCTTCTTCTGCCCACTTGTTCGTGTAGCTGTACTTGGGAAACGTAATTGCCTCGTCATGAGTTCATAAGTTCAACCAAAGGTCTTCTTCTTCTCCTTCTTCGTCTTCTACTTCTTCTTCTTCTTACTTTTTCTTCTTTCTACCTTCTTCCTTCTGCCTTCCTTCTTTCTTCCTTTTTCTTCTCTTTCTTTTTCCTTATTCCTTCTTCTTTCTTCCTTCTTCCTTCTTCCTTCTTTCTTTTTTCTTCTTTCTTCCTCTCTCTTATTTCTTCTTTCTTCTTCTTCTTCTTCTTCTTCTTCTTCTTCTTCTTCTTCTTCTTTCTTCTTTCTTCTTCTTCTTCGTTTTCAAATCTCTGCTACCAAGCGATGAACTGGTAGAGGTAACTTTAAACCTTTCTTTGACAATTTGTCAGTTCTTTAATTGCTTAGGATGTTGCAGAAAAATAGGAAGCGCTATATCACAACTCCTTTGAAGCGAAGGCATGGGTTTGAAACCAGGTCAGGTTCAGGTTTTTAACATTTTTTGGCGTGAAATCAACATCTAATATGCAAACTGTACAACAACTGCGTTGTCCGTGTGCCATAGTTTCTCTGCCATACATAGCATCCAGTTAAACCACATAATGTGAATAGTCCGTAATTATAGTGATGGTGTGTAAGTGTATGTACGTGTATGTATGAGCATACTGTGGTAATTCAATATTGATTTGTATGTGCGCGTGCGTGCGTGTGCCCGCGTGCACGTGCCATTTTGTATGTGTGTGTTGGGGTGTGTTAGTTTTGAAAAAAAGATTCAACAAATCCCATTACATCAATAGATTCCAGATATGGTTCACTTGCAATAACCTTGCCGACGTGCCTCAGTTCACGTATTGACAATCCATCGACATCCTACCACGTTCAAATCCCTGTAGAGGCGGTTTGCCATTTGCAAACAGATAATCCCTGAAGTTCTGCTGTGGTATGTGATGTGATGTGATGTGATGTGATGTTATTTCGTGTTGTACAATGTTATGGCTGTGCTATTGTATGCAGTGTTATGTGATGTAATGTCATGTTCTGTTGTGTTGTGCTATTTTATTGATGCGAGGTCGATGTAGCTTCAAAAATTAGGTTCCACAATAATTTGGGAAAGTAAATCTGTCGGTGTGATGTCGATCAAGTCATACCAAGTATGATGTTGGACAAGTCACACCAAGTATGATGTTGGACAAGTCACACCAAGTGTGATGTTGGTCAAGTCACACCAAGTATGATGTTGGTCAAGTCACACCAAGTATGATGTTGGTCAAGTCACACCAAGTGTGATGTTGGACAAGTCACACCAAGTATGATGTTGGTCAAGTCACACCAAGCGTGATGTTGGACAAGTCACACCAAGTGTGATGTTGGTCAAGTCACACCAAGTATGATGTTGGTCAAGTCACACCAAGTGTGATGTTGGACAAGTCACACTAACTGTGATGTTGGTCAAGTCACACTAACTGTGATGTTGGTCAAGTCACACTAAGTGTGATGGTGGTCGTGCCACAAAGTGTGATGTTGGTCCAGAGAACACCATACTCCCAATATGCCACATTGGCGTGTTAACGGGATATTGACCTTTGTATATTGGTGTGTGTTTGAAAGAACGTGCGTGCATGCTACCAAAGTAGTATGTGTGCGCGCATGTGTGTGTGTGTGTATGCGCGTGTGCTGTTTTTTTAAAACTTTTCCAGGCTCATACGTCAGGTATGCATTTACATCATAGTCAACTGGAGGAGCGGTTGTAACAGATATGAACAACGGCCCGGTTTTAATTCTATTTCTGTCCGTGAACTCGAAACCATGACAAGCTGTAATCTGGGTCTAGTAAGTCTGCGCACTGTCGAAACGGTAATATGTTTTAAAGGACATTCAAGAACCCGTCAAATTTGATAGAAAACAGGTCGTACTAATAGAGGCTGTGTACAACATATCACGTCTTTCTGTAATAAGTAAGTTGGATAAAATAAGAGATATTGTTAAGCTCAGTTTATCTCGTGACCTCTTGAGATTTATGGGGCACCCCTGCTAACACCTCCACAATTCTGCGCAATCTTTTTCTGTCTGCGGTTGCTTTTTGTGCCTCCTCAGGTTGTATGTTGCCTTCTCCTCAATCGTCCTCGCTTTCGCTTGTCTTATACTGAGTCCTGTATTATGGTAAATGAAATGTACATACATGCATCCAAGCACTGGTTTATGCGTCTTGTTATCACCCAATTGACTACGATCTGGGTTCGAAAAGGGCGCGCCTCCGCCAATAGAAACTAGTGAGGCTAACAGCTAAGAAAGAAACAAAATTATGGTCAATGTGTCATAACAAAACATGAAACACTTTTGCATCACTGAAACACTAAATTATTTACATAGAGATACACACATGCATCCAACCATTAGTTAATACGCCCTGATATTGCCCAAAGGACTGCAGTCAATGGTAGAAATGTGTGTGTCTCCGGCAGTAGAGTACAGAGAGGCAATTCTTTAAGAAACACAAACGTATCGTATTTACAAGGCGATTGGACCTCGAGACGAGGCCTTGCCAAGTCAGCTGTCACCTTTTGATCATTGTGAGGAGTTCGTCGTAGCGTCCACTTGCATTCTCGATTCTACGTCGTACTTCATCATTTGTGATATGGTCATTGTAGGTACTATTTAGGTAACGGCCAGTCCCATGGCAACAATTGCCGCCGGGGATGAAGATAGCTTGTCATGTACTGAACCACAGCAAATGTGAGGTGGGGTGGCCAGCTCCCTTCCATTCTGCTTATACCTTTCCCAACTCATAAGCCAGGTAGCCACTTAAAACTAGGTCAACTGGAGGAGCGATCATGCCAGGAATGAACCACGCCTGGAATTTTTTAAAGTCCGTTCGTGATTTCGAACCCAAGAACTCTGTAATCTCACTCTTGACAAACATCTCACTCTTGAGTATACTACAAACTCCACATGTGCTATTTAGATGTCTTCTAAAACAATAGAAGTAAATGTCCACGTAAATGGACAGCGGTCTTGTCAAGTTAAATCCGGGGGGCGTTCAAGTCAAACCGGGACTTTTTTTAAAGGAAAAAAACATTTTTGTCAAGTAGTCAAAATGCCATTTATTTTTTGACACAATCTCCTGCAACGTGTATGCGCTTATCCCAGTGTCTAAGTAATGTTTAAGTAATTATTAGTGTTGAAATGCTGACCTCCCAGGAATTATTTTAGGAGTCCAATCATGTAGAAATCGCTTTGAGCGAGGTCTGAGCTGTATGGTGGATGTGGCAATACCTTCCAGCCGAGTTGCTGTAAATGGCATATTGTGCGATGCGGTGAGCCATATTAGGTGGTGCGGTATCTTGTAGGAGCAGAACGCCATTTGTGATCAAACCAGGTCGTTTTGTCTGCAGACAAAATGTGTATGCACAGTTCATTATTGATAGTGGTACCACTGGGTAGATAATTTCCGCAGGTTTTACACCTTCTTTCGCACGAAACTTCATTACAACACGCTGTTCCATGTAAGCACTAACAGTGTTGTCCGCCATTTTAATTTATCTGTCATGTGACTGGCCCATGACAAGTGGGCAACCTTTCTGTAATAGGACATGAACCATTAACTAATGATAGTTGTTCTAGTACACTATAAATCATTCAAGTAAAACTAGAACAAAAAGTCCCGATTTGATTTGAACGCCTCTTGAAACAAATTATAAAAGCAGACACCTAGTACAATTCAGTATTTTAATATTTCATCTCCAACATCAGTGTCTGCAATGGGAGTATCTTTTTCAGAAAACTTAATCGCGTTTTCCATGACGGGCGTGGACTTGGAAGGAGAATCAGGAGATCGGATTAAGTGGCCGTCACGGATTGTTCATGTTGGTCTCATTCTACGTTTCCTCTTAAGATGGAGTCACGCAAGAGAAAACCAAGTGCAATTTGATTATCCTGTAATTAAGTCGAATAGATGTCGCGAATTGTGATTGCTTGTGTCCCCTTGTTACAAGGTGGTGATTGCTTGTGTCCCCTTGGTACAAGGGGTGTGGCACTCCATCGTCACGTTGACAAGGTCAACGGACCACCTTGTGGAAAGTATCGTTTTCAACAAATACACGTTTTTAAATCAGTGGTTCCCACACTTCCTGAGTGGATCCCCGTGTTCCTTCCAGAACAGCAAGAATAGGGCCACCGCTGCTCTATGGAGGTCGTTGTGGTTGTGAGTGTCTTCAATGAGTAAGTACTCTGTTGACGGCCATGAAAAAAGGATTTAAGTAACCTGTTGCAGTAGCTTTCCTCACATCCCGAGCGTGCTGATAAAGATCGTTCGGGTTCCTCCAGGCGATTGTACTATGATTAGCTTCATCTGCTTGCCGCTAACTACTACGGGGATCACGTCGAACTCTCACCTCGTGCAGTAGCTTTCCTCACATCCCGAGCGTGCTGATGAAGATTGATCGAGCTCCTCCAGGTGACTGTACTATTTTTTTTTCTTTTTTTTTTCTGTTTTGTTTTGCGTTCGCCTTATTTATCTATTCCCCAAGGTGTGTGTGCGTTACACTGTGGTTTTTATTTTGCGCCTGTCAGCCCAGTGCATCCGACTTCAGCATGCATTTTATGTAAGGGTCTGCTTCCTTCTGCATTTTCTAAGGGTTTGCTTCCCCGGGGTAACGGCTGGTGCTGTGATGGGGATCGAACCCAGCACCTTCTGATTGTGAGCCGTGCCACTTAACTACTAGGCCACGCCGTCCCCCCGACTGTACTATGATTAGCTTCATTTGCTTGCCGCTAACTACTACGGGGATCACGTCGACCTACCACCTCGTTATCCAGACTGCCAAGAAGAACATCCCGTTTCCAGAGATGCCTGCGAGGAAGTCGAGTAGAGAGTCTTGGCCAATATATTGTGTGACCATGACTAATATGTCTGCTGTAGTTGAGGTTGTTGTTGAAGAAATACCCACATTTGGTAGATTTACCCATTTGTGAGAGGCTGCGTGCCCTAGGGATGAAACTCGTTCGGCTTTCACAATACCAACGTTCCGGGTTCTTCTTCTTCTTCTTCTGCGTACACAGTCAGACAGTAACCATTATTTTTTCGAAAAAAGCGGCGGTCATCCTGAGACTCTCGCCACTACCATAGAGCTTGTCTTGCAGTTCCACTGGTAATGGCCACATCTGCTCTCTCTGATCCTCGTATGTCGGGCAGTTCTGCAGCAGATGTTCAGTGGTCATTTTACCAGTACCGCACGGGCATTCGTCGGTACACCCTATCTTCAATTTGTTGAATAGGTGGTACCTCAGTCTATTGTGGCCAGTGCGAAGTCTGAAGACAACGACCTGCTCTCTTCGGTTCAACTGGTAATAGGCATCGTTTTTGGTGTAACCAGTATGTTCGGTTTCCCATTTGGTAATGTACCTAGCTTTGATAAGTTGTTTTGACTCTTCGTACGTCATACTGGTATCTGTTTGTGGTAGCCTTGCACCTTCTTTTGCCAGTCTGTCTGCCTCCTCGTTGCCTTGGATGTTGCAGTGTGACGGAACCCACTGTACCACTACCCTTTTTGGTGCGGACAGCTGGCACAGTTTGCAGAGTGCTGCTCTTAAGTCATTAAGCTCAGTGTTTTTCTGGCTTTTTAGCGCTGTGACTACGGCGAGAGCATCTGTCAAGCAAGACTATGTGGCTCTCATTTTCACTGTGTGTTGCCATTTCTTCCACTGCCGCCCTCAGTGCCTCTGCCTCCGCTCTGAAATTGCTTGTGTACTTACCAGTAGCGAATGACAGTGTTATTTTTCTGCCATTTGGTAGGTTCAGGAATGCTCCTGCCCCTCCGTTCTGTGTAGTGTTTGTTACAGAACCGTCGGTGTATGCATGGGTCCAGTCCATGCTTGGGTAGCTTTTCGTTATGAAGCTTAGGGTAGTGTCTCTCCTTTCTTTTTCGGTCTGGCAGTTTTTGTTTGCAATACCTGGTATATTTTCTACCACCTCTGGAAATATATCCTGCCTCCAAGTAGGTTTTCGTACAGTAGTGATGGGTTTTGGTGTTGTTAGTGCGTTTATGGGATCTTCGTGCATCTTTGCTTTGGCTATTTCTGCAAAGTTTCTCCGCTTTAGTTTCCCAGTTCCCAAATTGTTTAGTCTCTGGTACATTGGATGGTCCGTCAGTCTTCGGAGTTTCTCTGACTGCAGCTGGGCTCTGCAGTCTCTTCTGTCGGTCATGGCTTGCAGTTTTGTAATCTTTTCAAGTTCTACAATTGGCGTTGACTTCATGCCACCTGTTATAATTCTCATGGCTTGGTTTTGAAGTTTGTTAACTTTATCGAAGTTCGCCTTCGCTGCTGTTGTCCATGCCGCGATGCCATACTCGAGAACTGGTCTCACTCTTCCAGTGTACAGTTTCTTTAGTATGCCTTCGTCTGCTCCCCAGCTTGTGCCAGCAAGTTTCCTCATGATCGCCATTCTTTCTCTGGCTTTCATTCGGTTTCTCTCAATCTGACTTTTCCATGTCATGCGCCGATCAAATGTGACTCCCAGATAGGTTGGGTTGTCGTTTGGCTGCAGGATTTTGCCATTTAGGCTTAATTTGGTACTTTGGGGTTTTAATGAGAGCGAGAATATTGTGCACGTGGTTTTCTCCTCGTTTATTTTGACCAGCCATGAGTTCGCCCACTCTTCCAGCGATGTTAGGGCCGTTTGCATCCGATTTCTTGCTATGGTGAGATTCTTTTCAGAGGTCCACATAGCCAGATCGTCTGCAAACATTGAGCTATGGACTCTTCTTGGTATATTCTCTGTAATATCGTTTATATATACCAGGAAGAGTGTGGGTGACAGTACTCCCCCTTGGGGTACTCCCTGCTCGAGTGTCACCTTTTTGCTCATCTGCCCTTGTACTTGGACTCTGGCCGTTCTTTGTTTGAGGTAGTGGTTGATCCACTTGTACATCTTCCCACAAACATCACTTCTTCTTAGCTTGACTCTAAGTCCATCCTTCCAGACTTTGTCAAATGCCTTTTCCAGATCCACCCAAACAGCTACTGTGTGTTTCTGTGCCTGGTAGGCATCTTCTATCTCCTGGGCTATGAGGATGACCTGGTCCTCAGTGGATCTGTGCTGTCTAAAGCCGGCTTGCTGTGGAATTAGTATTCGTTTTTCTTCCAGATGCCACATCAGTCTGGTGTTTATCATCCGTTCCATCAGCTTGCCGACACAGCTCAGTAGGCTTATGGGCCTGTATCCATTCGGATCTGTTTTGTCCTTTCCTGTTTTTGGTACTGGTACCAGTATTGCATCTTTCCATGCCTGGGGTACAATACCCCTTTTCCAGCTTTGGTTCAGGACTGATAGTAGTTTTTTCTTCGCTGTTTGGCCCAGCCCCATCAGCATTTCGTTTGTTATCCCGTCTTTTCCGGGAGATTTCCTTTTCTTTAGTGTTCTCATAGCCTCTTCCATTTCGCGCATTGTTAGTTTGGCCATCATGTGCTCTTCAGGAGCCGTATTTATGTTTTCGTGCCCCTTTAGCTCTTCGCTAATGTCTGTATGCTTATCTGCAGGGACCTCGATGTGGTTTGCTCTGGCATAGTGATCGACAAAGGCGTTTGCGGCTTTCTTACCTGTGATCAAGTTCTCGCCTTGCTTGATAGTAATTTGTTTATTTGACGGGGTTTCGTCGTTCATGGCTCTGACTAGCTTCCATAGCTTGTTCCCTTCTTTGTCCAGGTTTAAACTTTCCGTTTTGTTTTTCCAGTTCCGGGTTCGATTCCCACTTGTGTCCAGTTTGGCGGATACTAGGTTTGTTCTTGGGAGATTCCTCCTCCACGTACAGAAAATAATGGCAACCTACCGTACTGCACACTTGCAAAGAAACTTGTAAGAGCTAAATAAGTGCAGTTTGGTCCCCTTTTAATTGAACACGCCTCGCATATAAATATTTGTACACACGTCATAACAAGCTGGGACCCATTGCAACAAAGCGTATTGACACTTCATCCCCGATATCAGATCCAATGATAGTACTACCTATAACCGTAATTGATATTTCATTGCTCACCTTCTGCATCGCAAAATATAGAAGTATATGCAAAGTCAAGGTTTATTCCATAGTAGTTACACTACTGTCGGGGAATGGAGTTGTTAGAGACTTTAGTATACTAAGCCAAGGTTTGTCCCATAGTAGTTACGCTACTGTCGGGGAAGGAAGTTGTTAGAGACTTAGAGACTTCAGTATACTAAGTCAAGGTTTGTTCGATAGTAGTTCCGTTCCACCGCTGTTGGGAATGAAGATGTTAGAGACTTCAGTATACTAAGTCAAGGTTTGTTCTATAGTAGTTACACTACTGTCGGGGAATGGAGTTGTTAGAGACTCCAGTATACTAAGTCAAGGTTTGTCCCATAGTAGTTACACTACTGTCGGGGAATGGAGTTGTTAGAGACTTTAGTATACTAAGCCAAGGTTTGTCCCATAGTAGTTACACTACTGTCGGGGAAGGAAGTTGTTAGAGACTCCAGTATACTAAGCTACAGCTTGTGTCAGGTAAGGTGACCAATTCCTTTACTAGCTGCCTTTTACTTCCCTAGTCATATGCCAGATAACCATTTACGTCTGGGTCGACTGGAGCTTACTGATACTTCAATTCGTACCCCGTTCTTTTACAACAAAGATCAAGTTCTTTAAACCCATGCACACTGTCAATTTTCATTTTCTACTAACTGTTTATTGACACGTTTATATTTTTAACCATTCCTATTTTTCACTATCAAAACTGCCAACATTTGTTACCGAGTGTCAAAGATACTCCAAACGTTTGGATGATATAAAACATTTCAATTGCAAGGTTTGTGAAATTTGTGAGGTTGCCAACTGCTGGAACGATTAATATTAAAGATAAAATCGATTATTAATACTCCAAAAATACACACGTTTAGACTAAATAGCAGAAAGATTAACAACTTCGCAATCCAAAATGTCAGGGACGCTCGCCCACGTGATCATTAAACGGGAGAAGAGGAAGATGTTCATTCGTTTCTTCCTCAAAATTGTTAGAGAGAAATAATTATTTATTCTTTAGTTTCAATTTTAAAATAATTTGTCTTCAGAACTATCTTTGTATCGTTCTTTCAAATTAAGCAGGCTGTTCGCATTAGACAACATATACAACTCAGTGCTGAAGATTATTTTGCTCACAAGGGGCTAATAAAAATAAGCGTGTCTATTATTTCATCTAATCTCATCTGTTCACTTACGTCGGTAGACAGTGTGGGCAGGCCCAGTCTTCAATCCATACCTCAAGTATTTCGTAAACACATTCAATTAGACTATTTCATGCGCTTCTTCCTGCGCTGAAGTCACGCTGATTAGTTTAATAGGTTCTGATACTAGTGTGACATACAGAGAGTCAAAACGGCTTATTAGAGCTAGATACATGATTTCCAAATGGGAAACCGAACATACTGACTACACCAAAAACGATGCCTATTACCAGTTGAACAGAAAAGAGCAGGTCGTGGTCTTCAGACTTCGCACTGGCCACAATAGACTGAGGTACCACCTGTTCAACAAATTGAAGATAGGCGGCACCGACGAATGCCCGTGTGGTACCGGCAAAATGACCGCTGAGCATTTGCTGCAAAACTGCCCGACATACGAGGATCAGAGAGAGCAGATGTGGCCATCACCAGTGGCAACACTAGACAAGCTCTATGGCAGTGTCGACAGCCTCAGGATGACGGCTGCTTTTTTCGAAAAAATAATGGTTACTGTCTGACTGCGTACGATGAAGAAGAAGAAGTTTAATAGGTTCGTTCTACGAGTAAGTTTGAAGGCACAATATTCAGATATATATTGGTTGTTGTGTCTTTTTTGTTTACTTCGAAGACGTTTTGAATTGTTGTTGTTATTGCTGTTGTTGCTGTTGGAAGCCCAGGATAGGAAACTTTATTTTTTTGTGTGTACTGGTAATGTCGTTAGTCGGCGGAGGTTAGCTTTCCTGACATTTTGAACGTGCTAATGAAGGTCTGCAGAGTCCTCCTGGTGGTAATTCTATGCTTGGATTTATCTTCTGGACGCTCGATACTACGGGGACCGCGTCGATCCCCACCTTATTAGTCAATACAGAAAGTATTATCCAGACAGAACTGCTTAGAAGGGATGTAGGGTCTTGATCAGTATGTTTCACCTACCCCTGCCTAATATTGTCTGATCAGTATGTTTCATCTACCCCTGACTAACATTGTCTGATCAGTATGTTTCATCTACCGCTGACTAACATTGTCTGATCAGTATGTTTCACCTACCCCCGCCTAATATTGTCTGATCAGTATGTTTCATCTACCCCTGATTAACATTGTCTGATCAGTATGTTTCATCTACCCCTGACTAACATTGTCTGATCAGTATGTTTCATCTACCCCTGACTAACATTGTCTAATCAGTATGTTTCTCCTACCTCTGCCTAATATTGTCTGATCAGTATGTTTCATCTACCCCTGACTAACATTGTCTGATCAGTATGTTTCATCTACCCCTGACTAACATTGTCTGATCAGTATGTTTCACCTAACCCTGACTAACATTGTCTGATCAGTATGTTTTGCTTGAACTTACATTAGTTTTCTCTCCCCATTGATTTTTCATACAGCAATGCGTGTTGAAATGTGTTAAATTTCTGAATAACCCCAACCAAAAAATAATCTAAGGGTTAGCTTGATGAAAATCAACCGAAATTAATCATTAAACTGCATTAAAATATTATTTTGTACGTAGTTATTAATTTCATTTATTTCGGACAAATAATTAATCGGGGATTTCCGTTTTGGAGTTAGAACCAGAACTAGGATCGTTCTAACAAAAAAGACATTCCGTGATAAACAAACAAAAGTTGATAACATGAAGTAATATCAGTGTTGGGCAACGTAAAAGAAAATCAGCGCAGGTATCCGGCCCATAGCACTGTACGGATCTGAAACGGATAAAAATATCTTAGAAGTTATTGGAATGAGGTGCTATCACAGGATGCACAGAATGAGCTAGATCCAAACAAGCAAACAAAAACAGGTCCTGAACGATGGAGGAGCATAGAGACAACTAATGAAAAGTATGCAGAAAATGTAGAATATCTGAAAATACTGCAGGGCAAACTTCAATGGAAACAAAGCAGACGACGTCTAAGAAAAATGAGTACGTGACGCAGGTGTGCACAAGAAATATTGGCTGCAGACTTATACTGACCTGAAGAGATATGTCAAGAGCAGTAAACTGAAGACTATTACTAAGTTTACTACTACTAGCACTACTACTACTACCACTACTACTACTATTACTACTACTACTTCGACTTCTACTACTAATAATAATGCTACTACTGCTTCTACTGCTGCTACTGCTACTACAACTACTTATAATGCTACTACTACAACTGAAGGTACTACTACTACAGATAGTACTACTACATCTATTACTGCTAATACTACTACTAGAAGAGCAGCAAAGATGGCGCAAGAACTGGCTGCGGGTCTACATTGCTCTTCTGTTTTAGTTCATTTTAGATGCAACCAGACCATGGATTTGGCGGTAATTGACACTTATCCTTGGGTTCATGGAAACGTGTTATTGTTTTCCATTTGGACTGGTTAATTCGTTTGTTTTGTGTGTTTTCTTTAGTTCGATTATCCTGGAATGGACATCGGCTATTTAAATATCACTTCGCGTAAACATGTGTCATATTTCACGGTCTAGTTCACACGGCTGAACTTCACGAGATTGACACCCTTCGCCCTGGCTGAAGACAGTGTCAACTTTGTTATATGAAATATAGACACAACTATAATGAACTGCCCCTTGAGAGAGATGGGCTCCGTCAGGTGTGTAGCGGCCCAAGACACACCGTTGTAGTATGGCTGAGCTGGTACTACAAACTGCAATAACGGTGCCTCAATGACCTTCTAGGTTATGGGACTGATGATGATGATGACTACTACTACATCAAGCATTACTACTGCTACTACTTCTACTACTACTACTACTACTACTACTACTACTACTACTACTACTACTACTACTACTACTACTACTACTACTACTACTACTACAAAACGCCTACTACCCATACTGTTATTCCTCTTTATCTTCTTATTCATTGCACATACATAAATGCATCCACACACACAAACACGCATACAAGTACATGCAGACAGTTAGTTGCACATCACAAGCAATGATTGCGACACCATCAGACAATTGTCTTGAAGTAGTGAAGGCAGGAACAATTAATGCATACAACAATAGATTTGGTGCACATAGCTTTTAGAACATGGAAATATCAATGAGACTGGGTATATACAGACTGCAGTCTTTTAAAACAGTATAAAGAAGTTAGGTTAAGTTAAGTTAACTTGCGCTGTATTTTGGAGTATAGTTAGGAACAAGTTGAGCTGGTCATCAACCTCACTCTATGGTCCAGATCTACTTTAGGCCAGTTGTAAGACATAAGTCAAACGACTGGAGGTAAGTCAGGAAATAGGCACTCTCGTCCTTTGAGACAAGGGGTTGCTTGTACCCTGCAAGGCTCGAACCCAGGCGTATTTCCGTTGAGAGGCGAGTGCCTTACCTCTCGACCACAGATACATTTAATTCAAAGCACATTATCGCATTCCTTGGTTTTTTAAATTTCCCATTCAAAGAAAACAAAATTTTAAAATTCGTATACCTTATTCCATCTTTTTTTTGGAATGTCCAATCTTGAGAACCGCTGGTGAAATTAACTTTACATTTTTGTAAATGTAATCTATTTATTTCACTTGCGTAATCAAGTCTTATCTAAGCTGCCAGTCAAAACGAACGAATAAACACGTTGATTGACTTTCATTTTATAATACTACTATTAACATCTAGGATATAAAAAGACCAGGTTTCAATAAAACAGGACACCGCGCCATAAGCTGTCTTTATGGTCCTCTCCAACGGTTAAATTAAGACCTGATTGAGGACAGACAGACAGACATACGTAATGTTGATACGGTGTGCTGGTATCACCGGGCTACGATTAGGTGTTGTTTACATGTGGATATCATATACAGTTGCAAAACAACAATCATCAAGAGCTGTACCTACTGTCACTGGTAGTATTTTTCATCGTCATCAACGTTTTCTTGTTCTTCTTGTTATTCTTTCCTCGTTTTCTTGTGCTGTTTCTTCTTCTTCTTCTTCGTCTTCTTCTTCTTTCTCTTCTTTTTCTATTTCTTCTTTTTTAGAATTCTTCGTCTTCTTTTTCTTATATGGCCGCCTCAACTCATGCACTGTTCAGCGTTTTGATTCCTTCTATTGATAGTCAATCCCCGTTAAACTTTAGAAATCTTTAATTTATTTTAAGAAGAAGACGAAGAAAAATGAGAAGATGAAGAAGAAGAAAATAGATGCAAAATTCCGTAAGAGAAGATGTGACTGGTTACGGAACATATTTGGAAGAACATATCTGGAGGAACATATCTGGAAAACAACATATCAAGAACATATCTGGAAGAACCTATCTGGATAAAACATATCAAGAACATATCTGGAATAACATATCTGGAAGAACATATCTTGAAAGAACATATCTGGAAGAACATATCTGGTAGAACATATCTGGAAGAACATATCTGGAAGAACATATCTGGTAGAACATATCTGGAGAAACATATCAAGAAGATATCTGGAAGAACATATCAAAAACATATCTGGTAGAACATATCTTGAAGAACATATCTGGAAGAACATATCTGGAAGTACATCACAAGAACACCTTAAGCTGAAATAGAACCAACCAGAAATATGACAGAAATATTGAGAAATCAGAAAACTGCAAATCAGATCCAGAGCGAGAGAGGTGGTAGACCGAGAAAAGACCCGGAATAAACGGGCTTCAAGGCACACCAAGACACGTTCAAGTTTGAGCAAATTCCTCATCTCTGAGCACCCCCGTAGGAGCGACGATGCGAACAGTTTTGCGTATTATCTATTTTCAGGCCATAAATAGAAAGCAAAGAATTTAGGTCACACGGCTATCGAGTGCTTTCCTTTCTCGAGATGGCAGAATGTTTGCAAACTTGGGCTACGAGAATAAGTCCTAGACACGTGATGACATCACAGAATATTATTAGCAGAAGACAAATTACATTTAAACTTGATAAAAGCTTTTGACTACGCAATTAAATACGGATAAATTTTCTTCCGGCCTCTCTCGCATTCTCTCTTTCTTAACGTAAAATTCGAGCTTGGTACAAAGTTGGAGGTAAACACCAGACGGTTTCTAAAAAAACTTGCTTTTCGTGCCAGAATGCAATTTACCGACGTTAAATTTAGAGTCTTTTGACTTTGTTCCCGTTTGAGAATAAAAGAAGCTTCAATTAATTTTATCTACAACGACATGGACGTAAATATTGAACAGAACAAGGCGACACTCACTCCGGCTGAAGATTGGTTACGCCTCCATCTTGAGTCGCTGGTAGGTTTGTTAATATAATGGTTATAATTACAAAGGGCGTCGGATAGTTTCTATTAGGATACACGAAAACGTACAAATAGCTTTCTGGTTCTCCGTACACGGTTTGCGTGCACTTAGACATCGCCATGTTGGCTCCCAAAGTAGGTAATGATGAAGTGCATTGGAGTTTTGCAAAAACTGGAAAACTCGACATTAGAGTAAAACTGAGGTCATCTCATACTTTCATTTTTGATACTCACTCTTGATCTAAATGATCTTGTACTTGTTCATCTTTATTTTCTTCTTCTAATCATGTTTCTCTACTTCTTCTTCGTTCAGGCTAATTGATTTTGTTTAATAAAAATTACATTGCCGTTTCATTAGAATTATCATTTTCTTTTACAAATTATTCTTCGTCAGAAAAATCTTCGTCTTCATTCTCTTTCGCCATCAGTTTCTTCATCAACGTTTGTTTCTTTTTCTGTGACCAGGGTCATTATCGTTAGAGATCTGCAGGTTTAACGCCAGGAAGATGTCTATAGTCTTTTCTAGGTCCATGTGGTAATTCCAAAGCCTATGACCACGTTTAGCATGTCCTTGGCCAGCTTTGAGACCATAGACAATTGTGGAAATGGCTGGTCTGAATTTAATCTTTTACGGTCTGAATTACAGTGGCTGGATTACATGTGCTACTGGAGCTCGAAAGGGAAACATCGATTTGAAACACTGTAACCTGCCAGG
The DNA here is from genome assembly GCA_036924085.1 of Ariolimax columbianus. Taxonomy (NCBI): domain Eukaryota; kingdom Metazoa; phylum Mollusca; class Gastropoda; order Stylommatophora; family Arionidae; genus Ariolimax; species Ariolimax columbianus. The sequence continues at coordinate 20,256,856 of JAVGWX010000011.1, forward strand.
CATGTGGTAATGAAGGAATAAGGAGGATGTGCGTTGACCTGCTACCCAATTCTCTAGAAATTCTTAGCAACTGTTAAAACAACGCCATTTTGTATCGGGCTGCGCACGTCCATGCGATACTTAGCGTTTACTACGTGTATTAACTGCTGCCGCCTAATGACTTCTATTACTAACTACCAAATACATTTTTCAGCTTTTCCATATCAGTTTGTGACCTACCTACTGACACCCTAAATGGAAAGGAAATAGACTTTGCTTTGCAAATTATCTTGTTTTATTCATTACTTCGTTGTATTACTTTTTTAAATATTCTTCTTAGGTTAGTTTTCTTATGTTTCTTGTGATGTTTCTGTTTTACTAGTTTCTTGGGATGTTTCTGTTTTACTTGTTTCTTGAGTTCTAATTAAGAAACTAAAATAACAGGACTGGATGTAGTCCTGAACTAGCTGATGACTGTACTAGAAGTCTTCCAATCAAAGGTCCAAAACAGTATCTGTATAGATTCATTGTCCGTCCTTCAAGTTCTTTTAGTTGGGGGTCATTGTAAACCTGAACTTGCCCAAATGTCCCTAGATGTCAACCTGCTTATGACATACGATGAAGTCTGAATAGTTATGCAGTGCATCCCCGGCCACTGAAATGCACATGGAAATGACAAGGCAGGCAGACTGGCTAAGAAACGATCAAGTTAAGAACAACAATACACACGAACAACCCTACAGACAGTCAAACAACTACTGAAGACTGCGAACAAAAAAGGCTTAGCTGAAAAGATAGACAATGAAGAATACTGGAAGAGAGATCTACAATCGAAATATCATCCCAAATCCCAAAGACAACATCAACCTCCTGAAAAGGAAGAAAGATCAGAACACAATTTTTCGGTTACGCACTCACCTTACACAACTTAAAAGTCACTGGAGCAGAATCCAACCAGAACATGCTCCAGAGCCCACAAATCACATACGTTTGTTAGTGTCCAGCGCTTGTCGGTGTTAGAAAAGAGCTTCCTTCTTCGAGGACAGACAAATGGAACACTCTTTGCGGAACTGTTGTTGTTCTTCCATCACGGTTGATGAAGACCTTTTCTCTATTAGTTCAATCAGTCCTTTCAGTTGAGTATTCTGTGAGTCGGGGTTGTGGATGGGTGTGAAATGGCCTAGGAGTTCAATATGGAATCTGCATAATCGCTGGCATTGAGGGTATGGAATGTTCGCCTCATGAGACGGTAATAGGTCGCGGACTGTTCTACTCCTGCCTCCTTTGTTATGCTGCAGAACAATTATGTGGCAGCAGCTACATTAGTTGCTGTATGGAACTAAACAACAGCTCATAAGCACTTTCAGATACCATTATATAAAACTGGGTCAAAGGGCAGGAGCCCACAGGCTGCTGGACCAAAAACCAACCAATCAACCAGCAAACTGTTCGTTGAAAAGGGTTTTAATATTGTTATTATTAGTCCGTCCTAAAACTGTATTTCATCCTTTTCAATTTCCAATTACGAATAGTCTCCAGTTTTACTGCATTCTTTCTCAATATTAAACTACACAACTTGCAGTTTTATTTCCTTGACGTTTGCAGCGTTCATGAGAAAAACTAACAAAAATCATATACCCCACAAAACAGTTGCACTCCACAAATTTAGCCTATGTAACCCTGCCTCTGTATTTCCTAGACTTTTCGTGCTGTAATCACAAATATGATATCTTTTCAACGCACATCTTCCCAATTATACAAATGAACAGAAATAAATAAATGTTAATGGCATTTTTCAAAACATTTTATAGTGTTAGGTTTACTATGCCGGAGATAACAAAAATTATGACCCAAGATATGTTCACTAATATTTTACTTGTAAAAGTAGTTCCAATCCTAGTGCTTTGAACGACATGACTCAAGAAGTGGGAGGTGATGGAGGCTTTCAAATATATGGGACCATTTTAGGTGTGGAAATTTAATATGGCGTGATAAAAGAAGTGAGGTACCTTTCTTATCTGTGGGGCCTGGGGAGAAGGGGCGGAATGTTTGATTAACGTGGGAAGAGGGGGCGGGATGTTAGATAGACGAGTCTACGGGAGTTTCTGGTAGTTAACATGGGGGCAGAAGGCGGTATGTTAGATAGAAGAGTCTACGGGAGTTTCTGGTAGTTAACATGGGGGCAGAAGGCGGTATGTTAGATAGAAGAGTCTACGGAAGTTTCTGGTAGTTAACATGGGGGTAGAAGGCGGTATGTTAGATAGAAGAGTCTACGGAAGTTTCTGGTAGTTAACATGGGGGTAGAAGGCGCTATGTTAGATAGAAGAGTCTACGAAAGTTTCTGGTAGTTAACGTGGGGGTAGAAGGCGGTATGTTAAATGGAAGAGTCTACGGGAGTTTCTGGTAGTTAACATGGGGACAGAGGACGGTATGTTAGATAGAAGTATACGGGAGTGTCTGGTAGTTAACGTGGGGGTAGAAGGCGGTATGTTAGATAGAAGAGTCAACGGGAGTTTCTGGTAGTTAACATGGGGACAGAGAGCGGTATGTTGGATAGAAGAGTCTACGAAAGTTTCTGGTAGTTAACATAAAAGGTTGTCTCATATCTTCTTCTTCTGGTCTCTGCTTCTTTTTTTATTTTCTTCTTCTTTTTCTTTTCTTTTTGTTCTTCTTCCTCTAGTTGTTCTTCTTCTTTTCGCTCTCTTCTTCTACTCCTTTTCTTCTTCTTCTTCTTCTTGTTTTTATCTTCTTCCTCTTGCTCTTCTTCTTTTCTCTTTCTTCTTCTTCTTCTTTTTCTTTTTGTCTTTCTTCATCTTCTTTTTCTTCTTCTTCCACTCCTTTTTTTCTTCTTCTCTTCTTCCTCTTTTTATTTCTTCTTCGTCTTGTTTCTTTCTTGTTCTTCTTCTTCTTCTTTTTCTTCTTTTTTTCTTCATTTCCCTTCTTTTCTTTTTCTTCTTGGTCTTCATCCACTTGTTCTTCTTCGTTCTCTTTATTCTTCTTTTTCCATTCCTTTTCCTTTTCTTCTTTTTTCCTCTTTACTTTCCCTTCTTCTTCTCGTTACATTTCTTTTTTTTCTTCGACTTCTTTTTCTGCCCTTTGCTTTTTCTTCGTTTCTTAATCTTTTCCTTCTACTTTTAATAATCAGTGAGGAGTAAAGAAAAATATTGTTAAGTTGAAGATAGTGAGAGGATGTCTTTTGTTCAGTTCAAGATGAAGCAAAATTGTTTTTCGTGACTCTGAAGTTGAAGTGAATTTCCCTTTTGTTCTTCTCAGATTTTTGTCAGCATTGTATGTAGAGTATAATTGTTCAACTAATAGTAGAATTTCTTATCTGGAATTTTTGGAATCGAATTTTTTTAATTTAAGGATTGTTTTGAAGGTTTTTTGTGGATAAATTCAGAAATGAGTTAAAGTAATTTGTTTGTAAATATCTAGATTAAGTTAAGAAATAGAATTTGCTCAAGTTCAGAAATCATCAGCAAAATCGGATGTATGAATTCAGTGTTCGTCGACGAGATTGTTTTTGTCTAGGTCTAGTGTTCAGACAGAATCATTGTTTGAATTTGAATGTAAGTTCAGGGTTGAGTAAACATGAATTTATGTACTGATATGAGAACGTGTTAAAGAAAATTCATCGAAATATCTGAGGTTCAGTCAAAATTATCATCAATTTTACGGTCTAGTGAAAATAAATCTTTGTAATTTTGAGATTTTGCAGAGTAATAATTTTTAAAAAAATGTAATTTGGTGTGAGTAAATTAAGGAGTCATACAATTTGTAGTTAGTATATACACATGGTTCAGGTTAGAGTATTTTCAAATAGAAAATCCATGGCTCACTTAACTTAACTTAACTTAACGTCTTTATACTGGTTTATAAGATTTTGCAGTATGTATACAACCAGTTTCATTTACATCACCTTGCTCTAAAAGCAATGCGCATCCAATTTATTCTTAAATGCATTAACTGTCCCTGCCCCCACTACCTCCCCAGATTAGAGTATTTTTAAATAGACATTTCAGGCTTCATGTTACATTATTTTTTTACTAGAATATTCAGGTTTCAAGTTCAGTTCATCCCGTATCCGAACATGTCATTGTTGCACACCTGAAGACACTCCCACAAACCCACACCATCTCTCTCTGTCCGGTGACGCCAGTCGTGCCTCAGCGGGACGAAGGTTTGACGACTCAGTCTTGTCGTCTGCTCATCTCTGCCTTGGACGTCCACGTAGTCCCCTCTCCCCCTCTTTCTTAGTACAGAACCATGCAGTATTATTGAATTTGTAATTCCGCTGGACCTTGCGACGTGCCCATACCAAGCCATCTTGCACCTTTTGTTAGCTGTGAACAGATCATCAAAAGGCCCAATTGCGTTTTCTCCTTTTCGTCATATTTCTACGTTACGTAGAAATGCGTTTCAAATTACAGTTTTATTTATTAGAAAATTCAGATTTCATGTTACAGTTTTATTTAATAGAAAATTCAGGGGTAAAGTTACAATATTATTTAAGTTAAAATTTTGATTTGATGTTAGAGTTTCATTTCGCAAAAAATTCAGGTTTCATGTTAAAGTATTTTGAAATGGAAAATTCAGTGTGCAATTAAAAACAAAACTGCTAAATGAATATTTTAATGAATACAATTTATTTTTCTTTAAGTAGTGTCTATGGGTCCCTTACTGGGGAGGACAGACTAGAACAACTTCACCTCCATACATGTTGTTAAAGGAAGGGGGTGGGGGCTAAATAGAGCTGTGCATGACGCTAGCAACCTTTTGGAGCAAAACAATATACTACAGAAGCCAACACTTCAAGAGCACTCAAATCGTTTGGAGCAGGCTTCCTTTAGGAGGCTTACCAAAATGGTGACTCATTAATATATTTCGGTTGGTATGAAAAATTAACAAGATAAACATCATACATTCTGCTTTACATAGCTACTTTTCTCTGTCAGTATTCTAGTACGTGTTAGGAAGGAGTTAGGTCAGTATAAAAATCTTCTGACTATAGTAAAAACAAGAACACTGGCGTGGTATGGACATATATCACGATCGGTGGGGCTGACCAAGACCGTCCTGGAAGGCACTATGGGTGGGAAGCATGGGAGAGGGAGACCAAAAAAGAGATGGGAGGACAATATAAAATAGTGGATGGGAAGGTCTATAGCTGAAACTAATACCCTGGCCAAAAATCGAGGCGTATGGTGTGGTTTGAAAAAACTGCAATAACGGTGTCTCAACGACCATCTAGGTTACGGGACTGATGATGATGATTCTCGCACGATTTGGGATACCTTCTGTATACATTTAAATACTCGTTCCTCGTACACGTTTTGTCAATGGTTCTGGTGACTTTTGATGTTGGGCTGTGGACTATGTGAAGTTTGTAGTGGCGCGATACGATGAAACTTGTTCAACTGATTCTAGTTGTGATAAGACGGCCCTAGCCCGGACGGTGGCAATAATAAAGAGGCTTCAGAGACGTACTCAAAAGGACTCAGACCAGTTCCATGGTGGTACAAAAGAAGCACTTGTCTCGCTGAATGGTTGTTCTTAAACACGGTGGACTGTCTCTGGGTTCGTTCAATTAAATCATAGGATTACTCCGGTAATAGGTTACTATTGTAATTACTTTGTATGGAAATAAAGAAATAGAATGAATAACGAGATGGATGAGAGAAGAATTATGTTGTTGTTTGTCTCTGCTAGGACTGATTTTTCGGTTTATGAACAAAACCTGGAAGACAGCCCAGTTCATTTGAAGTATCGACAGTTAGTAAAGTAGGTTTGAGAGTACTAATTCACAACCACAGCTGCTGCAAAATTACAATAAGCTGACGTCATCAAATGGTGTGCCTAATCTCAGCGCCAATAATCTGCAGCTTTTTTTTTTCTCTTATGTTGATTGTGACGCATGGACGCCATACTTTTTCTTCTGTGTGTTCTAATTCGCGTCATTCTACCGCTGAGATCTGCTTCATTAGATAGGCACGTATCTTTCCACTTTATCTCTTGAGATTTGTCTCATGGGCTAGCATGTATCTTTCCACTTTATCTCTTGAGATTTGTCTCATGGGCTAGGCATGTATCTTTCCACTTTATCTCTTGAGATTTGTCTCATGGGCTAAGCATGTATCTTTCAACCTCTCCTAGAGATCTGTCGCATGGGTTAGGCATGCATCTGTCAACCTCTCCTTGAGATTTGTCTCATGGGCTAGGAATGTATCTGTCAACCTCTCCTTGAGATTTGTCTCATGGGTTAGGCATGTATCTGTCAACCTCTTCTTGAGATTTGTCTCATGGGCTAGGCATGTATCTGTCAACCTCTCCTTGAGATTTGTCTCATGGGTTAGGCATGTATCTGTCAACCTCTTCTTGAGATTTGTCTCATGGGTTAGGCATGTATCTGTCAACCTCTTCTTGAGATTTGTCTCATGGGCTAGGCATGTATCTGTCAACCTCTCCTTGAGATTTGTCTCATGGGTTAGGCATGTATCTTTCAACCTATCCTTGAGATTTGTCTCATGGGTTAGGCATGTATCTGTCAACCTCTCCTTGAGATTTGTCTCATGGGTTAGGCATGTGTCTGTCAACCTCTCCTTGAGATTTGTCTCATAGGTTAGGCATGTATCTTTCAAATTATCCTAGAGATCTCATGAGCTAGGCACGTATCTTTCAACCTATCCTAGAGATTTGTCTTATGGGCTACCAAACATCTTTCAACCTCTCTTAGAGATTTGTCTTATGGGCTACCAAACATCTTTCAACCTCTCTTAGAGATTTGTCTTATGGGCTAGACACACATCTTTGACCCTCTTCTCCAGAAATCTGCTTCAAAGGGCTAGGCACGTATCTTATAATTTCTTTTCCAGAAATTTCTGTGACAGTCCTTCCTCCTAGGTCCTTTGTTTTATACTGATACACCGAATGTTCTCTGATTGTTCTGCTGTGAAAGAATCCTTTTAAACAGTTATGCATGTTTCCTGATGTTTTCTTTTCGCCTTTTTAACAGACGACATGTCCTCCAAATTCGATCATATGCTTATCTGAGATCAATGAACGTCGCCAGCACATAATTTTTCTCCTGGAAATCATCATATATCTCTTGTGGTAATCTTATCAGTTGATCCATTGTCTGTTTCTTTCTTCTGAAACTTGATAGGTTGGTATTAAGGATCTTAGAGCTTTCTAGCCACCAATATAACCTTTCGTTTATTATCATTTCAGCCATCTTGCCTAGGTTTGATGTCAGGTAGATCGGTTGATAACTTGTTCCTAATTTTGATGGTTTATCGTTCTTTTGGAATGGGGTGATGTTAGCTTTTCGCCAGTGTATTTGTAGCTTAACTTACATCCAAGTTTTGTCATTGAGGTTAAGGTTGGAAGAGTGCTTCAAGTTTTGTTAATGAGGTTAAGGATGGTAGAAAGTTCCAAGTTTTGATAATGAGGTTAAGAATGGTAGAAAGTTCCAAGTTTTGATAATGAGGTTAAGGATGTTAGAGAGCTCCAAGTTTTGTTAATGAGGTCACTGGGCTTATGGATGGCAGGGAGGTCCAATTTTTGTTAATGAGGTTAAGGATGGTAGAGAGCTCCAAGTTTTGTTAATGAGATTAAGAATGGTAGAAAGTTCCAAGTTTTGATAATGAGGTTAAGAATGGTAGAAAGTTCCAAGTTTTGATAATGAGGTAAAGGATGGTAGAGAGTTTCAAGTTTTATTAATGGGGTTAAGGATGGTAGAAAGTTCCAAGTTTTGATAATGAGGTTAAGGATAATATAGAGCTTCAAGTTTTGTTAATGAGGTAAAGGATGGTAGAGAGTTCCAAGTTTTGATAATGAGGTTAAGGATGATAGAGAGTTCCAAGTTTTGTTAATGGGGTTAAGGATGGTAGAGAGTTCCAAGTTTTGTTAATGGGGTTAAGGATGGTAGAAAGTTCCAAGTTTTGTTAATGGGGTTAAGGATGTTAGGCAGCTCCAAGTCTTGGTAATAAGGTTTAGGATAATATGGAGCTCCATGTTTTGTTATATAAGGTTAACATTGGTAGAGAGCTCCAAGTTTGAAAAAGGCGTTCGGTGTCGGGTTGAAGTAGCTTTCCTCATATCCCGAGCGTGCTGATGAACGTGGAGAAGGTTCCTCCAGGTGGTTGTGCTATGATCGGCTTTATCTGCGTATCGCTCACTACTACGGAGATCACGTTGATCCTCACCTTGTAAAAGATAGCATGTTTTCAAAGAAAACTAAGTGGAAGTGAGGTGGGGGTCACTATGTTCCCCTGACCCTGACTAACAGTCTGATCAGCATGTGTCACCCGACCCTGACTAACAGTCTGGTCAGTATGTTGGGCCTGACACTGATTAACATAGTCTGATCACTATGTTTACCTGACCCTAACTAGCACAATCTAATAGAATATTGTACCTGGCACTGACTAACATAGTCTGATCACTATGTTCACCTGACCCTAACTAGCACAATCTAATAGAATATTGTACCTGGCACTGACTAACATAGTCTGATCACTATGTTCACCTGACCCTAATTAACACAGTCGTATTGTATGTTGCACCTGACCAGACGTTAGTATCCTCTCTCCAAATAAAAGCTTATCAAAAGCTTGCAAAAACAACACGTTCCTTAATTGAAGATGTGCTCCGTATTCCTTGTTCACTATGTTTATGCGTGATGTACTTTCATGTTTTACCTACTTGATTAATGTTTATTGGCACTCATATATTTTCTACCTCCCACCCGCAGTCTATATATCTATTTTTGAATGTCTCATTAGGTCTATATTTAGTTCTCAAAAACCATGTTCCCAATGTCAGGTGTTGTGACCATTTTGTCCCTAACGAGTCAGAAATGAAATGTATTACCTCATTTCAGTCAATCCAAAGCAGATGGCCACCCTCACAGGTGAAAATCGTAAAGGTATTCTGTATAAGTGCTCTTGTAATCGTGGTGAAGGTAGCAGTAAAAGTAGTCCCACAGCATACACTGCCGTCAGGATGAAGTGTTAGAGATTTCATTGCACGACGCTACATCTTGGGCATGAGAGTGGATAGGCAACTTGATTCCAGAACACTAAGTCGTATACCATTTATAGCTGTGTCGACTGGGGCGTGTCGGTCACAAGTGTTAAACCCCGTCCCTTTGTCGTGAAAAACGAGTGCTTTGCCATTACGCTAGCCAGGCGGGTTCGTAAGACGCTACCTGTCAGGCACAATATACTGACCAGGACGTCGCGTCAGGATCAGGCATAATATACTGACCAGGACGTCGCCTTATGGTCCGGAACAATATACTGACCAAGTCGTCTCTTCGGAGTCATGGCACAAATTACTGACCAGGACGTCGCGTCAGGGTAAGGCACAATATACTGACTAAGCCCTCCATTTCTCTTCTATGTAACGTTCCCTGGAAACATTTTGTTTTCAAGGCAGTTTGGCTGACGAAATGGGAATCAACGTGATCCACGTAGTAGTGAGCATCACGCAGATGAAGCCAAGCATAGCGCAACCATCAGGAGAACCTGCTGTCCACCTTCATCAGCACGCTCGGGATGTGAGAAAAGTACTACAACTCGCCAGTAAACGTCCTTTTCATGGCGCACACAAAATTAAACTTACTCATTGTGGATATTCAACAATAACAACAACATCAACAACAGCATCAACAACAACATCAACAACAACAACATTAACAACAACAACAACAACATTAACAACAACAACAACATTAACAACAACAACAACAACAACAGCATCAACAACAACAACATTAACAACAACAACAACAACAACAGCATCAACAACAACAGCATCAACAACAACAACATTAACAACAGCATCAACAACAACAACATTAACAACAACAACAACATTAACAACAACAACAACATTAACAACATCAACAACAACAACAACAACATCGCTTATTAGAATCTACTTGTGAAATTCTGGAGCATTTTGAAATTTGTTTTTATGGGTTAGGCTGTTATCCCAATGCACAACCTTTTCTAGTTGCCTTACAAAATTAGCTTAGGAGGTTACAGTTGTGCTTTTTACTCCTCTTTCTTCCTACTAGGGCGTGATAAGACAAGAGACACACGTAGTCCTGCATTTTAGAGACGCTGGAGATAAACTCATTTAGAAGCATATATGTATTTTCAATTGGAATTAAACGTTATAATACAGACATCCGTAAATATGCATTTATATATATATATATACACTTACTTACTTAATCGCTCCTATTCTACCGTGAGGTGTAGAGGTTTTCCAGAGAGAACGCCACACTGCTCTATCCGCCGTCTATTTCCGGGCCTCCTTCCAATCCAGTCCTCGATCACTTAGGAACTGTCGTATGTTGTCTTCCCAAGGTCCTGTGGGTCCCATGACCGCTTTGGTATCCGATCTTCTTCCATTCTACAGACATGGCCAAACCATTGTAACTGGGAATGCTCCACTCGTGTCTGCAGGTGTTGAGCTTCGAGATTGCTACGTATTGTAGTAATATTAATAACAGCAATAATAATAGTAGCTTACTGAGTAGCGTTTCATTACACTAGAGCCAGGAAGAGCCAGATCCAATATTGCCAACCGCTCAAAAAGCGAAACAAACAAATATCCAGCAAGATTGTAAACAAGAGAATGACATATTGGAGATATATTTCTCCTAGCAAGAACTAAATGATGCAACACATCAAATGAAAAACAACAAAGCAGTTAGCCCAGATGATTTGAGGACAGAGCAAATTAAAAACTTTGGACCAGAAACTATCACATGGCTGCTGAAGTTTATCAACACATGCATTGGTTCTATGCACATTCCTAAAGTCTGGAGAATACCCCATGTGCTTGCGCTGCTAAAACCAGGAAAACCCTCACAAGAACCAAAGATTATCCGACCAGTTTCACTACTGTGCCATCTGTATAAAGTCTATGGAAGAACGATCCTTAACCGTATCCCCCTCTCCCCCCCCCCCCCAACCCCAACAGACAAGAAACTCACCAAGGAGCGAGCAGACTTCAGTCCTGGGAGATCATGTTGCGGCCAGATTCTTAACCTGGAACAACTGATCGAGGACGGGTGTGAACGTAAACAGATCACAGGAGTAACTTTTATTCACTTAATAGCAGCTGAAGACACCATAAACCAACAGCAGTTGTTTGCTAAGCTATACTCCATGACAAAGGACTGGCGTCTCACAAACCTCATTAAATGTTTCCTGCAGAAAAAGCGATTCTACGTCACTTTGGGGGGTAAAAAAGTTGATGACGAAACCCAAAAAATACGCTGGCACAAGGAATTGTCCTGGCACCTATGCTGTATAATATATACACCAACAATCAACTTATAGATACAGAGGTGACAAAATTCATATATGCCGATGATACAGCAGTAGCTGCCCAGGGAAAGGGCCGAAGAAGTCGAACAGAAACTGACAAACGCTTTTGATGCCCTTGCTCTATATTACCAAAAAAATCACCTCAAACCAAACCCCATCAAAACTCAAGTATGTGTCTACCATCTCAGAAATAGAGAGGCGAACAGAAAGTTGCAGATAGATCAAATTGCAAGGACAGGATCTAGAACACAGCACGGTTCCCAAATACTTGGGAGTAAAGTAACACAGCACGGCCCCCAAATACTTGGGAGTAAAGTAACACAGCACGGCCCCCAAATGCTTGGGAGTAAAGTAACACAGCACGGCCCCCAAATGCTTGGGAGTAAAGTTGGACCACACGCTGTCCTATGCCGGACATTGTCAGGAGACAAAACAGAAAATACATGCGAGAAATAGTATCATACGAAAATTGACTGGCACAACATGGGAAGTAAAGCCAGATGTTCTCAAAACATCAGCACTCGCTCTGTGTTTCTCTGTAGCTGAGTACGCCGCATGAGTCTCGAAGAACTCTGTACATGTCAAACATATAGATACAGCAATAAATAAGACAGGCCGTATAGTCACTGGATACCTAAAACCTACACCAACTGAACAAATATACCCCATTATCGGCTTAGCTCCACCAGAGATACGAATAACTGTCACATCAGAGATAGAAAGAGAGAAACAGATACATGACACAAGACACTCTATGTTCGGACAGCAGGTGCAGCGCGCAAGACTAAAGTCAAGACGAAGTTTCTTACAGTCAACCCAGCGCCTACTGACTACTCCAGGAAATCGATGCATCGAAAGCTGGAAACAGCTTACACAGGTCCCCTTGATCGAGTTACGGCAGAAACCTGCCCCTGGACATCTTCTGCCCTACGCAACATGGAAGTCACTAAATAGACTTCGAACTGGTGTGTCACGATGCAGGAAAAACCTGACAAGATGGGGGTACAGGGATGATGAAATATGCGAATGTGGAGTAATACAAGACCAGAGCCGTCTGATGATCTGCACACACCTCCCGGAGACTTGTAGCATGGATAACTTTCTGAGTGCCAGTGACAGGACATTCCATGTGGATGATACTAGAAGAATGAAATGTGACGGAGTGTCTAGGACAGGGGAAGTAAGTACTACGTTTCGGGATATAAGAAATGCAACTGTAATCTGTAGGCATAGAAAGTTTGATCAAGAGTTGAAATTAACGCTGTAAGAGTAGTTTAGAACAACAGCAATAACAACAATCACAAAACAACAACAATCATAAAACCAACAATAATATTAAGAACAATTTCAACTACAACAAAATTAGCAAGAGTAAAAACAGCAATAATAATAGCAACAAGAACAATGACGACAACGACAATAGCCAGAGCAATAACAAAACCAACAACAATAATAGCAACAATAACAATGACGACAACGACAATAGCCAGAGCAATAACAAAACCAACAACAATAATAGCAACAATGACGACAACGACAATAGCCAGAGCAATAACAAAACCAACAACAATAATAGCAACAATAACAATGACGACAACGACAATAGCCAGAGCAATAACAAAACCAACAACAATAATAGCAACAACAATGACAACAATAACAGAGCAATAATAACAAAAACAAAAACAACAAGAATAACAACAATGACAACAATGATCACAAAACAATAATAATAGCAATAATAACAACATTAACAAAAATAACATCGCAACAATGACTACAATAACAATGACAACAACATTAACAACAGTAATAGCAATATCAACACCAATAACAGCAGATGTTGTGAGAAATATTTAGAACTTCATTGTAAAAGTTCTCAGCCTCTGTGATGTGGAAAGACCAGTATGTTTACTAGTTGTATTGCTATCTATATGTAAAAGCTAGGCACCACTAGGTAGACTAGAGCGTGTCCTAAGTCGGGATGGAGGCGTCGAGGGTAGAGGGAGGTTAAGGTGGCGTACAGCGCCCCACTTGAGCGCGAGAAACGGTCTACAACCGCTCAGCCATTTGTAAGCTTAATAAAAACAACAAACTATTGAACGGTGCTCTGAAAGTGATACTAAAACAAAACAGCCAGGCATATCAGCAACACTTTTAGTCTCAAGCAAACATATAAAATCAATAAAGATACATAATATTAAAGAATTCAAAATAACATTTGATAGAACTCTTTAAAGTCAGATAACAGATACTTAACTGTCATTACTTTGATTGTAATGCATCAACAATTTCAATTGGAAATTGCACCTATATACTTCTGATCTGATTTGAGACGTGAACGAAGCACTACATATAAACCATTGATAAGATGGGCATCCAGGTGACAATGGAAATACACTGTTCCCTCTCACGATGCCTAGCAACAAAAGTGGATACATCATTCGCCATAATGAAAGAATTCCGTCGAATCAACAGCAGTATCGTCTTCGTTGAACAAACACAGAGAATAAACGGCAGCAAATAATTGGAACAAATCAGAAGAAGATTTGATGAAATTAATGCAAAATAGGATTTAAAATACTTATTTGCCATTATTTTGAGAGTGCTATATGAACAGTGAAAATTACATTACTGCTAGCAAGCGAAGCAGCGATTATGGAATTGATTTGAAGAGTCGGTGAGCCAGATGACGGACGCATCTGCGGTTCTAGCAAATGACATGTTAGTGGCACGAAGCATAGGCGTATACAGGATAGGGTAAAATAGGCAAGTTTTAGAGGGGCCCCGACACAGATGATCTGAAATTTAGGTTGTCAGAAACTCATACTGCCACATATGGTTGACCTAGCTGGGAAATGTGCCTTAACTTTGTTCGGATCTTGGTCCAATAACTCGATTTAATGTACCTCTTAGACCATAACCTTGACCTTATACGGCTCTTGGTCAAATAACTCGACTTCAATTTGCCCTCAGACCGTTAACTTGACTTTATAAGGCTCTTAGTCCACTAACACGATTCCATGTGGCCCTTAGATTGTTAACTTGACTTTATACGCTCCTATATCCACTAACACGATTCCATGTGCCCCTTAGCTCGTTAACTTGACTTTATACGGCTATTTATCCACTAATTCATGTGATCTGTAGACTATTAACTTGACTTTATACGGCTCTTGGTCAAATAACTTGACTTCATGTGACAATTAACTTGACTGTATACGGGTCTTAGTACACTTACTCGGGTTCACGTGACCATCAACTTGACTTTATACACTCCTTAGACAAGACACTCGACTTCATGTCGCCCTTGGACCATGAACTTGATTTTATACAATTCTTTGACCACACACTCGACTTCATGTGACGCTCGGTTTGGCTTGAATTGTGTACACCCTGCTATATGTGCACAGGTTACACAAAAATGCCCATTACTGTTTTTCGTTTCACCTGCAGTATGACATGTTGAGCTTAGTAATCAATCTTCGATACAACTTCAAAGAACTATGCCTAACTTCTGTTTGCGTATACGTCACTGTTGCTGAATATGTATACCTGTCAGTAAGCGTACCATGTGTTGTCATACCCCGTTCCTAACTATGATCAACCTTGGCGTATCTCACGGCACATATTCGCTCTCGTGGTTTGCTCGCTTTTATCTATTTAAACCTAGTCTACCGTTTCCAAGTCTGGTTTTTAACGGTAAGGCTATTTGCAAACCGATCGTAATCTCGGCTGCATTGAATTGTAAAGAATTCTTCCACACAATAACTGCCCCTACGACTTCGCACCTGCTCGTTATGTTTTGCTGGGGTAAAACCGAATTCATTGGCTCTCATATACGCGATAAGGCACCGGCCAATACTCCAGGCTTGTTGGCCTTTTCGAGGGGACAAAGCTTATTTGTGTAGTTCGATTGTGTCGCGTGTCGACAGATCAAAAGCTTGCGGATATTGTGTGCCCCCAGTTCTTGACGTTAGGCGATAGTGATCCGGCTGTTACCTGTATTCTCACGGTCTGTTGGCTATAACTGGTTGGGGCTTATCTTCTAAATTGAGAGAGACGTTACCGCTGAGCGGAGGAGGGAAGCAGAACAACAACCTTGCATACCAGAATGTAGATGGAGACATTGACGTCAGCTCTGAGATGATTATCTGGGACCTCTTTAACAAGGGAAGTCATCGGGGCAGACTCCCAATCCTTACCTCTGGGGAGATACAGATAGATTGGCTAAGATATGAGTGGGGGGTAGCTATCAAGACTTACAACCTACAGGATGGTCAGATACTACTTCTCCCAGCTACCGAGACATGAAAGGGATTTGCAAGTAGTAGGGTGATTTTCGGAGAACCGAATGCGCTGTGTCGTAGTTTACAGCTTGACTGCAATATTTTCACCTTCCGGTCTGACACATCCGACTTCAGCAGGCATTTTTAAGTACTGGGTTTAGCCTTCCCTCTTCGAACCCTTCTCCTTAGCCAGTCTGTTCTGCTGCAGCCTGTTATCCAGGATCACCGCAAGGAGGTGACTTCTTACCACTGCAGCTCATGCACTGCTAAGCATCTTGATCCCGGTCAGATACCAAGAATCCAACAAAAGTGATACCTGTGTTCTCTCCGTGGCAGCATACTGATGCGAAACATGGACAGCTGCTCACACATAAAAGAAAAGAATCGAGTCCTTCCGAGTCAAAATGTTATGGGGAGGCCCTCTAAACGCCATGACATAACATAGAATATTTGCTCGGAATTGCCCTGCGCTGAGTAAATTGCCCTGCGCTGAGTGAATTGCCCTGAGCTGAGTGTATTCAATTCGGCATTGCACATAGTTCAGTACGCCCAACGTTGTACAACACTGGGAGTTGCATTTCCCAGAATATTTGGAAAAACTTAAACATTTTGGAACTAATGGACACAAGACTTTCGAGATCCCATGAGTTAATAGAATTGGTAGCCCGCCAGGGCTCCGGTACCATCTCGACAAATACCTGCGCTGGATGTTATCAAATCAGCATTACAAAGAGCTGAGAGGGCCCAGCTCAGCATTGCATTTCGAAAAACGTGTCACATTTGCTGTTGCAAAACTGAAACTCTGGAACTTGCGCAAACAAGACTTTGTTTGAACAACCTGGAACCTGAACTGACAAGACTTTGCAGCTCTAGCCAGGAAGCCTTTTCGTCCATTAACACCGTCCTGGACGGTTGTCAAGGCCAGAACATACGAGACTAACTCTTCAATTCTACTGTGCTCCCTGTGATGTGATATAAACACTAACAAAATCACTAGAGGACAGATTGAGAGTGACCTAGGGCTCTCTTGAAAGACGCTTGGTCAGAATCAGTCTTTGGAATCTATAAAAGCGACATCTCCTGACATACAACGATTGTCCTTGGTGAATGATTCGGTAATGCATGCAGTCAAGGCTCTTGTCTTCTTTGCGTTCATGATCTTTTGGTCATGCTATATCTGCAGGCCAGTCGCCATGATGAAGTCTGTAGTCTTCACCAGGTCGGAGCGGCTGCCCCACACCTTTTGGTCATGCTATATCTGCAGGCCAGTCGCCATGATGAAGTCTGTAGTCTTCACCAGGTCGGAGCGGTTGTCCCACAACTTTTGGTCATGCTATATCTGCAGGCCAGTCGCCATGATGAAGTCTGTAGTCTTCACCAGGTCGGAGCGGCTGCCCCACACCTTTTGGTCATGCTATATCTGCAGGCCAGTCGCCATGATGAAGTCTGTAGTCTTCACCAGGTCGGAGCGGTTGTCCCACACCTTTTGGTCATGCTATATCTGCAGGCCAGTCGCCATGATGAAGTCTGTAGTCTTCACCAGGTCGGAGCGCTGTCCCCCAGCTTTTGTCTCAGCTCCGCACCCTCTGGCCAGGTCTGGCATTTCATTTCCCTCCATTTCTTGGTATTATATTTTTCCTCAATCATTGTGTGTGCTAGAATGTTCAGCTCGTGGACACTGTGTTGGTCTTTTCTTCTTTTCCCTGGGATCTCTGTACTTAATTTCTATGTTGTTTATGCTGCAGCTTGGCTCTTCATAGTTAATAAGCATTTCTATTTATGTAGGTTGGTTGGGAATTAGTTTTCCATATTTTTGGTGTAGGTGGTTGGATTTATGAATGAAGCTGGTTCTGTTTAGCCTATTTTTAACTGGGTGTGTTAGTTTGATATGTATCTGGTGATCAGGCATGCGTAGCATCTTTTCACTATGTGTCAGCACTCTTTCCTCTCGTCTAGTATATGTTTCCATTTTCTGGATTGGTGTAGTCTTCATTCCTCCTGTTATTATCCTTAAGCCTGAATTTTGAAATTTGGCTAGGCGTTCCGTGTTTGTTTTTTGATGCTGTGGTCCAGGCTGTCATGCCGTATTCAAGTACATGCCTGACTGTGCTAGTGTATACATTTTTGAGGATGCTGCTATTTGCACCCCAGCTTGTTCCGGCCAGCTTCTTCATGGGGGATATTTTTCTGGTTCCTTTTTGTTGTATCTCCTGTATGTGTTCCCTCCATGTGAGTCTCTTGCAGACAAGGCAAACATGGATGGGCAGGTCACATATTGCTACGAAACGATGTAGCACGGCGATATCAGTCTGGCACCTCTAAGGTAAAAAGAGAATGAGGGAAAGACCTCCAATGCGATGGTTAGACTCCCTTGCTGTACACAACAACATCTGAGACTCCTCTAGAGGAGTGCTTACCACCCACTAGACTTCATGGCCCAAGACAGGATCCGCTGGAGACGAAGTTGGGATCCTCAGATACGCTGAGAAACCGGTCATCAAGAACAAAATGTTTGTTTTAAACAATCCCACTGAATGCTTACACTCTTATCTGGGCTTTCCTTTTTGGTATTGTCCCATATCTTCTGGATGAGCTATCATATTTATCTTAGACTTTCACACGATGTTTCCCTGTGTTGTGTTGTTACTTTAACGCTGATACATCTATTTGGAGATCCCTTTCATATCTTCTTTCTATATTTTTCATTCTGATGGTTATGTAATTCGCAAAAAGATTGTGATCTGAATTTATGTCTTCACCTGGATGCACTTTTCTACACGTGACACCATTTGTTAATGTGTCCTACATCAAAATAAAGTCAATCTGATTTCTGACTATATCTCCTGGGTTTTTCAACGTGTGTAATCTTCTTGGAGATTGTTGGAGAAATGTGTTACCGATAACGAAATAGTTTTCTTCGCAGAAATGTCTCGGTCTATCTTCTTCGTTGTGTCATTTTCCTATTTCAAATTGCTTTACTATATTTTTGTATTTTCCCTTTCCAATTTTGGAGTTCATATCACCGATTACTATCAGAAGATAAGTAGACTTCATTAGTTTGAAAGTTTGTTGTAGATCCTCATAGCATTCTCAATTTTTTCATCTATGTATTCTTGAGCTGAAACATACATACCTTTGTAGATTGACACTATCGAATGATTGAACATTCAACTTTGCTATTTATCATTCTATCGTTGTTGGACGTACATTTTTCAGGGTAGTGGTACAGTGGGTCCCATCACACTGCAACATCCAAGGCAACGAGGAAGCAGACAGACTGGCAAAAGAAGGTGCAAGACTACCACAAACAGATACTAGTATGACGTACGAAGAGTCAAAACGGCTTATCAAAGCCAGATACATGACCAAATGGGAAACCGAACATACTGGTTACACCAAAAACGATGCCTATTACCAGTTGAACCGAAGAGAGCAGGTCGTTGTCTTCAGACTTCGCACTGGCCACAATTGACTGAGGTACCACCTATTCAACAAATTGAAGATAGGTGGTACCGACGAATGCCCGTGCGGTACTGGTAAAATGACCGCTGAACATCTGCTGCAGAACTGCCCGACATACGAGGATCAGAGAGAGCAGATGTGGCCATCACCAGTGGAACTGCAAGACAAGCTCTATGGCAGTGGCGACAGCCTCAGGATGACCGCCGCTTTTTTCGAAAAAATAATGGTTACTGTCTGACTGCGTACGAAGAAGAAGAAGAAGAAGAAGGACGTACATTTTTCAAGCTGTTTACTTTCACTATTCTTACTTCTCGTTCTTGACTTGCTCCTCCTGAATGTATAAATGTATACTCTTCTCTCATCATGTAACCTACTTCTATAAGTGTCTTCTCTGCCACACTTTATGCATCAGGATTTCTAACACTCTCCTACGACATTAGAAGGTCCAGATTTTCTTGCCCTTAAACGTCCTAGCATTCCACCTTATCGGGCCATTTCTGCCTGTTTTTATATTGTTTTTCTCAGAATACTCCCGTTCCGCAGAATTTGAAAAGCGCTGATCATTATAGACCCCGTTAATTACATGGAGAATTGTCTCTTTATATTTAAAGATTCCACAGGGGACCAGGAAGGATATCATCATTACGACAATCAGTCCTGGGACTGTTTGCGGCTCATGACCCAATTATCATCATTACGACATTCAGTCCTGGGACTATTTGCGGCTCATGACCCAATTATCATCATTACGACATTCAGTCCTGGGACTGTTTGCGGCTCATGACCCAATTATCATCATTACGACATTCAGTCCTGGGACTGTTTGCGGCTCATGACCCAATTATCATCAGCAAGTCATTCAGTCCTCTGGACTGGTTTGATACCCCCAACTTCAATTTCATCAGAAAGCAATTCATTCCTTGAACTACTTTAGGGCCCCCAACCACATTATCATCAGCAAGCCATTCAGTTTACAATCTCAGGATTCTGTCTTTCCATTTCTATCTGTCCTCTGCGGCCCTCTTCAGCTCATTACACTTCCCCGCCATGTCTTTGCATGCTGCTGTCACAAAGGTATTTATTTGTCTACTCTGTTTCTTTTTCCCTACGTTCTGCATCCAAAGACTGTCTTCACTTGGCACCCATGACGTAGGTTATGGCTCAGCCAGATCCCTCGTGAAAAAGAATACTCAGTACTCATGTATTGTCATCCATGAGGCTGAAACATGGACTCCGGTAAAGAAGGATGAAACAAAGCTTAGATGCGTTTGGCTTGGCTTGGCTTGGCTTGGCTTGGCTTGGCTTGGCTTGGCTTGGCTTGGCTTGGCTTCGTTCGTTCTCAATCTCCCGCTACCAAACCCTGAATGGGCTTAAGTAGCAGATTGTAGTTCAGAGAACGTAATGCGTTGTGTCGTAGTTTACAGATTGACTGCGATATTTGCACCTTTTGGTTCAACATATCCGACTTCAGCAAGCATTTTTTTAGTGCCGGGTTAGCATTCCCTCTTCGATCCCTTCTCCTTAGCCAGTCTGCCCTGATACAGCCTGTTACCCAGGATCACCGCGTGGAGGTGTAGAAGGGTCTTGGCTGCTTTGGTTGGCTGGCCCTGACGCTAACAGTCAGCAATGGGTAGCTGACCACTGAAGCTCATGTCCTTCCCAGGATCTTGATCCCAGATGTGTTTGAAATGTGGTGTTACTGTAGAATAGAACAAGTGTGTTGGACAGAAAAATATCGAATAACAATGTCCTTACTGAGGTGGGTCCACAAAGACAAATATTCAGAATTATACAGAAACAAAGACCGAGTTGGCTGGGACACAAAATGAGATATTAAGGTGGTTTTTGTGGCCTCCTTGCCCTTTTCTGCTGTATTTTTCCTTCTAGTATATTCTGTAAAATACTTTCATATCTCATTTTGTGTCCTAGCCAACTCAGTCTTCGTTTTTGTCTGATTTTCAATATTTGTCTCTGTGGACCTAATTCAGAAAGGACATTATCATTCGATATTTTTCTGTCCATCACACTTTTTCTCAGACATCAGAAGACATTAACGTACAAACCTCTGATGAAATAGAGAGAGCTGTAGCTCAGATAACCTTACAACCAGTATTAAGACTGATCAACCAGAGGGTAGAATCAAACGGAGAGACATGCTCAGACAACCTTACAACCAGTCTCAGGACTGGTCAACCTCAGGATAGGTTCAATTGGAGAGAGATGCTCAGACAACCTTACAACCAGTCTTATAACTGATCAACAAGAGAATAAGGTCTAAAAGAGAGACATGCTCAGACAACCTACAACCAGACAGACTGGGAAACCAGAGGATGAAAGCAACAATGAGCACGGCTCGCACATAGTAAAGCTTCCATGAGTGTTGACTTCAGATACGAGCGTTACCCCGTTATTACAATAATTTATACACAACCAGCACACTATCTATATTCTGCTGGCAGCCTGTGTCCTAATAGTAATTACTGATAACCATTGCTTCAGAAGAGTTCATCGAAAACGGTCCTCGTGAAAAATTATATGCAGGTTTCGGATATCAGTTTAATGACAAATTCAATTACTGGAGAGATTTATTCAAAACAGTCGACCGCTGTAGGTGGTGAAATAAGTTGATGCCTACTTTGTTCATTATATCATGTCTGCCACATTAATTCCACATAGAACACAACTGGAACAATAAGTTTCTGTGAAATTCACTCAAATTTCACTTAACTTAACTTCTTTATACTTGTTTAGAAGGCGGTATACAACCAGTTTCATTTACATTCACTTGATATTAGAATAACTAAGGTGCATCCAATTTACTCTTGAATGCATTAAATGATCCTACCTCCACGATTTCATGTGGCAATGCATTTCAAGCATTCACCACACTCTGGATATAATAAATATTTCCTTATATCTAATCTGGACGTTTCTTCAATTAATTTGTGGCTGCACCCTGGTGTTTTTTAAGCGTCTGTAATTTTGAAGACCTCTTGGCAACTGCCAAAAGAAGGAAACTCGCTTGGTTCGGTCATATTTCCAGATCAACTGGTCTTGCAAATACGATCCTCCACGGAAAGGTCCAAGGCAGACGACGAAGAAGTCATCCCAAAAAGTGGTGGGAGGAAAACATAAAAAATGGACCAATCTCCGACCAGAAGAGGCGCATGCAGCGGCCGCTGACATAGAAGGGTAGCATGGTGTTGTGAGGATGTCTTCATGTGTGCCCCAACTACCTCACCGGTTACGGGATGACATGACCTGACCTGAATTTGAAAAATAACGTCTTATAGTTTTGGAAACAGTGAAACCAATTACAGTTAAACAAAGATTGTAAATATGCAGCAGAGACTCAAGTTTGCCTTTTTGAAGACTGTTCTTTCATCATTCCTAGATCGCTGAGATCTCCCTCTGTCACACCCAATACATCAATACCCATAACACTGACCTATGACATAAGACGGACCAGATTTCCTAACACGTTCAACGGGCTGATATTGCACGTTCCAATTGCTGTGCTCTTTCTCCCTGTTTTTAGGTTGTCTTTCTCAGAATGCTCCCATTCATAAGAATGTGGAAAGCTCTGATCATTGTAGACTAAGACTTGCGTGAGTGTCATATGAAACATACTGACGAAGAGTTCGTCTTGCGTCAGAGTCAACTGCAACAAGCGGATCGAAACTCCACCTGGCGTCAGGGTCAGATGAAACATTCTGACCAGGACACCACCTAACGTCAAGGTCAAGGCCAGGTGTAACATTCTGGCCAAAGGACTCCGCTTCAGGACTCCACCTAACGTCAAAGTCAAGATCAGGTGAAACATTCTGACCAGGACTCCACCTAACGTCAAGGTCAAGGCCAGGTGGAACATTCTGACCAGGACTCCACCTAACGTCAAGGTCAAGGCCAGGTGGAATATTCTGACCAGGACTCCACCTAACGTCAAGGTCAAGGCCAGATGGAACATTCTGACCAAGACACCAACTCATGCTAGATTCAGGTGAAACATTCAGACCAGAACTCCATCTAACGTCAAGGTCAGGTGAAACATTCTGACCAGGACTCTTACCTAACGTCAAGGTCCAGGTCAGGTGAAACATTCTGACAAGGACTCCATCTAACATAAAGGTCAAAGTCAGGTGAAACATTCTGACAAGGACTCTACCTAACGTCAAGGTCAGGTGGAACATTCTGACCAGGACTCCACCTAACGTCAAGATCATGGTCAGGAGAAACATTTTGACCAGGACGCCACCTAATGTCAAGGTCAGGTAAAACATACTAACCAAAACCGCACTAAACAGCGTGTTGTTGGTGTGAAACACACTGACGAAGATTCCACCACTCGTAAGGTCAGGTGAACTATACTAACAATGACCCCGCCTCACGTCAGGGTAAGGTGAAACATATTGACCAAGACCCCTGCCTCTAGTCAAGGTCAGGTGAAACATACTGGCACCCGTCTCACGTCAGGGCCAGGTGAAACACACTGACCAAGATCCCACCCCACGTCAGGGTCAGGTTAAACAAACTGGCACCCGTCTCACATCAGGGTCAGGTGAAACATACTGACCAAGACTCCTACCTCAACACATGCTCTTAGAAACACACTGTTATTCCCTTCCAGTCTCGTCATGTCAGCTTTTCAGCGTGACTCATGATAGTTATTGCCGCTCGGTGATATGAATCTTCTTCGATTTGAGCAATATCTTTTCTCTCTGGCTACACCACATTAGGAGGAAAAGGTTTGGACCTTCAGAGGCATCTTATTACTAATGCAACGCAATTTTCTACCCAGGGTAACTGCTGGCCGAACTGTTTGAATATCGGTCTTTGATCACAGCATGTGTGTTCAAATCCTTAATCAGGCATAGCCATTTTGTAAGGAAGGCAAAATAAACATCTACTTTTTATAGGTGTTGATATCCTCAATCAGTCATAGGTATTTTGTAAGGAAGGCAAAATAAAACATACTTTTTTGCAGTGCATGGCGACGGAAGAGACAAGCAGCCTATATTCCTCAGCTATATATAACTAAAGATAGTTTTTTGTTTAGTAGAGTCTACCCATTTTGTCTCATATCGTTCGTTCTTGTGCTCAAAAGCATAGTAGAGTATTCCCTGTATGCTGCAAAGGTACCGGAATTGATAACCGCTATCGACACGCTCCAGTCTACCCATCCGTACATTGGTTACTATTATTAGGGAAGAACAAAAAAACCAGGAAGACATCTAGTCACCCTAGCTCATAGTAAGCTTAGACTTTGTAGAATGAAGTCTCTAACACTTCATCCCTGATAGCAGTGTCTGCTATGGAAATAACTTGACCCTTTTTCTTGTCACTCTTTGCTGTCTGGCTAACGAGATGTAGATCAACGTGATCCCCATAGTAATGAGCGGCACGCAGATGAAGCTAAGCATAGCGGAACCGTCTGAAGGGCCACAGTCCACCTCAGCCCGCTACTTAACTTACCTTATGCTGGTTTCGAAGATTGCAAAGTCTGGATACAACCAGTTTCTTTTACATTCACCTGATCTAAAAATAAATATGCGCATTCAATCTATTCTTGAATGCATTAATTGACCTTGCCTCCGCTATTTCCTGTGGCAATGCATTTCAAACATTCACCACTCTCTGGATAAAAAAAAATATTTCCTGTTATCCTTCTTCTTCTTCTTCTTCGTACGCAGTCAGACAGTAACCATTATTTTTTCGAAAAAAGCGGCGGTCATCCTAAGGCTGTCGCCACTGCCATAGAGCTTGTCTTGCAGTTCCACTGGTGATGGCCACATCTGCTCTCTCTGATCCTCGTATGTCGGGCAGTTCTGCAGCAGATGTTCAGCGGTCATTTTACCAGTACCGCACGGGCATTCGTCGGTACACCCTATCTTCGATTTGTTGAATAGGTGGTACCTCAGTCTATTGTGGCCAGTGCGAAGTCTGAAGACGACGACCTGCGCTCTTCGGTTCAACTGGTAATATGCATCGTTTTTGGTGTAACAAGTATGCTCGGTTTCCCATTTGGTCATGTATCTGGCTTTGATAAGCCGTTTTGACTCTTCGTACGTCATACTAGTATCTGTTTGGGGTAGTCTTGCACCTTCTTTTGCCAGTCTGTCTGCCTCCTCGTTGCCTTGGATGTTGCAGTGTGATGGGACCCACTGTACCACTACCCTTTTTGGTGCGGAATGCTGGCACAGTTTGCAGAGTGCTGCTCTTAAGTCATTAAGCTCAGTATTGTTCTGGCTTTTTTAGCGCTGTGACTACGGCGAGAGCATCTGTCAGCAGGACTATATGGCTTTCATTGTCACTGTGTGTCACCATTTCTTCCACTGCCGCCCTCAGTGCCTCTGCCTCCGCTCTGAAATTGCTTGTGTACTTACCAGTAGCGAATGACAGTGTTATTTGTCTGCCATTTGGTAGGTTCAGGAATGCTCCTGCCCCTCCGTTCTATGTAGTATTTGTTACAGAACCGTCGGTGTATGCATGGGTCCAGTCCATGCTTGGGTAGCTTTTCGTTATGAAGCTTAGGGTACTATCTCTCCTTTCTTTTTCAGTCTGGCAGTTTTTGTTTGCAATACCTGGTATATTTTCTACCACCTCTGGAAATATATCCTGACTCCAGGTAGGTTTTCGTACAGTAGTGATGGGTTTTGGTGTTGTTAGTGCGTTTATGGGATCTTCGTGCATCTTTGCTTTGGCTATTTCTGCAAAGTTTCTCCGCTTTAGTTTCCCATTTCCCAAATTGTTTAGTCTCTGGTGCATTGGATGGTCGGTCAGTCTTCGGAGTTTCTCTGACTGCAGCTGGGCTCTGTAGTCTCTTCTATCGGGCATGGATTGCAGTTTTGTAATCTTTTCAAGTTCTACAATTGGCGTTGACTTCATGCCACCTGTTATCTTCTTCTTCTTCTTCTGCGTACACAGTCAGACAGTAACCATTATTTTTTCGAAAAAAGCGGCGGTCATCCTGAGGCTCTCGCCACTGCCATAGAGCTTGTCTTACAGTTCCACTGGTAATGGCCACATCTGCTCTCTCTGATCCTCGTATGTCGGGCAGTTTTGCAGCAGATGTTCAGTGGTCATTTTACCAGTACCGCACGGGCATTCGTCGGTACACCCTATCTTCAATTTGTTGAATAGGTGGTACCTCAGTCTGTTGTGGCCAGTGCGAAGTCTGAAGACAACGACCTGCTCTCTTCGGTTCAACTGGTAATAGGCATCGTTTTTGGTGTAACCAGTATGTTCGGTTTCCCATTTGGTCATATATCTGGCTTTGATAAGCCGTTTTGACTCTTCGTACGTCATACTGGTATCTGTTTGTGGTAGTCTTGCACCTTCTTTTGCCTGTCTGTCTGCCTCCTCGTTGCCTTGGATGTTGCAGTGTGACGGAACCCACTGTACCACTACCCTTTTTGGTGCGGTCTGCTGGGACAGTTTGCAGAGTGCTGCTCTTAAGTCATTAAGCTCAGTGTTTTTCTGGCTTTTTTAGCGCTGTGACTACGGCGAGAGCATCTGTCAGCAGGACTATATGGCTCTCATTTTCACTGTGTGTCACCATTTCTTCCACTGCCGCCCTCAGTGCCTCTGCCTCCGCTCTGAAATTGCTTGTATACTTACCAGTAGCGAATGACAGTGTTATTTTTCTGCCATTTGGTAGGTTCAGGAATGCTCCTGCCCCTCCGTTCTGTGTAGTGTTTGTTACAGAACCGTCGGTGTATGCATGGGTCCAGTCCATGCTTGGGTAGCTTTTCGTTATGAAGCTTAGGGTAGTGTCTCTCCTTTCTTTTTCAGTCTGGCTGTTTTTATTTGCAATACCTGGTATATTTTCTACCACCTCTGGAAATATATCCTGCCTCCAGGTAGGTTTTCGTACAGTAGTGATGGGTTTTGGTGTTGTTAGTGTGTTTATGGGATCTTCGTTCATCTTTGCTTTGGCTATTTCTGCAAAGTTTCTCCGCTTTAGTTTCCCATTTCCCAAATTGTTTAGTCTCTGGTACATTGGATTGTCCGTCAGTCTTTGGAGTTTCTCTGACTGCAGCTGGGCTCTGCAGTCTCTTCTATCGGTCATGGATTGCAGTTTTGTAATCTTTTCAAGTTCTACAATTGGCGTTGACTTCATGTCACCTGTTATAATTCTCATGGCTTGGTTTTGAAGTTTGTTAACTTTATCGAAGTTCGCCTTCGCTGCTGTTGTCCATGCCGCAATGCCATACTCGAGAACTGGTCTCTCTCTTCCAGTGTACAGTTTCTTTAGTATGTCTTCGTCTGCTCCCCAGCTTGTGCCAGCAAGTTTCCTCATGATTGCCATTCTTTCTCTGGCTTTCATTCGGTTTCTCTCAATCTGACTTTTCCATGTCATGCGCCGATCAAATGTGACTCCCAGATAGGTTGGGTTGTCGTTTGGCTGCAGGATTTTGCCATTTAGACTTAATTTGGTACTTTGGGGTTTTAATGAAAGCGAGAATATTGTGCACGTGGTTTTCTCCTCGTTTATTTTGACCAGCCATGAGTTCGCCCACTCTTCCAGCGATGTTAGGGCCGTCTGCATCCGATTTCTTGCTATGGTGAGATTCTTTTCAGAGGTCCACATAGCCAGATCGTCTGCAAACATTGAGCTATGGACTCTTCTTGGTATATTCTCTGTAATATCGTTTATATATACCAGGAAGAGTGTGGGTGACAATACTCCCCCTTGGGGTACTCCCTGCTCGAGTGTCACCTTTTTGCTCATCTGCCCTTGTACTTGGACTCTGGCCGTTCTTTGTTTGAGGTAGTGGTTGATCCACTTGTACATCTTCCCACAGACATCACTTCTTCTTAGCTTGACTCTAAGTCCATCTTTCCAGACTTTGTCAAATGCCTTTTCCAGATCCACCCAAACAGCTACTGTGTGTTTTTGTGCCTGGTAGGCATCTTCTATCTCTTGGGCTATGAGGATGACCTGCTCCTCAGTGGATCTGTGCTGTCTAAAGCCGGCTTGCTGTGGAATTAGTATTCGTTTTTCTTCCAGATGCCACATCAGTCTGGTGTTTATCATCCGTTCCATCAGCTTGCCGACACAGCTCAGTAGGCTTATGAGCCTGTATCCATTTGGATCTGTTTTGTCCTTTCCTGTTTTTGGTACTGGTACCAGCATTGCGTCTTTCCATGCCTGTGGTACAATTCCCTTTTTCCAGCTTCGGTTCAGGACCGATAGCAGTTTCCTCTTCGCTGTTTGGCCCAGCCCCATCAGCATTTCGTTTGTTATCCCGTCTTTTCCGGGAGATTTCCTTTTCTTTAGTGTTCTCATAGCCTCTTCCATTTCGCGTATTGTTAATTTGGCCATCATGTGCTCTTCAGGTGCCGTATTCATGTTTTCGTGCCCATTTAGCTCTTCGCTAATGTCTGTATGCTTATCTGCAAGGACCTCGATGTGGTTTGCTCTGGCATAGTGATCGACAAAGGCGTTTGCGGCTTTCTTACCTGTGATCAAGTTCTCGCCCTGCTTGATAGTAATTTGTTTATTTGACGGGGTTTCGTCGTTCATGGCTCTGACTAGCTTCCATAGCTTGTTCCCGTCTTTGTCCAGGTTTAGGCTTTCCGTTTTATTTTTCCAGCTTTCTCTTGCTGTTTGCTTGAGTCCTGTTATCCAATCTAGACCTTTCTCTAATTAATTTGTGACTGTGCTCTCTGGTTCTTGCAAGCGGCTGTGTTTTGGGGAAATTAAACATGTTATAGTTTTTTCAGGGCGCACAAAACAGTTAAGAAACTCACTGGACGCAATGAACAACAACAACACAGCTGCGATCTAATATTCTTGTATAGTCGTTAATCAATCACTCGATCATTTTAACAAAAGGGACGTGGGTATTACGACAATAAATCAGCATAATTCAAAGTACACTTACTTATTTTCTTATTCATCTGTGTCGTTAACAGTAGCGTGGACAGTTTCAGCGGCTCTTCCTCGGCCAAACATGGTGTCGCTGTAAGCCCGTGTTGTTGTGGGATTTCTATTATATATCTGTCCATCTGCGAGATTTCCTCGTACCTTCTAACGATATTGTCTTAGGTTTAATGTGTCTTGTGCAAGTTGATCAGGTTGCATTCGCCTGACATCCACCGAGCTAACTTGTCATCTATCATGCTATATATTCGTTGCAAGGTTGTTGTTGTCGTTGGTGTTGTTTGCCCATGATGAGTATGTTTTATCTTTTGTGCATTCTGAAAAGGGCTTTAAGCCTGTTATCCAGGATCACCGCGTGGAGGTGTAGAAGGGTCTTGGCAGCTCTGGTTCGCTGGCCCTGACGCAAGCAATCAGCTATGGGTCGCTGACCACAGCAGGTCATGCGCTGCTCAGCATCTTGATACCCTAACTATTTCAAGAACACTTTCGTTTGTAACGCGATCCCAATATGAAATGCCAAGAATTCTTCGCAAGCATCTCATTTCCATTGCATAAATTTAACGATCTAGATATACCTAGCTGACCATTGTATGCATTCAAGTCAGCTTCCATTTAAGACTAATGTTCTTGTTTTTCCAGATTCTGTAAAATAAATGTATCAAAGCATTTACCTGCGCTTCTACATCGGTGGTTGACGTAGCAAATCATTTGGGATCATGAATAATGTAAAATAGGTTTTAGAGCCGATTTCATTGCACCAAGGCGCGCCCAAATTTGGTCAGTCTTTTTCATTGCTAAATGGTGTCAACGACAGAGCACGAACTTCGAACATCGCGCGGAGACTTGGAGATTTTCCACTGATTTCGTTAGGTGCTCATTTACAGCTAAGTCGACTGTGAGAAGTGTTCCTACCCTGAAAAAAAACAACCACAAACCATGTCTGTTGTTGTTACCATTGTAATTGTTGCGAATGGCCACGATGGGTAGGTTAATCTTGTGTGCGCCCTGAAAAGGAAGTTTAGTGGCAGGTTACAGTTGCTTTCCTCACCTCCCAAACGTTGTGATGAAGGTCAAATGGGGTCCCCCTAGCGGTCCTCTTGGTTTAATCTACGTGTCGCCCACTAATGCGGTGATTACGTCGACCTCCCACGTCATCCAGACTAGCAAGAAAATCTGTCAAACTGAGTACAGTGCTGATACTTTTGGTTTGTAAAGCAAACTAACAATCTCATAGCCACATTCTCCCACACACTTCTCTTCTAGCTTAATACTAATACAACTTCTTATACCGATCATGAATCTTATATTTATCGTTTAGCAATCTAAAAGTTATATCTAGGTCTATATTTTCACTGCTTCCGCTACCATGTGTACTTCCTACATCATTAATTAACCCACCTCTAGACATACAGTTAAAATTACTAATCGCTGGCCACGGAAAGAGCGACTTTGTTTCACTAATTGCTTTGCTATTTTCTTATTACTTGTTTGCTGTACATTACGAGTCGTCTGTTCTCGTTTCATCATTTACGTAATTAGTTGTGTTTATTCTTAACGCTTGCGATGTTATTGCCTTGTGAGTAAGAAGGCATAAGTCGTGACTTACTCTAATATTTCTGTTTGTTGTTTCTCTAGTCCTTGATAGTTTTTTACTGACTAAAGCATTGATCATCATCTTGTGTTGCTAATCTACTAGGCCATGACAAGTATCTTTAATATTTTAATATTCTCATTTATTTTAATCGAATTAACGAGAAGAAGACGGAAACTATCAGAATCAACAGAGCAAATACGCGACTCGACATAAGTGTAAATGATATTTCAAGTATTTGGGCAGTATTTTATTTCGGCAGGGAAATCGAAACTAGGTGTTAGAAAGCATCCGATGTGATTTATCAGCTGTCACCACTGCTTAGACACTCGATCATTAGTTTGGCAACAAAGAAACAGTTGATAAACAGTATGTTTATGCCGACTCTGCGCTACCAGTGCCAAACATGTCTCGTGTTCACTGTGCGTGAGAGCATAGTTTCGACGTGTGAAATTAAGTGTTTGAGGAAGTCACCGGTGTTACCAGAAAAGAAAGACTGCAGCCACCGAAGACGGATGGGTCGGACCGAAAGGTGCAAATATCGCAGCCAAGCTGTAAACTAGCGACACAACGCATTCCGTTCTCCGGACTACATCCTGCTACTTGCGAAGACCTGTACAGGGCTTGGTAGCGGGAGATTGAGAACGAACGCAGAAGAAGAAGAAGAAGAAGAAGAAGAAGAAGAAGAAGAAGAAGAAACACTGCTAAGCAAGGACATTCCAGGTATGGTCGGCACAATGAATTGTCATACGTCTTTACCCTGACCATCATCAACATGGGAACTACCACACTTAAACTGCAGCAAACCCGTCGAAGAGGGAAATTCATACTTCATAAGTTCAATACAAATTGAATGAACTACATATGTGCCAAATTTAAATTTTTTCCTCCTACTTCTTCATAGTCAGGGTAAAGACTTACGACAAGCCCCCTTGTATCACAAAGTTTGTGCCAGGTGGGTACAACAAATGATCACACAGGCACAGACGCAACATCGCATGAAAGATTGTCACGACCTATTGAAACATTACGAGGATGAAGGTGGCAGTTGCCTGGATAGCAAAGTCACTGGTGATGAGACGTGATGTCATCAGTACGATCCTGAGTCAAAATGGCAGTACTGCAGGAGTGGCGACATGGGAAATCCCAATCCAGGAAAAAGTTCAAGACGCAGTCCTCATCGTGTAAAGTGATGTGCGCTGTCTTTTGGGATAGGAAAGGAATAGTCCTTCTTGATTTCCGGGAATTTAGACAAGACATCAACCTTGACCATTACACTGCGACGCGGACTAAGCTGAAGGACTAGAATTTCCAGAGTCAGGCCATAGAACAAGACAACCAGCCTTTTGCAACACGATAACGCCAGGCCACCATACCCGTTTAAAGACAATTGAGCACATTGTCAGTTTTGGTTTGACTGTCCTACCACATTCACCATTGTAATCTGGATTTGGTGCCTTCTGGTTTTCATCTGTTCGGACCAATGACAGATTTAATACGGGTGCAACATTTTCCTAACAACAACGCCGTCAAAGCAGCTGTCAAACAGTGGGTCACCTTTGCTGGTGTATATTTATACGAGCGTGGCATGTCTGCTCTTGTTCATCATTGGAGAAATAGTAAAGCCAAGGGTGGTGCTTATGTTGAAAAATAGTTTTTGAAGGCAAGACATTGTTCTGTCAAATGTTGTTATTTTGCTGTTTTTGTCTATTGTGATTTTTGCGTAATATAATATGAAGAATTACTTTCGTAACGCCTCTTGTAGATAACCACAAATCTATGACATTACCCTATAACCACAAAGCTATGACATTACCCTATAACCACAAAGCTATGACATTACCCTATAACCACAAAGCTATGACATTACCCTATAACCACAAAGCTATGACATTACCCTATAACCACAAATCTATGACATTACCCTATAACCACAAAGCTATGACATTACCCTATAACCACAAATCTATGACATTACCCTATAACCACAAAGCTATGACATTACCCTATAACCACAAATCTATGACATTACCCTATAACCACAAAGCTATGACATTACCCTATAACCACAAAGCTATGACATTACCCTATAACCACAAAGCTATGACATTACCCTATAACCACAAAGCTAAGACATTACCCTATAACCACAAAGCTATGACATTACCCTATAACCACAAAGCTATGACATTACCCTATAACCACAAAGCTATGACATTACCCTATAACCACAAAGCTATGACATTACCCTATAACCACAAAGCTATGACATTACCCTATAACCACAAAGCTATGACATTACCCTATAACCACAAAGCTATGACATTACCCTATAACCACAAAGCTATGACATTACCCTATAACCACAAAGCTATGACATTACCCTATAACCACAAAGCTATGACATTACCCTATAACCACAAAGCTATGACATTACCCTATAACCACAAAGCTATGACATTACCCTATAACCACAAAGCTATGACATTACCCTATAATCACAAAGCTATGACATTACCCTATAACCACAAAGCTATGACATTACCCTATAACCACAAAGCTATGACATTACCCTATAACCACAAAGCTATGACATTACCCTATAACCACAAAGCTATGACATTACCAAATAACCACAAAGATATGGCATTACTCTATAACCACAAAGCTATTATATTACCCTATAACCATAGATCTATGACATGTCTTACCAGAGCTGTGTTGAAGAAGCAAGGCTGACGGAGCCCCACCCGCAAATCTTATGAGAATACGGTGCAACCAGCCATCTACCAAAACCATGTATACATGAAAGGGGGAGGTATCTCTTGATCGACTTAGACCTAGAATACTTAACTCCTGAATCGGGGTTACTATGCCGATTAACGCCACATAAAGAGCCAACTAACGTTTATGACTTCACTAGAGAGCCTCCCAAAGAGGCAGGCTTGCGGACGGAACCAGGTGTCCATGCTATGTTGAACGAGGCATTCAGTGATTCACTAAATGCCTTTAGGGGCTATACAACAACTCATAAACAAATCGTTAAAAAACGCTCAGAGGACGATAGAGCCGTGTTTCAAAGGATGATAAATATGTTCAGTCGTAAATTAAAGCTTTAAGTTGTGATATTTGGGTTATGGAGAATTCCTTTCCGTACCGCCCCCCCCCCCCCCCCACACACACTACCGACCCCGGGCCCCCATTCAAGGATGAATCAAGCTACGATTTGGGCATTTTAAAGCTGAAATGGTTGCTTTGATTTGCTCGGTTAGAAATATGCGGGCACTATCGCGTCATTTGAAGCTATGAAGAAAGCTCAGGTGTTTTTTTCATAATAATCCGACACAAATATACATAAAAAATGTCATTGGAGATCACATTCTTGGCTAAGTTATGTTATATTACGCAGAGCATGCATCACCCCATTTCAGACAGATACAAGGGTGCTCAGGTTATGTATATTAAAATGTCACCGCCTCCAAGATATCGTTTTATAGCCAATCAGGATGATATTATGTTTTTGTTGCTTTCCGTTTTATTTGTGTATATTTTTCGGCATGGCCTTATTTCGCTCATGTTCAATAGGTAGGTAGATAGGTAGGTTTGTAAGTAGGTAGGTTGTTCATTTCGGCAACAAGTACTCATTGCACCTAGCTTCTATAAACATGATAAGTGACTAGTTGAGTCCCAGGCTGCCTTCAATGTCTTTCTAATTTGAAGCATGGACGGCCGCAGGGACATGGACCACGATGGAGAGGATCGTGTCATATTCTTGATGTCCGTAACCTGCTTTAATAGCTGATGTGTGGTGACATCCTTGGCAAGGCGGGTACGTGTCAAAATATCGCCAAACGGCGACGGTTTAGCATGCTGAATATGCTTTCAAGGTCTTTTTATCGGGAGACTTCGTTCTTTGAGACTCACTGTCTTGAATACGAAACGGCTTTCACTGGAGTAGTCTCCGTTAGATTGAGGATAAAAAAGATATAGATAACTTCAAGACAGCAAATTGTAAACCCAATATGTTTGTAGCGGCAGTAATCATAATAATCTAATTTTTTTACATTGTGGAAACAGATCATCATCAGGTGCCTTGCCAGTTGGCGTTTGTGATCATGGACCTCCATTCACTTCTATCACGTGTCTTTTACCAACTCTGTTGTTGATTGTCGCCCGTGTCATTCTCTCAGGCTGTCCATCATCTTTTCTTTCCACCTTCCCCTGTCTCTCTTTCCTGCTATCTTTCCCATTGTCACAACGTGCTCCAAACCACCTCTTCTCATAACATACCCGGAAAGTGATGACTGCATTGTAATGATCTTTGCAATGAGTTGTCTTTGTGTTTGTGCCTCTTCAAGTATTGTTTCAATAGTCTTTCTTGCAAACAATGAGATCCACAGCATTTTTTTGTAAAACTACATATCCGTTACTTCCAAAGATCTATGCACTTGCTTGCTGATTGTCAATGATTCACAGCTATACGTCAGTACTGGAAACAGATACAACGAGAGATAGAAACGAAAGTGTAGTAATCAACATGATGCATTCTAACCAAAAACTTTCAGGTGACGAATATCCTTCCAGAAGAAGAAATTAGTTAATGGCTTTTGCAAGCTGAATACTTTAACATAAAGTGTTCCCACTGACCGAGTCTGTCCTCGCGCATAAAGTACCTGTGTGGAATGTAGCCAAGTTAGAACCAGGATTTTAAACTCTGTGTTCACATGGATAATAATGAATAATGGATAATAATGAATAATGGATAATAATGAATAATGGAAAATAATGAATAATGGATAATAATGAATAATGGATAATGGATAATAATGAAAGTTGTAAATTTTAAAAAACTTATTCTCACACCACTCCCTCAGATTCTAAATGTCCTTCTCCGCCATCCTACCTGCCCTTTTCACCCACCTCCAACCTGCCCTTGTCGCCCACCTCCAACCTGCACTTGTCGCCCACCTCCAACCTGCCCTTGTCGCCCACCTCAAACCTGCCCTTTTCACCCACCTCCAATCTGCCCTTGTCGCCCACCTCCAACCTGCCCTTGTCGCCAACCTCCAACCTGCACTTGTCGCCCACCTCCAACCTGCACTTGTCGCCCACCTCCAACCTGCCCTTGTCGCCCACCTCAAACCTGCCTTTGTCGCCAACCTCACACCTGCCCTTGTCGCCCACCTCCAACCTGCCCTTGTCGCCCACATCAAACCTGCCCTTGTCGCCCACCTCCAACCTGCCCTTGTCGCCCACCTCAAACCTGCCCTTGTCGCCCACCTCAGACCTGCCCTTGTCGCCAACCTCCAACCTGCCCTTGTCGCCAACCTCTAACCTGCCCTTGTCGCCCACCTCCAACCTGCCCTTGTCGCCCACCTCCAACCTGCCCTCGTCGCCCACCTCCAACCTGCCCTTGTCGCCCACCTCCAACCTGCCCTTGTCGCCAATCTCCAACCTGCCCTTGTCGCCCACCTCAAACCTGCCCTTGTCGCCAACCTCCAACCTGCCCTTGTCGCCCACCTCCAACCTGCCCTTGTCACCCACCTCCAGCCTGCCCTTGTCGCCCACGTCCAACCTGCCCTTGTCGCCCACGTCCAACCTGCCCTTGTCGCCAACCTCCAACCTGCCCTTGTCGCCATCCTCCAACCTGTCCTTGTCGCCAACCTCCAACCTGCCTTTGTCGCCAACCTCCAACCTGCCCTTGTCGCCAACCTCCAACCTGCCCTTGTCGCCCACCTCAAACTTGCCCTTGTCGCCCACCTCCAACCTGCCCTTGTCGCCAACCTCCAACCTGTCCTTGTCGCCCACCTCCAACCTGCCCTTGTCGCCCACCTCCAACCCACCCATTTCTTATCATTATTAACATCAATAATGTTGTCCAGAGAACGGAATGCCTTATGTTAAGGGATTGAAAACCAAGAATAGTGGCGGGGTGTTTAATTACGATGTAACCAATAAACGTTTTAAGGGTCCCAAACGGTAACTTCCCTAAATATGTGTGAAACAATTGATAAAGAAACACACATTCATACAGCTATATATATTTTACTGAGCGTCGAATTTGAATAATACAAACACCACTGCAGTTTGCTAGCTGTTACAATTGCTAGTAGATCTGCATCATTATTATCATCAGTCCCCTAACCTGAAAGGTCATTGGAGCACCAATTTTACAGATTGTTGGTCCAGTTCTCGCCAATCCACTCGGTTTTGTGCCTGGATATTTTTTCTAGCTATGGAGCTTCCCGGTAATTCTCTTGTCTTTCCATCTCTTTTTTTTCTTCCTTATTCTCTTACGCTTTCCAGACACAGTACCTTACATGATCGTCTTGGTCAACACAGACACTCTTGAAACATACTCATACAATTTAAGCTTTTACCATAGTCTTTCAGGGAAAGCTTACCGGGTACTCAAAAATCCCCGCTGAAATCAGAAATGTTGGACTGAAAGGTACAAATATCGCAGTCAAGATGTAAACTCCGACACAAGGCATTCTTCTCTCCGGACAACATCCTGCTACCTGCAAAACCCTTTTCACGCCCTGGTAACGGGAGATTGAGAATGAACGAAGAAGAAGAAGAAATAATTATATTGACCAATCTCTCTCTTGACGATGACCTGACCTATATATGGTTCGATGTTCGGAAAGATTGTAGATCGTATTTTTACATTTCTTGTATTACTGTTAATTATTTGAAGGATATGATTGAAGAACCACAATTGATCTCAATTGCTGATTCTTCTTGGCTTTCTTCAATTAATCATGCAATATCGATGGAAAGAGTATGCGAAGAAAGAGAAACAATGTTTTAGCTGTTGTTGTCTATTTAAATCTCGAGAGCCAGTGTTTTCTTGTGGCAGCATATGGCTGGGAATCATGGACGATTACCAAAATTTCTAGACAAATAGTCGAATCCTTCGAGTCAAAATGTTACAGAAAGATCATCTGAATACCCTGGACAGAATAAAAGACAAATATAGACATTCGGCGAGAGTTGAGCATTGAGGAGAATTGGTTTTTCAATTCCATTTTGGCCAGAACATGTAAATACTTTGGTCACATCAAGAGACACAACGGTCTTGAGAGAACAGTGATGGAAAGTATGGTGCCAAGCAACAGAGGAACGGGTAGACCAAGAAGATAATGGCACTAAGATATCCAGGAATGCCTTGGTATGACTGTGGCGGAGGCTGGAGTTTTGGCAAGAGAAAGTTTTTTTTTCCAGACAGATTGTGATGTCAGCGACATTCTATAAAGGACATGGTACGTAAAGAGTTTCTTTAAGACAGACTGTGATGTGAGCGACATTATATAAAGGACATGGTACGTAAAGAGTTTCTTTAAGACAGACTGTGATGTGAGCGACATTCTATAAAGGACATGGTACGTAACGAGTTTCTTTAAGACATACTGTGATGTGAGCGACATTCTATAAAGGACATGGTACGTAACGAGTTTCTTTAAGACATACTGTGATGTGAGCGACATTCTATAAAGGACATGGTACGTAAAGAGTTTCTTTAAGACAGACTGTGATGTGAGCGACATTCTATAAAGGACATGGTACGTAAAGAGTTTCTTTAAGACAGACTGTGATGTGAGCGACATTCTATAAAGGACATGGTACGTAAAGAGTTTCTTTAAGACAGACTGTGATGTGAGCGACATTCTATAAAGGACATGGTACATAAAGAGTTTCTTTCGGACAGACTGTGATGGCACCGACGTTCTATAAAGGACATGGTACATAAAGAGTTTCTTTCGGACAGACTGTGATGGCACCGACGTTCTATAAAGGACATGGTACATAAAGAGTTTCTTTCGGACAGACTGTGATGGCACCGACGTTCTATAAAGGACATGGTACATAAAGAGTTTCTTTCGGACAGACTGTGATGGCACCGACGTTCTATAAAGGACATGGTACATAAAGAGTTTCTTTCGGACAGACTGTGATGGCACCGACGTTCTATAAAGGACATGGTACATAAAGAGTTTCTTTCGGACCGAATGTGATGGCACAGATGTTCTATAAAGGACATGGTACATAAAGAGTTTCTTTCGGACAGACTGTTTTGGCACCGACGTTCTATAAAGGACATGGTACATAAAGAGTTTCTTTCGGACAGACTGTGGTGGCACCGACGTTCTATAAAGGACATGGTACATAAATAGTTTTTTTCAGACAGAATGTGATGTGAGCGACATTCTATAAAGGACATGGTACGTAAAGAGTTTCTTTAAGACAGACTGTGATGGCACCGACGTTCTATAAAGGACATGGTACGTAAAGAGTTTCTTTCGGACAGACTGTGATGGCACCGACGTTCTATAAAGGACATGGTACATAAAGAGTTTCTTTCGGACAGACTGTGATGGCACCGACATTCTATAAAGGACATGGTACATAAAGAGTTTCTTTCGGACAGACTGTGATGGCACCGACGTTCTATAAAGGACATGGTACATAAAGAGTTTATTTCGGACAGACTGTAATGGCACCGACGTTCTATAAAGGACATGGTACATAAAGAGTTTCTTTAAGACAGACTGTGATGTGAGCGACATTCTATAAAGGACATGGTACATAAAGAGTTTCTTTAAGACAGACTGTGATGTGAGCGACATTCTATAAAGGACATGGTACATAAAGAGTTTCTTTCGGACAGACTGTGATGGCACCGACGTTCTATAAAGGACATGGTACATAAAGAGTTTCTTTCGGACAGACTGTGATGGCACCGACATTCTATAAAGGACATGGTACATAAAGAGTTTCTTTCGGACAGACTGTGATGGCACCGACGTTCTATAAAGGACACGCTACATAAAGAGTTTCTTTCGGACAGACTGTGATGGCACCGACGTTCTATAAAGGACATGGTACATAAAGAGTTTCTTTCGGACAGACTGTGATGGCACCGACTTTCTATAAAGGACATGGTACATAAAGAGTTTCTTTCGGACAGACTGTGATGGCACCGACGTTCTATAAAGGACATGGTACATAAAGAGTTTCTTTCGGACAGACTGTGATGGCACCGACGTTCTATAAAGGACATGGTACATAAAGAGTTTCTTTCGGACAGACTGTGATGGCACCGACATTCTATAAAGGACATGGTACATAAAGAGTTTCTTTCGGACAGACTGTGATGGCACCGACGTTCTATAAAGGACATGGTACATAAAGAGTTTCTTTCGGACAGACTGTGATGGCACCGACGTTCTATAAAGGACATGGTACATAACGAGTTTCTTTCGGACAGACTGTGATGGCACCGACGTTCTATAAAGGACATGGTACATAAAGAGTTTCTTTCGGACAGACTGTGATGGCACCGACGTTCTATAAAGGACATGGTACATAAAGAGTTTCTTTCGGACAGACTGTGATGGCACCGACGTTCTATAAAGGACATGATACATAAAGATTTTCTTTCGGACAGACTGTTTTGGCACCGACGTTCTATAAAGGACATGGTACATAAAGAGTTTCTTTCGGACAGACTGTGATGGCACCGACGTTCTATAAAGGACATGGTACATAAAGAGTTTTTTTCAGACAGACTGTGATGTGAGCGACATTCTATAAAGGACATGGTACGTAAAGAGTTTCTTTAAAACAGACTGTGATGGCACCGACGTTCTATAAAGGACATGGTACGTAAAGAGTTTCTTTCGGACAGACTGTGATGGCACCGACGTTCTATAAGGGACATGGTACATAAAGAGTTTCTTTAAGACAGACTGTGATGGCACCGACATTCTATAAAGGACATGGTACATAAAGAGTTTCTTTCGGACAGACTGTGATGGCACCGACGTTCTATAAAGGACATGGTACATAAAGAGTTTCTTTCGGACAGACTGTGATGGCACCGACGTTCTATAAAGGACATGGTACATAAAGAGTTTCTTTCGGACAGACTGTGATGGCACCGACGTTCTATAAAGGACATGGTACATAAAGAGTTTCTTTCGGACAGACTTTGATGGCACCGACGTTCTATAAAGGACATGGTACATAAAGAGTTTCTTTCGGACAGACTGTGACGGCACCGCCGTTCTATAAAGGACATGGTACATAAAGAGTTTCTTTCGGACAGACTGTGATGGCACCGACATTCTATAAAGGACATGGTACATAAAGAGTTTCTTTCGGATAGACTGTGATGGCACCGACGTTCTATAAAGGACATGGTACATAAAGAGTTTCTTTCGGACAGACTGTGATGGCACCGACGTTCTATAAAGGACATGGTACATAAAGAGTTTCTTTCGGACAGACTGTGATGGCACCGACGTTCTATAAAGGACATGCTACATAAAGAGTTTCTTTCGGACAGACTGTGATGGCACCGACGTTCTATAAAGGACATGCTACATAAAGAGTTTCTTTCGGACAGACTGTGATGGCACCGACGTTCTATAAAGGACATGCTACATAAAGAGTTTCTTTCGGACAGACTGTGATGTCACCGACGTTCTATAAAGGACATGGTACATAAAGAGTTTCTTTCGGACAGACTGTGATGGCACCGACGTTCTATAAAGGACATGGTACATAAAGAGTTTCTTTCGGACAGACTGTGATGGCACCGACGTTCTATAAAGGACATGCTACATGAAGAGTTTCTTTCGGACAGACTGTGATGGCACCGACGTTCTATAAAGGACATGCTACATAAAGAGTTTCTTTCGGACAGACTGTGATGGCACCGACGTTCTATAAAGGACATGGTACATAAAGAGTTTCTTTCGGACAGACTGTGATGGCACCGACGTTCTATAAAGGACATGGTACATAAAGAGTTTCTTTCGGACAGACTGTGATGGCACCGACGTTCTATAAAGGACATGCTACATGAAGAGTTTCTTTCGGACAGACTGTGATGGCACCGACGTTCTATAAAGGACATGCTACATAAAGAGTTTCTTTCGGACAGACTGTGATGGCACCGACGTTCTATAAAGGACATGGTACATAAACAGTTTCTTTCGGACAGACTGTGATGGCACCGACGTTCTATAAAGGACATGGTACATAAAGAGTTTCTTTAAGACAGACTGTGATGGCATCGACGTTCTATAAAGGACATGGTACATAAAGAGTTTCTTTCGGACAGACTGTGATGGCACCGACGTTCTATAAAGGACATGCTACATAAAGAGTTTTTTTCAGACAGACTGTGATGGCACCGACGTTCTATAAAGGACATGGTACATAAAGAGTTTCTTTCGGACAGACTGTGATGGCACCGACGTTCTATAAAGGACATGGTACATAAAGAGTTTCTTTCAGACAGACTGTGATGGCACCGACGTTCTATAAAGGACATGGTACATAAAGAGTTTCTTTCGGACAGACTGTGATGGCACCGACGTTCTATAAAGGATATGGTACATAAAGAGTTTCTTTCAGACATACTGTGATGGCACCGACGTTCTATAAAGGACATGGTACATAAAGAGTTTCTTTCGGACAGACTGTGATGGCACCGACGTTTTATAAAGGACATGGTACATAAAGAGTTTCTTTCGGACCGAATGTGATGGCACAGACGTTCTATAAAGGACATGGTACATAAAGAGTTTCTTTCGGACAGACTGTTTTGGCAC
Source organism: Ariolimax columbianus (assembly GCA_036924085.1). NCBI lineage: Eukaryota > Metazoa > Mollusca > Gastropoda > Stylommatophora > Arionidae > Ariolimax > Ariolimax columbianus. The sequence goes on from JAVGWX010000011.1 coordinate 20,299,032, forward strand.
CGACGTTCTATAAAGGACATGGTACATAAAGAGTTTCTTTCGGACAGACTGTGGTGGCACCGATGTTCTATAAAGGACATGGTACATAAATAGTTTTTTTCAGACAGACTGTGATGTGAGCGACATTCTATAAAGGACATGGTACGTAAAGAGTTTCTTTAAGACAGACTGTGATGGCACCGACGTTCTATAAAGGACATGGTACGTAAAGAGTTTCTTTCGGACAGACTGTGATGGCACCGACGTTCTATAAAGGACATGGTACATAAAGAGTTTCTTTCGGACAGACTGTGATGGCACCGACATTCTATAAAGGACATGGTACATAAAGAGTTTCTTTCGGACAGACTGTGATGGCACCGACGTTCTATAAAGGACATGGTACATAAAGAGTTTATTTCGGACAGACTGTAATGGCACCAACGTTCTATAAAGGACATGGTACATAAAGAGTTTCTTTAAGACAGACTGTGATGTGAGCGACATTCTATAAAGGACATGGTACATAAAGAGTTTCTTTAAGACAGACTGTGATGTGAGCGACATTCTATAAAGGACATGGTACATAAAGAGTTTCTTTCGGACAGACTGTGATGGCACCGACGTTCTATAAAGGACATGGTACATAAAGAGTTTCTTTCGGACAGACTGTGATGGCACCGACATTCTATAAAGGACATGGTACATAAAGAGTTTCTTTCGGACAGACTGTGATGGCACCGACGTTCTATAAAGGACACGCTACATAAAGAGTTTCTTTCGGACAGACTGTGATGGCACCGACGTTCTATAAAGGACATGGTACATAAAGAGTTTCTTTCGGACAGACTGTGATGGCACCGACTTTCTATAAAGGACATGGTACATAAAGAGTTTCTTTCGGACAGACTGTGATGGCACCGACGTTCTATAAAGGACATGGTACATAAAGAGTTTCTTTCGGACAGACTGTGATGGCACCGACGTTCTATAAAGGACATGGTACATAAAGAGTTTCTTTCGGACAGACTGTGATGGCACCGACATTCTATAAAGGACATGGTAAATAAAGAGTTTCTTTCGGACAGACTGTGATGGACAGACGTTCTATAAAGGACATGGTACATAAAGAGTTTCTTTCGGACGGACTGTGATGGCACCGACGTTCTATAAAGGATATGGTACATAAAGAGTTTCTTTCGGACAGACTGTGATGGCACCGACGTTCTATAAAGGATATGGTACATAAAGAGTTTCTTTCAGACATACTGTGATGGCACCGACGTTCTATAAAGGACATGGTACATAAAGAGTTTCTTTCGGACAGACTGTGATGGCACCGACGTTCTATAAAGGACATGGTACATAAAGAGTTTCTTTCGGACAGACTGTGATGGCACCGACGTTTTATAAAGGACATGGTACATAAAGAGTTTCTTTCGGACCGAATGTGATGGCACAGACGTTCTATAAAGGACATGGTACATAAAGAGTTTCTTTCGGACAGACTGTTTTGGCACCGACGTTCTATAAAGGACATGGTACATAAAGAGTTTCTTTCGGACAGACTGTGGTGGCACCGATGTTCTATAAAGGACATGGTACATAAATAGTTTTTTTCAGACAGACTGTGATGTGAGCGACATTCTATAAAGGACATGGTACGTAAAGAGTTTCTTTAAGACAGACTGTGATGGCACCGACGTTCTATAAAGGACATGGTACGTAAAGAGTTTCTTTCGGACAGACTGTGATGGCACCGACGTTCTATAAAGGACATGGTACATAAAGAGTTTCTTTCGGACAGACTGTGATGGCACCGACATTCTATAAAGGACATGGTACATAAAGAGTTTCTTTCGGACAGACTGTGATGGCACCGACGTTCTATAAAGGACATGGTACATAAAGAGTTTATTTCGGACAGACTGTAATGGCACCAACGTTCTATAAAGGACATGGTACATAAAGAGTTTCTTTAAGACAGACTGTGATGTGAGCGACATTCTATAAAGGACATGGTACATAAAGAGTTTCTTTAAGACAGACTGTGATGTGAGCGACATTCTATAAAGGACATGGTACATAAAGAGTTTCTTTCGGACAGACTGTGATGGCACCGACGTTCTATAAAGGACATGGTACATAAAGAGTTTCTTTCGGACAGACTGTGATGGCACCGACATTCTATAAAGGACATGGTACATAAAGAGTTTCTTTCGGACAGACTGTGATGGCACCGACGTTCTATAAAGGACACGCTACATAAAGAGTTTCTTTCGGACAGACTGTGATGGCACCGACGTTCTATAAAGGACATGGTACATAAAGAGTTTCTTTCGGACAGACTGTGATGGCACCGACTTTCTATAAAGGACATGGTACATAAAGAGTTTCTTTCGGACAGACTGTGATGGCACCGACGTTCTATAAAGGACATGGTACATAAAGAGTTTCTTTCGGACAGACTGTGATGGCACCGACGTTCTATAAAGGACATGGTACATAAAGAGTTTCTTTCGGACAGACTGTGATGGCACCGACATTCTATAAAGGACATGGTAAATAAAGAGTTTCTTTCGGACAGACTGTGATGGACAGACGTTCTATAAAGGACATGGTACATAAAGAGTTTCTTTCGGACGGACTGTGATGGCACCGACGTTCTATAAAGGACATGGTACATAAAGAGTTTCTTTCAGACAGACTGTGATGGCACCGACGTTCTATAAAGGACATGGTACATAAAGAGTTTCTTTCAGACAGACTGTGATGGCACCGACGTTCTATAAAGGACATGGTACATAAAGAGTTTCTTTCGGACGGACTGTGATGGCACCGACGTTCTATAAAGGACATGGTACATAAAGAGTTTCTTTCGGACAGACTGTGATGGCACCGACGTTCTATAAAGGACATGGCACATAAAGAGTTTCTTTCGGACAGACTGTGATGGCACCGACGTTTTATAAAGGACATGGTACATAAAGAGTTTCTTTCGGACCGAATGTGATGGCACAGACGTTCTATAAAGGACATGGTACATAAAGAGTTTCTTTCGGACAGACTGTTTTGGCACCGACGTTCTATAAAGGACATGGTACATAAAGAGTTTCTTTCGGACAGACTGTGGTGGCACCGATGTTCTATAAAGGACATGGTACATAAATAGTTTTTTTCAGACAGACTGTGATGTGAGCGACATTCTATAAAGGACATGGTACGTAAAGAGTTTCTTTAAGACAGACTGTGATGGCACCGACGTTCTATAAAGGACATGGTACGTAAAGAGTTTCTTTCGGACAGACTGTGATGGCACCGACGTTCTATAAAGGACATGGTACATAAAGAGTTTCTTTCGGACAGACTGTGATGGCACCGACATTCTATAAAGGACATGGTACATAAAGAGTTTCTTTCGGACAGACTGTGATGGCACCGACGTTCTATAAAGGACATGGTACATAAAGAGTTTATTTCGGACAGACTGTAATGGCACCAACGTTCTATAAAGGACATGGTACATAAAGAGTTTCTTTAAGACAGACTGTGATGTGAGCGACATTCTATAAAGGACATGGTACATAAAGAGTTTCTTTAAGACAGACTGTGATGTGAGCGACATTCTATAAAGGACATGGTACATAAAGAGTTTCTTTCGGACAGACTGTGATGGCACCGACGTTCTATAAAGGACATGGTACATAAAGAGTTTCTTTCGGACAGACTGTGATGGCACCGACATTCTATAAAGGACATGGTACATAAAGAGTTTCTTTCGGACAGACTGTGATGGCACCGACGTTCTATAAAGGACACGCTACATAAAGAGTTTCTTTCGGACAGACTGTGATGGCACCGACGTTCTATAAAGGACATGGTACATAAAGAGTTTCTTTCGGACAGACTGTGATGGCACCGACTTTCTATAAAGGACATGGTACATAAAGAGTTTCTTTCGGACAGACTGTGATGGCACCGACGTTCTATAAAGGACATGGTACATAAAGAGTTTCTTTCGGACAGACTGTGATGGCACCGACGTTCTATAAAGGACATGGTACATAAAGAGTTTCTTTCGGACAGACTGTGATGGCACCGACATTCTATAAAGGACATGGTAAATAAAGAGTTTCTTTCGGACAGACTGTGATGGACAGACGTTCTATAAAGGACATGGTACATAAAGAGTTTCTTTCGGACGGACTGTGATGGCACCGACGTTCTATAAAGGACATGGTACATAAAGAGTTTCTTTCAGACAGACTGTGATGGCACCGACGTTCTATAAAGGACATGGCACATGATGATGATGATGTCTATTTTATTTCTTATTTATATGTTTTATTTTCTTATAGTTCTTAGTTTTATGAGAAATTGTGTTACTTGTACAGCCTTTGCTCATAATTTTGCTGTTGTTTCACTTTCTCCAAGTACAGTTTACAGGCAATGCTGAACTAATTATGTAATTTAAATTGCAGTAGAAACTACATCTGTAAAAAATCAGGTAATGTTTCTTACAGACTTCTTGTAATCTTTAAAACAACTGTAAATGCCCCATGCTCAACAGGGAACGAGAAGCATACAGGCAAAACAAAAATATTAATTCCTTATGAGCGTTCAAAATACCTTAATTGTCCTAATTCGATTTGTGAAATTAGTTATGACTAATACCTGGAAGCTCAGGTGTGCCTGTTTGCGACATTTTCACCTGCACAGCTGCAGTAAACCTCAAACACGAAATTAGCTCTCGTACAAGATTTTAAACTGGCATATACGAATGTTCATGTTGCTTTGTTAGTCTATCGATGTTTGGCATTTTGCTAGCATTTTGGAACGCTGGAACAGTTGCTGACATGCACAATTTCAAATAGACAATCGGTGAGAAATGACGCCAGGTACTTTACCTAGAAAACGTCTATCGATTTAACATAGTTTATCGCAAGAAAGCCCTCGGAGGTATTTTAAGGAAGGGGAAGATAAGGCGGACACTGGGAGCTGCAAATGATTTTTTCTTTAGTTTCAGGAAAGGCATGCCCTTAGATTTAGTATATCTTCGAAGACCGTCCACGCATCACCATGCATTTGTGCATGTGGTGTTACATTTCCATGACATAAAGATGTTATAGTACTTCTATTCGATGGTTCATGCTGCCTACCTGTGCATATCATGTAGCGGGCAGTGACACAACGCTGACCGGTAGCGTCAGGGCCAGCGACCCAGAGCTGCCAAAAGTCTTCTCCACCTCCACGCGGTGATCCTAGATAACAGGCTGCAATAGTGCAGATTGAATGAGGAGAAGCTGCAGTGGTCAGCAACTCATAGCTGACTGCTAGCAGCAGGGCCAGCGAACCAAAGCTGCCAAGACCCTTCTACACCTCCACGCGGTGATCCTGGATAACAGGCTGCAGTAGGGCAGACTGGCTAAGGAGAAAGGATCGAAGAGGAAATGCTAACCCGGTACTCAAAAAATGCTTGCTGAAGTCGGATGTGTTGGACCGAAAGGTGCAAATATCGCAGCAGAGCTGTAAAACTACGACACAACCCATTACGTTCTCTGGACTACATTCTGCTGCTTGAGCCCTTTCGGGGTTTGGTAGTGGGAGATTGAGAATGAACAAAGAAGAAGAAGAAGAATGAGGAGAAGAGATTGAAGAAGGTAGAAATGCATGCTGAAGTCGGATGTGTTGGACCGAAATGTGCAAATATCGCAGTCAAACTCTGAACTACGAAACAACGCATTCCGTTCTCTAAATTATATTATGCTACTTGCAAAACACTTTTCAGGGCTTGGTAGTTGGTAGCGGGAGTTAAGAACGTCCGGGGCTTGGTAGCGGGATATGAGAACGTCAAGGGCTTTGTAACAGGAGCTGAGAACGTTCAGGGCTTGGTAGTGGGATATGAGAACGTCAAGGGCTTGGTAGTGGGAGCTGAGAACGTTCAGGGCTTGGTAGTGGGAGCTGAGAACGTTCAGGGCTTGGTAGTGGGAGCTGAGAACGTTCAGGGCTTGGTAGTGGGAGCTGAGAACGTCAAGGGCTTTGTAACAGGAGCTGAGAACGTTCAGGGCTTGGTAGTGGGATATGAGAACGTCAAGGGCTTGGTAGTGGGAGCTGAGAACGTTCAGGGCTTGGTAGTGGGAGCTGAGAACGTTCAGGGCTTGGTAACAGGAGCTGATAACGTCCAGGGCTTGGTAGTGGGATATGAGAACGTTCAGGGCTTGGTAGTGGGATATGAGAACGTCAAGGGCTTGGTAGTGGGAGCTGAGAACGTTCAGGGCTTGGTAGTGGGAGCTGAGAACGTTCAGGGCTTGGTAGTGGGAGCTGAGAACGTTCAGGGCTTGGTAGTGGGAGCTGAGAACGTCAAGGGCTTGGTAACAGGAGCTGATAACGTCCAGGGCTTGGTAGCGGGAGCTGAGAACGTTCAGGGCTTGTAGCGGGAGCTGAGAACGTTCAGGGCATGGTAGTGGGAGCTGAGAACGTTCAGGGCTTGGTAGTGGGAGCTGAGAACGTTCAGGGCTTGGTAGCGGAAGCTGAGAACGTCAAGGGCTTGGTAACAGGAGCTGATAACGTCCAGGGCTTGGTAGCGGGAGCTGAGAACGTTCAGGGCTTGTAGCGGGAGCTGAGAACGTTCAGGGCTTGGTAACAGGAGCTGAGAACGTTCAGGGCTTGGTAGCGGGAGCTGAGAACGTTCAGGGCTTGGTAGCGGAAGCTGAGAACGTTCAGGGCTTGGTAGCGGGAGCTGAGAACGTTCAGGGCTTGGTAGCGGAAGCTGAAAACGTTCAGGGCTTGGTAGTGGGAGCTGAGAACGTTCAGGGCTTGGTAGCGGAAGCTGAGAACGTTCAGGGCTTGGTAGTGGGAGCTAAGAACGTTCAGGGCTTGGTAGCGGAAGCTGAGAACGTTCAGGGCTTGGTAGCGGGAGCTGAGAACGTTCAGGGCTTGGTAGTGGGAGCTGAAAACGTTCAGGGCTTGGAAGTGGGAGATGAGAACGTTCAGGGCTTGGTAGCGGGAGCTGAGAACGTTCAGGGCTTGGTAACAGGAGCTGTGAACGTTCAGGGCTTGGTAGTGGGAGCTGAGAACGCATTCCGTTCAATGGACTACATCCTGCTACTTGCAAAGCCCTGTTCAGAGATTGGCAGTTGGAGATTGAGAAGATGAAAAAGAAGAAGCCTGACTCTAAAAAGCTCACCTTCCAATGAAAAGCACTGAAAGTTCTTCAAGTAAATTCATCATTTAAAGCTAATGACATATCTCATCTCAGAAAGCCCACCATTTCAAGCTCAACTTAGAAAACTCATCCACGAAAGCTCATCACTCACGAACCAATCATTACAAACCAGCAATAAATATGCATCATTATAAATCCATCGCTTGAAAGTCATCTTAGATAACACATCACTGAAAGCTAATTGAAAACTCGCAACTAAAAACTCACCTCAGAAAGACTGAAACAGCTCATAACTAACACCTTTCACTCATCACTAAAAACTCATCATAAAAAAACAACTGTGAAAACGTATCGTAACAACTCCATTAGTTAAAAACACATCATAAAAAGCTCACCCGAGAAAGTGTGCCTTAAAAACTCCATAATTTAACAAACTCCTAAATGAAAGCTTCTCTTAAAAACTTCATAACTAAAATATCATCACATAAAAACTCTTATCATCCTTACGAAGCTCATCTGAGACAGATGACTCTTTGTATCAACTTTATGATTGTCATAGTTGAAGGTTGATAAAGCAGCTGGGGCTCTCCCTGGCTAAGTGTTCAACACGGTCGGTGTTCGAATTCGAGCATGATGTCCGTTTTTCCCCAGAGATCTTTAACTTCATTGCTGAAGCTGCTAAGTTCGTGCTGTGGGCAATGCTCTCGGCATGCTGCATACCGTCGTTCTTAACTTAACTTAACTTAACTTAATTTTAACTTTAACTTTAACTTTAACTTTAACTTAAACTTAAATTTCAAACTGCAAACAGGTTGACGTTTGACAGCGTACGAAGAAGAAGAAGAAGAAGAAGAAGAAGAAGAAGAAGAAGAAGAAGAAGAAGAAATTTCAAACTTTAAACTTAAATTAACTTAACGTCTTTATACTGGTTTAGACTGATGGAACGTATGATAAACACCAGACTGATGTGGCATCTGGAAGAAAAACGAATACTAATTCCACAGCAAGCCGGCTTTAGACAGCACAGATCCACTGAGGACCAGGTCATCCTCATAGCCCAGGAAATAGAAGATGCCTACCAGGCACAGAAACACACAGTAGCGGTTTGGGTGGACCTTGAGAAGGCATTTGACAAAGTCTGGAAAGACGGACTTAAAGTCAAGCTAAGGAGAAGTGAAGTTTGTGGGAGAATGTACAAGTGGATCAACCACTACCTCAAACAAAGAACATCCAGAGTCCAAGTACAAGGGCAGATGAGCAAAAAGATGACCCATTCGAGCAGGGAGTACCCCAAGGGGGAGTACTGTCACCCACACTCTTCCTGGTGCATATAAACGACATTACAGAGAATATACCAAGAAGAGTCCATAGCTCAATGTTTGCAGACGATCTGGCTATGTGGACCTCTGAAAAGAATCTCACCATAGCAAGAAATCGGATGCAGCAGGCCCTAACATCGCTGGAAGAGTGGGCAAACTCATGGCTGGTCAAAATAAACGAGGAGAAAACCACATGCACAATATTCTCGCTTTCAATCAAACACCAAAATACCAAATTAAGTTTAAATGGCAAATTCCTGCAGCCAAACGACAACCCAAACTATCTGGGAGTCACATTTGATCGGCGCATTACATGGAAAAGTCAGATCGAGAAAAACCGAATGAGAGCCAGAGAAAGAATGGCAATCATGAGGAAACTTGCTGGCACAAGCTGGGGAGCAGACGAAAGCATACTAAAGAAACTGTACACTGGAAGAGTGAGACCAGTTCTCGAGTATGGCATTGCGGCATGGACAACAGCAGCAAAGGCGAACTTCGATAAAGTTAGCAAACTTCAAAACCAAGCCATGAGAGTTATAACAGGAGGCATGAAGTCAACGCCAATTGTAGAACTTAAAAAGATTACAAAACTGCAATCCATGACCGATAGAAGAGACTGCAGAGCCCAGCAGCAGTCAGAGAAACTCCGAAGACTGACTGACCATCCAATGCACCAGAGACTAAACAATCTGGGAAATGGGAAACTAAAGCGGAGAAACTTTGCAGAAATAGCCAAAGCAAAGATGCACGAAGATCCCATAAACGCACTAACAACACCAAAGCCCATCACTACTGAACGAAAACCTACCCGGAGGCAGAATATATTTCCAGAGGTGGTAGAAAATATACCAGGTATTGCAAACAAAAACTGCCAGACTGAAAAAGAAAGGAGAGATACTACCCTAAGCTTTATATCGAAAAACTGCCCAAGCATGGACTGGACCCATGCATACACCGACGGTTCTGTAACAAACACTACACAGAACGGAGGGGCAGGAGCATTCCTGAACCTACCAAATGGCAGAAAAATAACACTGTCATTCGGTACTGGTAAGTACACAAGCAATTTCAGAGCAGAGGCAGAGGCAGAGGCACTGAGGGCGGCAGTGAAAGAAATGGTGATACATAAAGAAAATTAAAGCCATATAGTCCCGCTTACAGTGTCCTCACCAGTGGAATCACAAGACAAGCTCTATGGCAGTGTCGTCAGCCTCAGGATGACCGCCGCTTTTTTCGAAAAAATAATGGTTACTGTCTGACTGCGTACGAAGAAGAAGAAGAAGATACTGGTTTAGAAGACTCTGCAAAGTCTGCATACAACCAGTTTAATTTACATTTCATTGTTCTAAAAGCTATGCGCATCCAATCTATTATTAAATGCGTTAACTGTCCCTGCCTTTACTACCTCCTCTGGCAATGCATTCCAATCATTCACCACTCTCTGACAAAAAATTATTTCCTAATATTTAATCTGGACGTTTCTTTAAGTAATTTGTAACTATGCCCTTTCAGCAGAGAGCCAGAACCAAATAAGCCCTGCGGCGACGAATTTGAACATTCACCTTTAACCTTACAAGGCACCTGAAAAGGCAAACAAACTATAGAACAATTTGATCTAATGACCTTTTCTTCTGAGATGTACATAGATGAATATTGCGATTAAGTGGAATCACAGAAAAGAATAATCTTTTTGAAATGATATTTTCGAGCCATGTTTTTTTAATTTCTTAGCGCAGTATCTTCGTAAAATCTATGTCCTCGTGGTATTTCCTCGCTGGTGTAATTATTATCATCATGATATGCTTAATGGTTCGCCCCTAATGTGGTGGTGCTCTGTCGGTAATTCAGATCGGTACATGCAGCGTGACCCGAATGCGTTTATTACATGTAGAGACATATATATATACACATGAATAAAACGAGTATTTATTGAGAGGAAATGCAGTAAATAATCGCAAAAACGGTAGAGGAACATTCTGGTAAAACGATGTATGCCTCTGGTGATGGCTGTAGTAGCTTTACTTACATTCCGAGCGTGCTGATAAACGTGATAAGCGCGGTGATTCGGTTTCTAACAGCTGAAGAATGTCGACCAGTTGACATTCATCGCAGAATGCAAGCAGTGTATGATGACTAAAGTGTGTAGAAGATAATAGTGAAGAACTGGACAACGATGTTTAAAGAAGGACGTGAGTTAAAGCAACAATATGCGCCTGATCTGGTCCCGGGATATCTTACGTTAACTCACGTCTAAAGGAAAAGAAAAAGGAGAACAAAAACAGACACAAGAGGAAAGGGAGGAAAAAGAAGAAGAAGAAGAAAAAATAGACAAAAATTAAAATAAAGAGAAAGAAAATGGAAAGAGAATAAAAAGGAAAAGCAACATGAAAATAAGAAGAAAAAACAAGAAGAAAAGAAAGAAGAACAAGAGAAACAACAAGAGGAAAATCAAGAAGAAGAATAAGAAGAAGAAAAAAAAAAGAACACAATACAATGACAGAAGAAGAAGAGAAAGGAAAAGGAAGAAGAAGATCAGTACACCGACTGTCAAGAACACATAAAAGCAGTGCAGGAATACGAAGAAAAAAGTGAATCAGAAAATGAAGATAAAAAATGTGTCACTTTTACAAGAAACATTATTTTAACTCTTGAACTCTGGAACAAAAATAATCAGCTGAAATGTGACCTCCTTCAGCAAGGGCCCGCTACTGCTGACAGATTCGTCAGATTACAGGTAAAACAACGGGCGAAAAGTTCCTGGGAGATCACACAAGCTAAGGGTTGTCACACTTCGGCTCTGCAGATCTTTACGTGAACTGTTCGTACTTATTTGGTGTGTAACTATGAGATCAGTTTACCTGGTACGTCGGGATGAGAGAATAGAACCACTGAAACTTTTAAAGTATGTCGTAAAAAAGAAGATGAAAAGTTCTGTGATTTGAGACAGCCACCATCTTGAATGCCATTTGCCGTACATTCTTTTCGGCTCGTTGATATATTTTCCTTCCCCTCCTATCCGCTAACCTATTCTTATCTTAACGTAAACGTAGATTATTTCTACTTCTTCATCTTCTTCTTCTTTTTCGTCTCGTTTGCCACATTTGGTATTGTCTTTACGTGATGTTTAAAATGCAAAATGGTAGAGATTCCGAAACCCACTCTTTTCAGGCGTCCAATGTTCTTAAAGGACTCTGCGCTTGATAGAAACAGTAATAGGTATACTAATTACTATCAGATTATACCCAGGATCAAGATGCTGAGCAGCGCATGAGCTGCGGTGGTAAGCGACTAATAGTTAACTCCTAGAGTCAGGACCAGCGAACCAAAGCTGCCAAGACCCTTCTACACTTCCACGCTGTGATCCTGGATAACAGGCTGTAGCAGGGCAGACTGGCTAAGGAGAAGGGATCGAAGAGGGAATGCTAACCCGGTACTCAAAAAATGCTTGCTGAAGTCGGATGTATTGGACCGAAAGGTGCAAATATCGCAGTCAAGCTGTAGACTACGACACAACGCATTCCGTTCTCTGAACTACATTCTGCTACTTAAGCCCTTTCAGTGTTTGGTAGTGGGAGATTGAGAATGAACGAAGCCAAGCCAAACCAAGATTATACCATAAAAGGCAACAGTGCGATCTAACCCATCTAGAGTAGAACTCACCACGCCATTCACGAAAGAAAAAATCGCGCTGAGTATGCAATAGCCACCAAGGTTTGAAATGAAGCTCTAGAAAAGATCCTTCATATTTATATAGATTCCTGGTATTTCAAACAAGCAGTTTATACTTCATGACAGGTAGCCGAAGTCTACACGGAGTACACGTACATTAACTAATTTGCAGTTATTACTTCCTGAGGATTACTAGGCATGGGACAAGGTAGATTTCGTATTTGGTAGGGATTTTATTACTTTTTAGAATTTTGTTTGGACAGGGCCCAAAAGCCGAATCTTATATATTTCCAACTGCCAATGGTTATTACATGTGTGTACAGTGTACCCGGGATCTCAGTCTTCTTCGTCAATCGCCAAAGTAACTAGGCGCTGGTCTCATTGCCTTGAGACCAAGGGGCGGTTGAATCGTGTGGAATTAGAACCGTTTCACGATTTTGTTCTTTTGAGAGTAAATCGCCTTCTTCTTATTCTTCTGCGTTCGTTCTCGATCTCCCGATACTAAGCCCTGAACAGAGTTTTGCAAGTAGCAGGATGTAGTCCGGAGAACGGCATGCGTTGTGTCGCTAGTTTACAGTTTGACTGCGATATTTGCACCGTTCGGTCCGATATATCCGTCTTCGGCAGGGCAATCGCCTTAACCTGACAGCTATAGCTATCGCTCACCTCACCTGTTTGACTAATATCACGAAACACACTGCTTGTTACTATCTGGGGACGTTTGCCTGACTATTAACGTGACACTCGACTTTCAAGAAAAACATAACTCTTTTGGTTATATCATGGCGTTTTGGCTTGGCTTGGCTTGGCTTCGTTCATTCTCAATCTCCCACTACAAAACCTTGAAAGGGCTTAAGAAGCAGAATGTAGTCCAGAGAACGGAATGGGTTGTGTCGTAGTTTACAGCTTGACTGCGATATTTGCACCATGCGGTCCAACACATCCGACTTCAGCAAGCATTTTTTGAGTGCCGAGTTAGCATTCCCTCTCCAATCCCTTCTCCTTAGCCAGTCTGCCCTGCTGCAGCCTGTTATCCAGGATCACCGCGTGGAGGTGTAGAAGGGTCTTGGCAACTTTGGTTCGCTGGCCCTGACGCTAGCAGTCAGCTATGGGTCGTTGACCAATGCAGCTCATGCGCTATGACCTTCTTTGTGGTGGGGCAGCCTGTTTGTTATTTGCTATCCTGATTTATGTTCCATTTGCGTGGTTCCTGCTATATTCAATGCATGCCTCTGTATGGTTCATTCAATACTGTTTTAGCGTTGCTGAATGTTCACAATGAGTAAGATTTCTCTTTTGTGCGCCCTAAAAAGTGTGATAAGTGGCAGGATGCATTAGCTTTCGTCACATCATATGCGTACTGATGGATGCCAACCTGGGACCTTCAAGCAGGTGTGCTTATGCCTGGCTACATCTGCGTGTCACTTTCTACCACGGGGATCACGTCGATCGGTCACGTCGCTAACCAGACTGCCATGAAACAACCTGTTTTCTGCGGGAATCCTGTGTGGAGGCGAGGTGGAGGTCCTGGCCAGCATGTTTTGCCTGACCCTGACTAAAATGTCCGATCAGTATGTTTTGCCTGACCCTGACTAAAATGTCCGATCAGTATGTTTTGCCTGACCCTGACTAAAATGTCCGATCAGTATGTTTTGCCTGACCCTGACTAAAATTTTCGATCAGTATGTTTAGCCTGACCCTGACTAAAATGTCCGATCAGAATGTTTTGACTGACCCTGACTAAAATGTCCGATCAGTATGTTTTGCCTGACCCTGACTAAAATGTCCGATCAGTATGTTTTGACTGACCCTGACTAAAATGTCCGATCAGTATGTTTTGACTGACCCTGACTAAAATGTCCGATCAGTATGTTTTGCCTGACCCTGACTAAAATGTCCGATCAGTATGTTCTGCCTGACCCTGACTAAAATGTCCGATCAGTATGTTTTGCCTGACCCTGACTAAAATTTTCGATCAGTATGTTTAGCCTGACCCTGACTAAAATGTCCGATCAGAATGTTTTGACTGACCCTGACTAAAATGTCCGATCAGTATGTTTTGCCTGACCCTGACTAAAATGTCCGATCAGTATGTTTTGACTGACCCTGACTAAAATGTCCGATCAGTATGTTTTGCCTGACCCTGACTAAAATGTCCGATCAGCATGTTTTGCCTGGCCAGACGTTAGTGTCCTCTCACCCTCTTTAATATTGTAAATATTGTTTTATTGTATTCGTTTAACTCTGAAGCGCTACTGTTAGATGTTCACGATTCGGTATGTGAGTATATTTGAAGACATTTTTATAAAGCAGTTACTTCATTTAATAAACGGACGAGTTGTTGGTGAAGGCATCGCCCCTATTCAGCGAGCTGGCCGAGCTCGGAAGGGAGGCTACAACTTTCTGTGAGCCGCCCCAGCTATGTTACGATGCTTTCTCTAGCGTCGTCCGCGTCGGTTTACATAAGCATTGCAATGGGGTTATGGATCTTCGTGGTAGTAGCAAATGCTTCGTCTTCTAAGGGTCAATGCGATCTTTTGAGACTTGGCATGGCCTTTTACATGATTTCGCACAACATACAACCAACATTTCCGGCGTCCATACGTCCAAGATACTGAGTGTCTCTAAACAGAATTGACCCATACGCGAGTGGTTCACTGGGAAAACATATTAGGGCCACTGTTTATCTTCCACAAATGCTATGACAAGTGATTGGAAAAGTTATGCATGGGGCTAGCAACTTCACAGTGTAAAAACCATTGCTACTGAAACCGAATGTGTAAGAAACATGACTCATGTTTCCCTAAAGGTTGATTCATTGTCATAAAGTCACTCAGTACTGTGACTGGTTTAAGGCCCCAACCCATCATCATAAAGTCAATCAGCCCTTAGACTGGTTTGGGGCCCCAACCGATCATCATAAAGTCTTCAGTCCTGGCACTGGTTTGAGGCCCGAACCCATCATCATAAAGTCTTCAGTCCTGGGACTGGTTTGGGGCCCCAATCGATCATCATTAGGTCAATCAGTCCTGGGACTGGTTTGGAGCCCCAACCGATCATCATAAAGTCACTCAGTCCTGGGATTGGTTTGAGGCCCCAACTCATCATCATAAAGCCAATCAGTCCTTAGACTGGATTGGGGCCCCAACCGATCATCATAAAGTCAATCAGCCCTTAGACTGGTTTGGGGCCCCAACCGATCATCATAAAGTCAATCAGCCTTTAGACTGGTTTGTGGCCCCAACCGATCATCATAAAGTCAATCAGCCCTTAGTCTGGTTTAAGGCCCCAGCCCATCATCATAAAGTCAATCAGTCCTGGGATTGGTTTGGGGTCCCAACCTATCATCATAAAATCACTCAGTCCTGGGACTGGTTTGGGGCACCAACCGATCATCATAAAGTCTTCAGTCCTGGGACTCGTTTGGGGCCCCAACCGATCATCATAAAGTCAATCAGCCCCTAGACTGGTTTATGGCCTCAACCGATCATCATAAAGTCTTCAGTCCTGGGACTGGTTTGGGGCCCCAATGCATTATCATAGTCTTCAGTCCTGGGGCTGGTTTGGAGCCCCAACCCATCATCATAAAGTCAGTCAGTCCTGAGATTGGTTTTGCAAGTCCAATTTCCTGTCTTTGCATTTCTGCCTTTCATCTGTTGTCGTCTTGAGCTAACCATACGTTTTCTCCGCCGTGTATCTGCATAAGTCTGTCAAAAAGGTCTGTCTCTGCCTGTCCCTTCCTTTCTTGTCACGTGTTCTGTCTTCCAAGACTTTTTTCACGGGGTCCTCATGATGTAGGTTGAGACCAGCATCACCAGTCACTGTTTATGTATGTTCTGTATTGCTTTCTTTCTTTATCCACCTCCGCCAACATCCCGTCGTTCGATCTCCAGTCAGCCCAGCTCACTTTATTCACCTTTCGGTAACACCACATCTCAAAAGCCTGCAAGTATTTCTCCTTTCTACTTCCCCCCTTCCCCCCCCCCCTTTCCATGTTTCAGAATCGTACATGCGCCAGACATATGGTCAGGATTCTTTTCTGTAGACTGAAATTAATTAATGCTACCTGATATCAAGATTATAAATGCCTTCTTTGTCAGCCCAATTCTGCTTCTTCTTTCACAACTGCACCGTGCGTCTTCTGTAATGATTTGACCCAGGTATAGGAATTAGTACACTTGTTGGATTGTGTTCCTTTTCTATAGTTACATTTACTTTCGTTGGTTCTTTGGCTATGACGAATGTCAACCAAATGAATACTGAACTTATACATCACTATCTGAAGTGACAGTTATTGTCATGATCAAATGGTGACATGTCAATGTACGTCCTCCTTGAGATTGATCTCCCTTTCTGTCGGATTTGCTGGTTATCAAGACCTTGTTTGTTGAAACTGCTACGTATCTTTTGATCCGTTTTTCAACAACCACAGGTTTTCAATTTTAGTTCAGTCCATTACATGGTCAGTCATCCGACAAATACAAAACAATACACTTTTTCCACAGGTATTCAAATTCCACCGACATTTTTCAACTGTAGTAAATTAACATATGTCGCCAATGTTAGTTAGTTTAGTTAGCTTTCTTTCCACTTGTGCCGTTTAGTGTCGTGGGGGGCTTGAGTCGTCTATCCTGCGCTAAGTGCGTTGCGTCGGTCAATGTGAGCCCTTATCGTTGCACAATCACTCTAATGTCATCTATCCACCTGCCTCGCGGCCGCCCACTTGCCCTGTAGCCAGATCTACCAACGTTGTAAGCCATCAGTGGAAGTTGATGAGGATGCATATAATGAGATAACCAAACCTACTTATGTTCTGCCTGGAAATGTATTCGACACAAGACGTAGTGCCGACCAAACTTCGAATGTCATTCCACATTCGGTCTCTTCTGATAACACCGATGACTTTCCTCAAACACTTCATTTCACAAGACGAAATTCTGCTCTCGCACGCCCTTGACAGAGGTCATGTTTGGCACTGGTAGCACAAAATCGGCATAAATATACTGTTTATCAGCTGTAATGTAGTGTAGTAATAAAGCATTCGCTTTTCGTAGAAAGGGTATCAAGTTTAACTCTCTTTACCGGTACGCTACTGTTAACCTAGCAGTAAATGTGTACCTGACTCACCGCTAAGGAATGCCATTTAGCAAAGAAGGACAGTCTATCTCATAAACAGGTTGTGGTCTCATTCAATGAAATATCTAACACTTCCTCCCCGATAGCAGTATTTGCTGTGGTACTACCTTTGCTTTTACAAAGCTATCAATTCAAAATTGTAAAAAAATCAGTTAACAAAGAAAAATAAGACTTTCTCTCCGAATTTCTTTCGTGCCAGTAATTAGTATTGTCAAGATCGCTCGTAGCTGAAAGCTTTCGCTGTTTTGGTACTGGAAACGAAGAACGGCAATGTCTGAGCCCAGTGACAGAAAGATTCGTATCTTGTAAGGGAGAAAGCTGTCTAATTTCACCCTTCACGATCACAACAAAGTCATGACAGATACTCAAACAGAGGACTATTTCTATGTTTAGGGTTTGAGAATTTAAGTGATTTACCTTTGAGTGCGGGCATGTAAGATAAAACAACAGACGGCAGTTTGTTTTTGTTTTTTTTTGCGTTCGCCTTATTTGTCTAATCCCCAAGGCGGTGTGCGTTGCAGTGTGGTTTTAATTTTGCGCCTGTCGGCCCAGTGCATCCGACTTCAGCATGCATTATATGTAAGGGGCAGATTCCTCCTGCATTTTCTAAGGGTTTGCTCTCCGGGGTAACGGCCGGTGCTGTGATGGGGATCGAACCCAGCACTTTCGGATTGTGAGCCGTGTCACTTAACCACTAGGCCACGCCGTCCCCTACAGACGGCAGTGGAAGCTTCGGAAAGTTTTGGAAATTAAAAGAAAATTAGTATCTCCACACACACACACATACACGCACACACACACACATGTACACACGCGCGCACGCACGCACAGAGACAGATATAAGACACATAGTTATTGATAGACGGACAGTCACACGAACGCACACGGACAGATAGACACAGACAGGCAAACGGACACACACACCCACAAACAGAAGGCGGACAGATAGACACGCACACACAGACGGACAGATATACGCACACAAACAGACAGACGAACAGACAGACGAACGCACACACAGACAGCCAGACGGCACACACAGACAGCCAGACGCACGCACATAAAAATACGCACAAACACCAACAAATACACGCAGACACACACATACTCGCACAAGCGCACACAGACATACAAACACACACACACACTCACACAAACTTACAATTAAATTACAGCCATTCCTACAGAAAAGGTAAAGTAAGTTTCGAGCAAACACTGCTATCGAGGATGAAGTGTTAAAAACTGCATAGCTCTAGACCCATTCTTTATCTAGTTATGTTGCCAGTTCTTGTCTTCGGTCTTTTCCTTCCCTAGTACTAAATCAGGTACCTATTTGCACATGGGTCAACTCGAGTACAGGGAGAACGTTAAGAAAATCCACATTTTCCACAAGAAGCGATTACTTCACAACACAGTTTCTCAGTCCTTTTGCATATCCTGGAAAGACGAAGAACCGAATCATCACTTAATGCCTATTGTCGCTGGTTGTATACAGACTCTGCAGAGTCTTCTAAACTAGTATAAAGACGTTAAGTTAAGTTAAGTTAAATTAGGTTAAGTTAAGTTAGGGCTGAATTTAACAGAATGGAATTTCGGGATGAACCTGCCCCCAGACTTATCTAGCAAGGAAGTCGCCGAACAGACACTCCGAACTGGTGTATCACTGTGCAAGAGGAATATGACACGATGGGGATACACAGATGATGACACACGTGACTGTGACGGAATACAGGACCCAGACCACCTGATGACCTGCCCCCAACCTCCAGGAAACATGCAATAGGCGCGACATGCTGGGGGCAAATGACAAGGCAATCCATGTCGCTGAATACTGGATGTAAACTGTACTACGTGGAGCTTGGATAAGGAAACTAAGTAAGTAACAGAACAGGGAGATAAAAATAGAATCGCTACCTCAACTGTACCATAGACTGCAGAAGAGCTCTTCAAAACACCGATAACTCGTCTTGACAAAACAAAACGATACGTTTACTACCACCACAATGACCTATGTCAGGGACAGAAACTACCAAATACAGCTGGAAAATCACTACAAATGACACAACGTGATGTAAATTGTGCGTTTTAAGTAAGCAACCACACATGGAAGTTGTCATGAAAGTGGAGGAGACCGTATGCCAGTTGTGAAAAACATAGACCAAACAAGATATGGTCAATATGAATAGACATAGCCAAAATAAAAAAATAAACAACACATTTACAAATAAGTAAAAAAAACAGCTTTAAATAGTTTCGGAAGAAAATAAAATCCAGCGCAAGATGCAGGGTATGGGAGTATATCAAGATGGTCTGGGTACACCAATAGGTCACTGCAAGGTAGTTACTGTGAAGTGTAAGAGAAAGAGGTAGAAAAGGAAATGGGAAGACAGCATCAGAGGGTGGACGGGACGGTCCATAACTAGAACAAATATTTTGGCACAAAACCGAGAGGTGTGGCGGGAGCTTGTCTAACAATCTGCAGTGTTGGTGCCCGAATGACCTTATAAATTATAACAGCAGGCATGAAGTCAACGCCAATTGTAGAACTTGAAAAGATTACAAAGCTGCAATCCATGACCGATAGAAGAGACTGCAGAGCCCAGCTGCAGTCAGAGAAACTCTGAAGACTGACTGACCACCCAATGCACCAGAGACTAAACAATTTGGGAAATGGGAAACTAAAGCGGAGAAACTTTGCAGAAATAGCCAAAGCAAAGATGCACGAAGATCCCATAAACGCACTAACAACACCAAAGCCCATCACTACTGTACGAAAACCTATCTGGAGGCAGAATATATTTCCAGAGGTAGTAGAAAATATACCAGGTATTGGAAACAAAAACTGCCAGACTGAAAAAGAAAGGTGAGATACTACCCTAAGCTTTATATCGAAAAGCTACCCAAGCATGGGCTGGACCCATGCATACACCGACGGTTCTGTAACAAACACTACACAGAACGGAGGGGCAGGAGCATTCCTGAACCTACCAAATGGCAGAAAAATAACACTGTCACTCGCTACTGGTAAGTACACAAGCAATTTCAGAGCGGAGGCAGAGGCAATGAGGGCGGCAGTGGAAGAAATGGCGACACATAAAGAAAATGAAAGCCATATAGTCCTGCTTACAGAAGCTCTGGCCGTAGTCACAGCGCTAAAAAGCCAGAAAAACACTGAGCTTAATGACTAAAGAGCAGTACTCTGTCAACTATGCCAGCAGTCCGCACCAAAAAGGGTAGTGGTACAGTGGGTCCCATCACACTGCAACATCCAAGGCAACGAGGAGGCAGACAGACTGGCAAAAGAAGGTGCAAGACTACCACAAACAGATACTAGTATGACGTACGAAGAGTCAAAACGGCTTATTAAAGCCAGATACATGACCAAATGGGAAACTGAACATACCGGCTACACCAAAAACGATGCCTATTACCAGTTGAACAAAAGAGAGCAGGTCGTTGTCTTCAGACTTCGTACTGGCCACAATAGACTGAGGTACTACCTATTCAACAAATTGAAGATAGGTGGTACCGACGAATGCCCGTGTGGTACCGGGAAAATGACCGCTGAGCATCTGCTGCAGAACTGCCCGACATACGAGGATCAGAGAGAGCAGATGTGGCCATCACCAGTGGAACCACAAGACAAGCTCTATGGCAGTGTCGACAGCCTCAGGATGACCGCCGCTTTTTTCGAAAAAATAATGGTTACTGTCTGACTGCGTACGATGAAGAAGAAGAAGAAGTATAAATAAATAATAATAAGAGAGAGAGAAGCAGAAATAGGAATGACGGATAGAATAGGGGAAGATAAAGCGAAAGAGGGATGAATAGGGAAGACTACGCAAACGTATGGAATGTATCTAAGCCATGTGGTTTAACGTACCATATAAGGAAGTTCAAACGATTCGATTTGCTGAGCTTTGCATCAATACGTGTTGAAATAAAGGCCAGGTTAACATGCAGTTAAACATATGAACAGCAACATACTAGCACCGTATTTTTGCTCTCTCTCTCTCTCTCTCTCTCTCTCTCTCTCTCTCTCTCTCTATCTCTCTCTCTATGTATTTATGTGTGTGATGTGGTGTGGTGTGCTGTGCTGTACTGTGATGTGCTGCGCTGCACTGTGCTTTGATGTGTTGTGTTGCGCTCTCTGTCCAGTTATCGGTCGTCAGTGCAGACAGTCCCCAGGTACACAACCGTACCTGCTTTAGGGTTTTCCCGCTGGTGTTCAAACTGCACTGTGTCGGTATATGGTAAACAGTCAGCAGTTTTCACCGGTGGCTCTGGAGTGTTAAATGTGTTCTTTCAGCTACAAGAACATGGTGAACAGAGGGTTGGATTGACGAGGGAAGACTTTCTGAAGAAAGGATTTGGCGAGGATAGGGTTTAACGTGGAAAGGATTTGGCGAGGAAAGAGTTTGACGAGGAAAGAAATTGGTGAGGAAAAGGTTTGACGAGGAAAGGGTTTGGTTAGGAAAGTGTTTGACAAAGAAAGGGTTTAACGAGGAAAGGATTTGGTGAGAAAAGGGTTTGACGACGAAAGGATTTGGTGAGGAAAGGAATTGCTGAGGAAAGGGTTTGGTGAGGAAAGGGTTTGGTGAGGAAAGGGTTTGACAAGGAAAGGGTTTCACGAGGAAAGGATTTGGTGAGGAAAGGGTTTGACGAGGAAAGGGTTTGGTGAGGAAAGGGTTTGACGAGGAAAGGGTTTGACGAGGAAAGGATTTAGCGAGGAAAGGGTTTTGCAAGAAGGGTTTTGACGTGGAAAGGGTTTTGACGTGGAAAGGGTTTTGACCTGGAAAGGGTTTTGACCTGGAAAGGGTTTGACGAGGAAAGGGTTTGGCAAGAAAGGATTTAGCGAGGAAAGTGTTTGACGAGGAAAGGGTTTGGCAAGAAAGGATTTGTCGAGGAAAGGGTTTTACGAGGAAAGGGTTTGGCAAGAAAGGATTTGGCGAGGAAAGGGTTTGGCAAGAAAGGATTTGGCGAGGAAAGGATTTTGACCTGGAAAGGGTTTTGACCTGGAAAGGGTTTGACGAGGAAAGGGTTTGACCTGGAAAGGGTTTGACGAGAAAAGGGTTTGGCCTGGAAAGGGTTTGGCGAGGAAAGGGTTTTGACCTGGAAAGGGTTTTGACTTGGAGAGGGTTTTGACCTGGAAAGGGTTTTGACCTGGAAAGAGTTTGACGAGGAACGGGTTTTCCAAGAAAGGGTTTGGCAAGAAAGAATTTGGCGAGGAAAGGGTTTGAACTGAAAAGGGTTTGACCTGGAAAGGGTTTGACCTGGAAAGGGTTTGATAAGCAAAGGATTTAATGAGAAAAGGGTTTGATGAGGAAAGGGTTTGACGAGAAAATGGTTTGACGAGAAAACGGTTTGATTAGGAAAGGGTTTGATGAGGAAAGGGTTTAACAAGTAAAGGTGTGATGAGGAAAGGTTTTGATGAGGAAAGGGTTTAACAAAGAAAAGGTATGATGAGGAAAGAGTTGGACAAGGTAAAGGTTTGATGAGGAAAGGGTTTGCTGAGGAAAGGGTTTGACGAGAAAATGGTTTGACGAGGAACAGGTTTGACCACGAAAGCGTTTGTTGACGAAAGAGGTGACGAAGATTAAAGTTTAACGAAGAAAGGGTTTGATTAGAAAAGTGTTTGATAGAGAAATGGTTTCATGAGGTAGAGATTTTATGAGAAAAAAGTTTGACGAGGTAAGCGTTTCCTGATGCAAGGGTTTAATGAGGAAAGGGTTTGATGAGTCAAGGGTTTGACTCATGGGGAAAGGGGTTGGCGTTTCTAGGGTTTGACGAGAAAAGGATTTAACGAGAGCGAGAATTAAAATTAATTTGCCAAAAAATGCGCACCTGGACGGTTAGTTAGTTGGAGTGCAAATTTGTACGAGCTGCGTTCAATTGCAGTGTGCACTTTTAAATATTTGCTGTGAAGTGAACGAATACCAGCAGCTGGTCTGACATCGCTTTAATGCAGTATAAACGTAGCAGATTGTGTTACGTTTACATCGGTGTGGGGCTGTCCGTCTATATGTTTGTTAATTTGAAGCGAACAGTGTCTGCGAAACATATCGGTAGAGCGCTAGCTGCTTATGGCTAATGTACCGGGTTCTTCTTCTTCTTTTTCTTCTTCGTTCTTTCTCAAACTTCCGATAACAAGCCATTAAATGTGCTTTGCAAGTAGCAGGATGTTGTTCGTAGAACGGAATTTGCTGTGCCGTAGTTTACAGCTTGACTGCCACATTTGCACCTTTTGGTCCGACACATCTGACTTCGGCATAACTTTTTTTTAGTACCGCGTTAGCTTTTCTTCTGGGATCCTTTTTTCTTAGCCAGTTTGTCTGGTTGTAGCCTGTTATCCGGTATCACCCCGTGGAGGTGGAGGGTTTTAGCAGCTCTGGGTCACTGGTCCTGACGCTAGAAGTCAGCTCTGAGTCACTGGTCTAGAAGCTAGCAGTCAGCTCTGGGTCACTGGTCCTGACGCTAGCAGACAGCTATGGGTTGATAACCGCTACAGCTCATGCATGCACTATTCAGTATCTAACGTAACTTAGCATGACGTCTTTATACTAATTTAGAAGACTCTACAGAGTCTGTATACAACCAGTTTTTTGTAAGGGGGTTTTTACCGATGTGCGAGTCCCTCGTAATAGACTAAAACACTAGAGCTAAGTAGACCCGCAGCCAGCTACGCGCCATCTATAGCTTGTCTTGACAAACCACCCGGGGAAAGGTACAAATAACTTAGGTAGATTTTCAACTTGAATAATGTCCGGGCAATGGCCGCTAAGTCTACTATTTTCGACTTACAACTACCAAGCAATTAAAACGTGCTCAACACTGAACACGGGAGTGCGATCTCACCACCCAGAGATCAGGGGAATTGTTACCAGAAGAACTACGTGAAATAAATTCCGGTCTACATCGTGAGTCGAATACGCGACCTCCGGCAGCCGAGGTGGACACTTTACCTCAAGACCACTGAGTCTCCCCCTATTCACGGGGACGGCAGTGGGTCGAATCCTCGGTAAGGTATTTGTTGTTTTTTTCTGTTTGGGTTGTAAGAAACAAACATAGCCAGCACACGAAGTAACAACAGCAAAGGCGAAATGGCCTGCA
This sequence comes from Ariolimax columbianus, assembly GCA_036924085.1. Taxonomy (NCBI): domain Eukaryota; kingdom Metazoa; phylum Mollusca; class Gastropoda; order Stylommatophora; family Arionidae; genus Ariolimax; species Ariolimax columbianus. Next base: position 20,323,410 of record JAVGWX010000011.1, read on the forward strand.
GTCCGCTGCTTAGAGACCCCTAGTCTACCCGAGCAATGGGATCAAAATCGTACAACAAGGAGAGAGAGAGATGTTTGATGTGTCCAATTATTCTTCTTCTTTTATTCTTCTTGTTCTTCTTCTTCTTTTTCTTCTTCTTCTTCTTCTTTTTCTTCCTTTTCTTCCTCTTCTTCTTCCTCTTCTTCTTCTTCCTCTTCTTTTTCTTCCTCTTCTTCTTCTTTTTCTTCCTCTTCTTCTTCTTCTTCTTCTTCTTCCTCTTCTTCTTCTTCCTCTTATTTTTCTTCCTCTTCTTCTTCTTCTTCCTCTTCTTCTTCTTCTTCTTCTTTTTCTTCCTCTTATTCTTCTTCCTCTTCTGCGTTCAAGATTTTGGTCATGCTAGATCTGTAATCCTGTCGCTAGAACGGAGTCCACAGTCCTCTCCAGGTTCGGCTAGCAGCCCCATAGCTTCAACGTCAGCTCGTCTTCCTCCCTCTGGTCAGGTTTGGCATCGTATGTCTCTTTGATCCACTGCAAGCCAGGTTGGTTGACCAGTTGCACCACTAAACTAGCTCCCGGCTATTAGGTTGGCAGAGGCGCAATTTCATTGGGCGAGTCACTACAAGGCTAAGAACCGTCTCCATTCCTTCATGGTAGTAGCTGATATAAACGTCGCAAAAACGTCACTTCCGGTTGTTACATAACCACGCCCATAGATGCATGTGTTCTCATTTGCCCCGGTATCAAACGTTTATATTGACAAATCACAACAGAAGACAGCCAAATTCCAACACCAAAAGTGGAATTCAATATAGACACGAAAAACGAATCTCATACATTAACTCCCCTTTGCAGACGATTAAAGTCTAGATTACTAGGACGAAGATAGACTGCAAAATCATACGCATGTGCTTGATAAATTATGTGAAAGACATAATATGAAGATCAGCACATAAAAAACTGAAAACATAACGATTTTCAGAACCCCAGATCCATTTAACATGCATAAAACGATATCTAGCTTAAAAAGCCAGAAGAGTTCAAATACATGTGAATTATTTGTACAGTAGATAAAAGCCTTGACAGGAAAATTGAGACTAGACGCCAGATTCTATAAATATATAGACTCATTAGGAGCCCACACAAACATGTATAAATATATATATATATATACACGATGCTTGTGCAATTGAAACCGGACAGAACTGAAGTTAACACACGTACGATGCGCATGATGACGTCACTTCTGGAATAAACAGCACGTACCAACCGTCAAGTTTGCAAAATTGCATTATCCTCCGACTCATAGTTTCCTCAGCAGACCGTTGAAAAACAAGGCGGGTGATGATACGGAATCCGTCCGGAGTTGATCAACGAGCGGTGATTCGGTTTCTAACAGCTGAAGGATTTCAACCAGTTGACATTTGTCGCAGAATGCAGGCAGTGTATGGTGACAAAAGTGTGTCGAAGACACATATAGTTCTTCTCAACGATAAGCCGAACACAAGTTAAGAATTTAAGAGAAATTGCGTACAATTGGGTTGAAGCAAATGCATTTATCACCGAAATTACTTGAACCTCCACCGTCATCGGTCAGTTAAGGAATATCTCGAAACCAAAATGAATTAACAACCACAGCAAACTCTTGATACTTAACTCTAAAGTGTTCTAATTACTAAACAAAATGACTCTGAAAGTTGGAAAATTTTAAACGTACCTAAAATGGGTAGAAGGCACGTAACAAAAAAGGCCTTAGTCGTCTACTGGAGGTTTTGGTGGAAAGAATGTCTGATTACGGACCAAATAGTACTGTTTCTAATGTGCTCAGGAATAGACGTTGGACGTACGGGATAATAATAAACATCCTATTATAAGCGATTATGTGGAAACCACACGGCAGGAGGAAACGAAGAAGATTCAGTGATATTCTATGCAGAAGAATAACCACGAAGACTTCAGTCATCGGTTAGGCAACATGCAAGAACTACAGATCAGAAAATTGTCCCGGACCGAAGGAATATGAGAATGTGAGTTCTGCTTTATTCCATGCCTTTAACGCTGAACGACCAGAGATAGATAGATAGATAGAGAGAGATTGAGAGAGAGAAAAAAAACAAAGATAGAGAGAGAAAGAGAAATAGGGAGAGAAAGATAAAAAAGGAAAGAGACAGAAAGAGAGAGATAAAGGTAGAGAGAGTGGGAGAGAAAGACAAAGAGAGAGAGAGAGAGAGAGAGAGAGAGAGAGAGAGAGAGAGAGAGAAAGATAGAGAGATACCAGACGGCTATGTTCTTTTAACTTCTGGAGTAACACTCACATGCGATCGTCTAACAAATGGTTGACTTGTTTTTAAAATGGACGACTTTACTCCAATTATCTGGGGAAGTCGAAGAGTCGTTATAGACTATAACAGGTTAGCCCGGAGTTCAGTAACGTTGATTCTTGACAGAACAGAACAGACACCAAGTTACGCTGGGTATATCAAAACCCCGTTACGCAAGAATCTGATACTCGTGAACAAATCATTAAGTTTCTCTAAACTGAAACTATTTGCAGTAAGGGCGGAGAACTTATGTATAGGTATGCACTCGTCACAGCCCGTACATCGAGGGCAAATTGTGAAACCCTATTTAAAGACACTTTGGTATAGTTCGCGAGCAATTTTAATCTGCTTAATATACGAGCGCGTTTGACGAATTTCTCTGTTTCATTTTTTGAAGATTCTGTTTTTTTAATAATCTTTTTATCATTATAAATCCTGTTATCAGAACAGACAGAATGAGAAACGAAGATATTTTAAGTATAGTCGGCACTATGACTTATATCGGCACTGTGTCTTGTGTCAGCACTATGTCTTGTGTCGGCAATATGTTTTGTGTCGGTAATATGTCTTGTATCGGTACTATGTCTTGTGTAGAGTATATTTTGAGGCACAAAATACGCTGGTTCGGTCATCTGATGAGAATGTATCCTCATCAACTTTCACTGGTGGCTTACAATGCTGGTAGGTCTGGATACAGGGCATGAGGGTGGCTGTGAGGCAGGTGGAAATATAACATGTGAGTAATTGTACATCGACATCATCTCGCAATGGCCGACGAAACGCACTTAGCACAGTGCACACGACTTGAGCTCTACGCGAGAGAGGTGGAAAGAAAACACAATTTTTATCATTAAACTGATGCATTATTCAGAACACAACAATGACTTCTGCTTTATGCATATATCAGTTGGTGATTGTAACATGTTTTGTTCAATTCTGTTGTGTTTTTAATAATCAGCATCACTGCACTTTGGGCATAACAATAGGTGCTCAGTGTCTGTCAGTAAATGGCAATCGCTGTGGAAACTGGTGGTTCGTTGTTTGTACACACTTCAATTCCGTCCACATTTCCGCCTCATGTAGACTCAAACGTCGTTCGATATCAAAGATCTGTAATCTATGATATACTGATCCATTAATTATGGCGTTGTCATCCAACAAGTGGTCAATTATAAACTTCAAGACATTACTCAATCCATATCCAGAGAAAGTAATATTTGGTGCTTGGGAAGCCAGGATATTCGCTCCTTCGTTTCTCTGAACCCCAGCATCACCAGGACAGTAGATTCACACCAGCCTTCCACTCATGCCGTAGCCAGCCTTTCTGTATCTTCCGCATTAAGGATTTTGAGTCATTTTTTTCATCTTAGATCGAAGTAAGATGTCCGCTCCTGACTGGCTGCGATCTCGATTTGCTCCGGTGTAAGCATCATTGTCTACTGTTTGTTAGTTCCTGTTCGGATTATAATTCCCAACTCATGCACCAGGTGGTATCAAGTACTTTATTATGTGGAATGTATGTGCTTTCGATCGGTTATCATGTTTGTTCTACTGCATCACGCTGCGGCTGGGCTTAGCTTAGAAGGTGGGAAACCAGTCCATGATAGCGTTTAACGTTCCGCTTGACTGCACCCCAGGTTATTACTGCTCGGACTGAAGCCGCCTTCCTCCTGCTCCCTTCACCCGAGGTTACACGATACGTCTGCCCACCTCGAAGTTTCAGCACAGCAAGGCTATCGCTGACCCGAAGGTGGACAAAATCCAGAGGTCTCAGGGGCGGAAAGCTGAAAAACATGAAGTCAGACTTCGACAGACAAAGAAAGCCTGACACAAACATTGTTTCAACACATACTTCTCGCGGCCCTCGTCCCGAGTCAGCGGAGTACTCAGCTCCACCTGGGGAGTCTGTAAGGATTTCGGACGACACACTACGCTTGAACAAGACTCAGTAGTTCTATATGATAATTGGTCGATCGACGCAAAGGGTCTTAGATGCTAAGGCGAACATTATTTTTATTATTATTTTCCATCTTTATATGAATGTTTTTTAAGACCGCAACGGCGCCCGGGTCGACCCAGCCTTTAGTGGGTACCGGTTCAGTCAGGGAAGTAAAGGTGGCTGTCTGATGCTGACCACATCACCCACTAAGTGCCGTGTTTTACAAAATAAAATGGGCCTCACGCCATATTTCATATGCGACGCATGGTGTGACGGATCTTTACGTTTTTTTATGTATCTTTATTAACATACCTCTCAGTCTACCAATCGCCTCTCAAAGCGTTGAGTGAAAAGGCGTGGGCTCGAGCCCTTCAGGATTCAAACAACACCTCTTACCAAAACAGATGTGACCAGCGTGTCTATATCCTGAGTTACCACCGGTCGTATCGTCTTGTCGACTTGCCACTAGTTCAAGGTAGCTCAGAACAACTGAGTGAGGTTAATGACCAGCGCAGTTTATTCATCACTGTAATCCAAATATAGCTTAGGTTACATCATCACGCCAAGCCCCGTCTTACGATACTACCATCGTCGCTTACGACTCACTAAAACCCCAATCAGAAATCTTACTGCGTAGCACAGTTCCATTAGAACATGTGATGGAATCACTATCATGAGAGCTCAGTATTCGCAAGAGTGTGTGGAAGAATCACGTGAAATCAGATCAAGGTGATCATAAAGCAGGTAGGCGTTACTTGAAAGCAGCTCAGGTGTTTCTCGACTTGACTTCTCGTTCACCTGGCGACAGATGGCTCCAATGTTTGATTCTCAAAGATTTGTATCTTCTTCTTCGTGTGATCTCTGTAATGATTACGCATTCAGACGAGCTCCGTTGATGAGCTCGACTGCTGTTTGGAGTTTCTCATTTGCTCAGTACAACTTTGAGTCCAGCGCTGAATCGTTGTACGTTCTTTAACCGGTCCTACAGAGAACAGTCTTGCAAAACACGACAAGCAATGTATTCGTTTAGTCAGTCAGGTCAGGTCATCCCGTTACCGGTGAAATCGTTGGGGCACCCGTGAATACAGCCTTACAACCCTACATCACCACTCTCTGTCATCGACCGCTGCCTGTGCCTCCTCTTGTTGGAGATTGATCCATTCTTCTATGTTGTCCTCCCACATCTCTTTTTGAGACGGCCTCATTGTCGTCTGCCTTGCACATTACAATGCAGGATCGTATTTGCAAGACCGTTTGATCTCGATATATACCAAGTGAGTTTACCTCTTTTGACCGTTGCCAAGTTCAAAAGGCCTTATTGCTGTTGTAATTCTTCCTCGTATTTCCTCATTTGTAACTCGGTCTTTGTATGGGACATTTATAAGTCTTTGGCAAAATATCATCTCCAAGTCCTGTATCCTCCGCTGCAGATTAGCTGTAATTGTCCATGGCTCACACGCATTGAGGAATATTGACAGCACTAATGTACGCAATTATTTAGCATATATTTTTTTATGGCATTCGTCCTGATAAGGACCGTGTGAAGTTGTATTGCAGTTTACATCGAGACTGCGATATCTGCGCCTATCAGCCCGATACATCCGATTTCAGCTGGCTTTTTTTGTCTACCAGGTTAACCTTCCCACTACGATCAATATCCGTTAGTCAGACTACACTAGTTCGGCCTGTTTCGATGGTCGATTAATATCCCTTAGACTACACTAGTTCGACCTGTTTCGATGGTCGATCAATATCCCTTAGTCAGAATACACTAGTTCGGCCTGTTTCGATGGTCGATCAATATCTCTTAGACTACACTAGCTTGGCCTGTTTCGATGGTCGATCAATATCCCGTAGTCAGACTAAACTAGTTCGGCCTGTTTCGATGGTCGATCAATATCCCTTAGTCAGAATACACTAGTTCGACCTGTTTCGATGGTCGATCAACATCCCTTAGTCAGAATACACTAGTTCGGCCTGTTTCGATGGTCACCACCTGCAGTCAGAATAGGGTCCTGATCAGCTCTGGTTCGCTGATCCTGATGCAAGCAGCCAGCTATGAGTCAATGACTACTGTCGCCTCATTCACTGCTGCATCTTTGGCCTCAGTAAAGGTTTTGTGTCAAATGGCCTTCTAGAGTTCAGACCATACGGCTCTGCCTGCTGTTATCGACCACTTCTACCATTCCTGTTAAGTTTTCATAAACCTCATAATCTTTTCTGTTGATGGTGCCAATCGAGAACGTGTCTAGTTATATTGCTAGGTTCTATCCTCAGGGTGGTTCCCATCCAATCTTCCCATTCTCTCCATAATGTTATTTGTTTTCGTGCAAAGGCCACGGGGGCAACATAGTCAATAAGCTGGCAGAAGGTATCGATTCACATCTCTCTCTCTCTCTCTCTCTCTCTCTCTCTCTCTCTATTTTATCTTTACCTCTATCTCTGTCTTTCATTCTCTGTCACACTTTTTGTCTCTCTATCCTTGTTTGTCCCTCATTCTTTTCCTCAGTCTTCACCATTATTTATCTATTTGCCTGTATCTCTCTTCCTCTCCCACACTCCTTTTCACTCTCTCACTCACTCTCCGTGTCTCTAGCGTTTTCTCACTCTCTCTCTCTCATTTTGTATCCCTCTAACTTTCTGTCTTTCACTGTCTCTGTTTATGCTTCTCATTCTACCTCTCCTCGCGACCTCACCATTTATCTGCCTCACTGTCTCTAGCTCTACGACATTCTGTACCACTTCCTCTTATTCACTCTCTGTATTACTAGTACCTTCTATCTTCCTCTCTTTTTTCGCTTTCCCTCTATCTCACCCTCACTTTGTTTCACTCTCTCTCAATCTCTTCCTCCCTTTCTCTCACCCACGCATTTCCCACACCAATTTGTTACAAACCATGATTTTTCATTTCCCAAAACATTACCAAACCTGTAATTAAACTGTACAGCTCGTTATATCATTACATTCCCTTAGATACCATCTCTCATTTGATGTGATTAGTCTGGTCTGGCAACGAAATCTATTAACTTGTAAAAACAATGCATCTCCCGTGTCTTTGATGTTGCGTTTTAGAAAATGTTTCTTTCTGTAGATGATCAGTGCAGTCTGCCTTTCTTAAATATATTCTAGAGCGTATACCAGTGCAAAAGCGAGTGTTATATAAGACCACTAACACTTCTAAAGTATGTTGTAAAAAGCCACTAAAGAGGGTTGTATTCGAGGCTAAAACCTGATTACGTTGTTGTTGTTAATGGCACCTGCATTTGAGTTAGGTACCCAGTGATGTTTTTTTGACGGCGGGTTACAGTGGCTTTCTTCCAATCAAGAGGCGTACTTGAGAATGTGACCTGCGGTTCTCCTCGCTGTAGTGCAATGTGAGATTTTTCAATAAGTTCACATCTATAGACATCCCAGAGCCGGGTCTTATCTCGTTAGCCAGACTGCAAAGAAACAGCCTTGTTCCAGCCAGAACTGCTTGGGTGAGAGATGGGAACTTGGTCAATGTGTTTCACCTGACCGTAACTAATTAGCCCGATCAGTATGTTTTACTTGGTAAGACTAAGATAGTCTGATCAGTATGTTTTACTTGGTCTGGACTAAGATAGTCTGATCAGTATGTTTTACTTGGTCTGGACTAAGATAGTCTGATCAGTATGTTTTAGTTGGTCTGGACTAAGATAGTCTGATCAGTATGTTTCACATGACCTTGACCAATATAGTCTGATTAGTATGTTTCACATGATCTTGACTAACATAGTCTGATCAGTATGTTTCACATGACCTTGAATAACATAGTCTGATCAGTATATTTCACATGACCCTGACTAACATAGTCTGATAAGTTTATTTCACCCAACTGACTAACATAGTGTATGTTTCACCTGGCCAGACGTTAGTCTCCTATCCCCAACATCATCTTGTAAGTCCAATACTAAGAAACCAGCCTCTAGAAATTCTCAGATAAAAAAAACTTTCTATATATTAAAAAGACCATCTGAGCATGGCCATCTGTATTACAGTTGGAGATCCTCTGAGCTCAAACTATGTATTCTTAAAATAATAAATGGATAGACAAATTGAAACGGAATTGATTGTTTATATACTACCAACTAAGATGAAAAATAAAATTCGATCTGACATAGCCTTGTCTAAGAACAAAATAAGCTGAAATAAATGGAGGATGCGATGCGAGTGATGCGGAGGGGGGGGGGGGGGTGGAGACACTAACGTATTATCAGGGAAAATATACTGATCAGACATGTTAGTCAGGGTCAGGTAAATTATACTGATCAGACATGTTAGTCCAGGGTCAGGTAAAATATACTGATCAGACATGTTAGTCAGGGCCAGGTAAAATATACTGATCAGACATGTTATTCAGGATCAGGTAAAATATTCTGATCAGACATGTTAGTCAGGGTCAGGTAAAATATACTGATCAGACATGTTAGTCAGGGTCAGGTAAATTATACTCATCAGACCTGTTAGTCAGAGTCAGGTAAAATATACTGATCAGACATGTTATTCAGGGTCAGGTAAAATATACTGATCAGACATGTTAGTCAGGGTCAGGTAAAATATACTGATCAGACATGTTAGTCAGGGTCAGGTAAAATATACTGATCAGACATGTTAGTCAGGGTCGGGTAAATTATACTGATCAGACATGTTAGTCCAGGGTCAGGTAAATAATACTGATCAGACATGTTAGTCAGAGTCAGGTAAAATATACTGATCAGACATGTTAGTCAGGGTCAGGTAAAATATACTGATCAGACATATTAGTCAGGGTCAGGTAAAATATACTGATCAGACATGTTAGTCAGGGTCAGGTAAATTATACTGATCAGACATGTTAGTCAGGGTCAGGTAAAATATACTGATCAGACATGTTATTCAGGGTCAGGTAAAATATACTGATCAGACATGTTAGTCAGGGTCAGGTAAAATATACTGATCAGACATGTTAGTCAGGGTCAGGTAAAATATACTGATCAGTCATGTTATTTAGGGTCAGGTAAAATATACTGATCAGACATGTAAGTCAGGGTCAGGTAAAATATACTGATCAGACATGTTAGGGCCCTGAAAGGGCTTAAGTAGCAGAATGTAGTCCAGAGAACGGAATGCGTTGTGTCGTAGTTTACAGCTCGAGTGCAGTATTTGCACCTTTCGGTCCAACACATCCGACTTCAGCAACCATTTTTTAAGTACCGGGTTAGCATTCCCTCTTCGATCGCTTCTCCTTAGCCAGTCTGCCCTGCTGCAGCCTGTTATCCAGGTACACCGTGTGGAGGTGTAGAAACCGAAATGCAGTGGCTGTGACAGAGTACAGTGGAGAGCTATGTATATGGTGAAGTTGTGGAGAGTTTGTTTCTGCCACAACAGACATGACGGTCGCTAATTGCGTTGTCAGTCATTATCAAAACATTTGAGAACAAGTCGACATACGTATGCAGACGAGTTGTACACACGGGGAAGAAGACTAGGACCATCTGTACTTTTTAGCTGGGTAGACTGAAACGTGTCGAGAACTTAGCGTGCCAGCCTAAGCCAAAATACTTAATCTCTTGTAACCGTTTGTCATTATATGTTTGGAAGCCTCAGTTTACCTATACTACAGTTACTTGTAAAGTGCTAATTTTGTAATTGAGATGCCCTTGAGGAGTCCCATGCCCCAACATGGTACACCAAGGCAAAAGAGCGAAATGAGTTTACCACATATTTGGCTACATGGCATCAGACACGCGTGCCTGATTGAAAACTAGGATTTTGATATGTTGAGTGGGTTACAGTGACTGTTTTTACCTCGTTTTTGCTTGATTGTTAAGGTTGACCAAAGTGCGACTGACTGCAGTGCAATGCGATGCTCCGCAGGTGTTGAATGCCCACAATGAGTGAGTTTACTATTGTCTGCGCCCACAAAAGGATGTTCAGTGGCGCTTTGAAGTAGCGATCATCACATCCCGTGCGTGCTGATGAAGGTGGGGCAAGGTCTATCAAACGGTTTTCCTATGCTTGACTTCATCTGCAATGTCTCTCACTACTACGGGAATCACGTCGTTCCCTCACTCCGTTCGCTAGACTTAACTAAACGTCTTTAGAAGAGAGTCAGTTGTTGTTTTTGTTTTTTAAGTTCGCCTTATTTCTTTATTCCCCAAGGCGGTGTGCGTTGCACAATGTTGTTGTTTTGCGCCTGTTGACCCAGTGCATCCGACTTCAGCAACCATTTTATGTAAGGGTCTGCTTCCTCCTGTATTTTTTAAGGGTTTGCTTCCCCTAGGTAACGGCGGGTGCTGTGATGGGGAACGAACCCAACACCTTCGGCTTGTGAGCCGTGCCACTTAACCACTAGCCCACGCCGTCCTCGCTTCCTTTATATTGTGCATGTTTTCTACGTATCTGTTTTGGTCTAGTAGAAGTTGCTGTTCTGTATGCCTCGCTTCGCCCAACAACAATAATCTAACCACTCACTCTAGCAGAAAAATCTCAATCTCATTTTCCACTGCATAGCACCGATCTACGAGGCGTGTTCAAATGAAACCGGACCAAACTGCACCAAGTGTATATACGTACGATGCGCATGCTGACATTACTTCTGATGTAAATAGCAAATACCAACCGTCAAGTTTACAAAATGTGATTATCCTGCAGACCGTTGAAAGCATGTAATACGGGTGTAATACGGAGTCCGTCCAGAGTTGATCAGTGAGCGGTGATTCGGTTTCTAACAGCTGAATGCAGACAGTGTATGGTGACAAAAGTATGTCCAAGACAACAGTGAAGAACCTGACAACGATGTTTAAAGAAAGACGTGAGTTAACGAAAGATCTTCCGAGACCAGGTCAGAAGTAAATTTCTGCATCAGAAAATGAAATCGCCAACATTGATGCAGCAATTATGGTGGACCGTCGCCGACGGCACACTTTTGTCCCCATACACCGCCTGCATTCTCATATGAATATCAACTGGTCGACATCCTTCAGTTGTTAGAAACCGAATCACCGCTCACTTATCAACTATAGACTTTTTTTTTTTGCTTAGATGTTTGCCTCACTAGTTTCTACTGGCGGAGGCGCGCCATTTTCCACCCCAGACCGTAGTCCATTGGGCGATATCAGGACGCATAAACCAGTGCTTGGATGCGTGTGTGTATCTGTATGTACCTAACCTAGTGTTTTCCGTGTTGCAGGAGTGTTTTCATGTCATTTGGTGGTTCTATGAGTTGGGACAAGAAGACATTTTTCAATCTTCCCGTCGGTTGGTATGTGCTGTTTACACCACAAGTGACGTCATCTTGCGCATCGTTTGTATGTTCATTTGGTGCAGTTAGGTCCGGTTTCATTTCAACACGGGTCGTATCCAACGGCTCACATTTCATGAATATTAGAACTTAGCTGGTCAACATCTAAACACAGCGTTTGAACGAGATCATATCTTTCTGTGAAGTGTGGTGGGCAGTTCCCTTCCTCGTTGAAATTTCCTCTTTAATAGTAAACTAGCCAACAGTGTCTAGAAAAGAGAAGAATTTGAGATGATGTAATGATTACATACATACCTGACGTATGAGTTGTGGAAGGTATAAAACAGCAAGGAAGAGAAAGGCCACTCCACCTCACATAGGCTGCGGTTTATTCCATAAAGTGTTATCTTCCTCCCCGATGACAATCGTTGCCATGGGAGCCACCTTTACCTTTAATTAATACAGGTTTATTATAAAATAATCTAGGGATAGATAAATTAGACTTTAGCAAGTTTTTCAAAGTACAGCCGGCTATATGAACAAGAGGGGTACAGCCACAATTAATTAAAGAAAGGCCGAGATTAGATATTGGAAAATATTCTTGTTCAGTCAGAGAGTGGTGATTGATTGGAATGCACTGGCACAGGAAATAGTGGGCACATGGTCAGTTAAACGCATTCAAGAATAGATTGGTCGACATAGCTATTTTTGATCAAGTGGAATATAAACTGGGCGGAGTCTACTAAATCAGTATAAACTAAATAGGTTAATTAAGCCGGGTATCTATTTACAGCTGTGTCGACTGGAACATGCCCACTTGTTCTTCGTCCCTTTCTTGTTCTTCTTCTGTGTGCTGTTTTTCTTGTTTCTCTTGTTTTACTTTTTGATTTGTGTTCTTTGTTTTATAATTCACATAATAATAATAATTACAAGAAGAAGAAGAAGAAGAAGAATATTAATAATGATAATAATTAAAAGTTTTCATCACCTTTGTTTCTTTTTTCTTTCTTATTTTTTGTTGTTTTCTACTTGTTCTGTGTTCTTTGTTTTATATTTGCATAATGATAATAATTATATTTATTCTTATTTTCTATTTTCTTTTTTTTCATCTATTTTTCTGTTTCTTTTCTTAGTTTATCTTCTTCTTCCTCTGCTTCTTCTTCTTCTTCGTTTGCTTAAAATGCATGTACCTCTTTTTAATCTTTTTCACCAACAGAAACCCATCGTAAAAGCGACTTTTTCAATCCACGATTCACTGTATCGTAATACATTTGAGGAAGAACTTTTAGAACTTTGTCCTGCAGAAAACGGATGTGTCGGACCGAAGTGTGCAAATATCGCAGTCAAGCAGTAAACTAGTAACACAACTCATTCCGTTCTCCGGACTACATCCTCCTACTTGCAAAGCCCTGTTCAGGGCTTGGTAGTGGGAGATTGAGAACGAACGCATAACAAAGACAAAGAATAACTTTTCCTCAAACCCAGTTAGCTATTCTAACTTATGTTCTCATATGCTCATGACAACGACCTTTATGTACGTAACTTAAAATACTGTATTTAAAAAAAATTGCAACCACTTCGAAATAACACTAACATATTTAAACTATTATCTACACTTAATCTCAAGTCCCACTGCAAATTCTTACGAATGTTACCTCCACATAGAAACATTTACAATACTTTATTAGCCCCTGTATATACCAGACAAGTATAAATGCCCTTCGATCATGCACTGATTATTAAATATTCACCACACAAGTGCCAATTAAAATTGCTCCAACGACAACTTTTGTCGGTGCTTTCAACCCGGTTACAGTTTCACAATAACTGCTGCTGAGGGATCGACGTGAATTACCACGGTGTGGGCGTACAGATAATGTTGGGGCTTCAACCGAACAATTCACTTTCACAAAGGAAAGCTCAACTCCCGTGGTAAGTACGGTGTGAAAAAAGGACATATGTAACCTTCAAGGCATGCCGTGAAAAGGCGACTGTATAATTTTTGGGCATGAGGTTAATAATAATAATAACAATAATAATAATAACAATAATAACAATAATGTTCGCGTAGGCATCAAAAGTCCGTTGCGTCTATCGACCACTACTATGTCCAACTGCTGAGGCTGTGTTCATGTGTAGCGTGTCGACCGAAATATCTACAGACTATCCAGGTGGAGCCGTGTACTCCGCAGCTTTGGGATGGGGGCCGCGAGGAGTGTGTTAGACCAATGCTTGTGTCAAGCTTTCAGTGTATGTCCGTGTCAAACTACCGGTTTTTACGTGTCCTGCCGCCGAGTCCTCTAGATTGTGTATACCTTTTGGTCAGCGTAACCATTGTTGGGCTAAGAATACGAGGTAGGGAGAGGTATCGTGTAAACTCCGGTGGAGGGAGGGGCGGGCAGGAGAAATTCGACTTCAGTCTGAGCACAAAGATCTTTGAGTAGTCATAACCTGGACTGAAATCTGGTGTGCTGTTTAACGGAACGTTGAACTCCATCATGGACTGACTCCCACGGCTTGAACCAGTCATGAAATGCAGCGAAATACACCCTAGCAAACAGGATAACCAATCCAAAGCACATAAATTCCAAAGAATAAAGTCATTGATACCACCCGGTGAAGAAGTTGTGAAAAATAATCCGAACAGGAACCACCAAACATCGGAAAACTCGACACATACGCCGGAGCGAGTCAAGAGTGCAGCCACTAAGACGCGGCCATCTTCGTGAGGATAGAAATCTGGTTATAAATAAACAACCAGTGATCGAAAGGTGGGTAGGGGTGGCTACGTGCGGAATTGGTGGAATTCGGCTTTATGTAGAAGGGCCCTGGTCAGCCCTGGTTCGCTGATCATAATGCAAGCAGCCAGCTATGTGTCGCTTCTGCTGTCAGTTGCCCTTGTTCGCTGATCCTAACGCTAGCAGCCAGCTATGTGTCGCTTCTGCTTCTATTTCCTTCACCTCGAAATGTTTAATTAACGGAGACTGGTAATCAATGTTATCTAACACTGACAAATCAATAATTACACGTACTCATCAAATCTTTTCCTTGTACTAATCTTGAAATTGTTCTATTCGCTTTTCAAGTGTCGTTTATATGTGTTATGTTATAGTATATTATAATGTAATACATTGTGTTATAGAAAATTATCACGCAATATGTTATGTTACAGTATGTTATAATATGCTATGTTATGTTAGGTTTCATAACGTTATGTTTGTTACGTTTCATTATGTCAAGCTATGTTATAGTATGTTATTATATTGTGTTATGTTATTGTACGTGTTCATATGATATGTTATGTTATAGTATGTTATTATAGTGTATGTTATGTTATGTTATAGTGCATTATCGTGTAAAATGTTATGTTATAGTACGTTATTATATTTCATGTTGCGTTACGTTATGCAATGTTAGTTATATGATTTAATATGCTAATTCACGTTATGATATGTCGTGTTATAGTATTTTATATTATTATAGGTTATACGAAGAGTCCAAAAGGCTTATTAGGGTCAGATACATGGCCAAATGGGAAACAGAACATACTGGCTACACAAAAAAATGATGCCTACTACCAGCTGCACAGAAGAGAGCAGGTCGTGGTCTTCAGACTCCGCACAGGACACAACAGACTGAGGTACCATCTATTCAATAAATTGAAGATTGGTGGTACTGACGAATGCTCGTGTGGCACAGGGAAAATGACCGCTAAACATCTGCTGCAAAATTGTCCGACGTACGAGGACCAGAGAAAGCACATGTGGCCATCACCAGTGGCAACACTAGACAAACTCTATGGCAGTGTCGACAGCCTCAGGATGACAGCTGCTTTCTTCGAACAAATACAAGTGGACGTATGACAGCGTACGAAGAAGAAGAAGAAGAAGAAGATATTATTATAGGTTATGAAATGTTATTTTATGAAATGTTATCTTGTGTTATGTTATGTCACATCATGGTCCTGGTTTCTCTTACAAAGGACACCGATGTTTGTAAGGCTTTTTTTATCTCCATACAGCTTCTGTCTCATATCTGCCTCGCGAGCCCAGTATTGTTCTCTCTCTTCTTACGTGAGCATGCAGCTTTGTAGGATGTGTTCCACGGTCATGGTATGGTCCCCACATGGGCACCTGTAATCTGTCCCAATCATCATGCTGTTATAAAGATGACCATTGAGTCTGTTATGCCCAGTTCTCAGTCTGAAGATGACGACCTCCTCTTCTATAGTTAAATTTAAAACAGTTGTCCTCTTTTTTCCCGAAGTTGGCTTTAAGTATGGTTTGGTCTTATTATACGCGATGCTCAGGTCTGTTTGTGTAGAGGCTCCTCCACACTTTGCTAGTCTGTCTTCAACTTCCTTGTAGTGTGATCGGATCCATAGCATGACCAACTTTGGGTGTTCTGCTGAGAACAGTGCCAGAGAGTAGATACATTGCTAGGGATCTTCATAAATCAGAATCAGTGACGCAAAGCCACCTGCATGCATCATGGTCTATGAGTCCTAGTTGGACAATTGCATCAGGGTCAGTGACGCATAGCTGGATGATTGCGTCATGATCAAGGACTCATAACTG
This sequence comes from Ariolimax columbianus, assembly GCA_036924085.1. Classification (NCBI taxonomy): domain Eukaryota; kingdom Metazoa; phylum Mollusca; class Gastropoda; order Stylommatophora; family Arionidae; genus Ariolimax; species Ariolimax columbianus. The sequence continues at coordinate 20,339,466 of JAVGWX010000011.1, forward strand.
ACTAAAAACCTATTCCACCTCCAAGTGACGACCCTGGAAACAGACTGCAACCATGCCGCCTGACTAATAGATAAGAGATTAAGAATAGAAGACAGACTCGGTCGTCCAAAGTTCCGTGCTGAATATATGATGCAGAGAGCGGAGATATCGCAACCAAGCTGCGAACTATTGCACAACGTCACAAACGTTCTTATCAGGACGAACGTCCAAGAAGAAGAAGAAGAAAAAGAAGAAGAAAAAAATAAGAAGAAAAATATTAAAACAAAAATAGAAGAAAAAAAGAACAAGAAGAAAAAGAAGATGATGAAGAATAAAAAGAAGAGAAAGAAAAAGAAGAATGAGAAGAAGAATGAGAAGAAGAATGAGAAGAAAAAGCAGGCGAAGAAGAAGAAGAAAAAAAAGAACAAGAACAAGAACAAAAGGAACAACAAGAAGAATAAGGAGAAAAAGGAAAAGAAGAAGAAGAAGAAGAAGAAGAAAAGGAAGAGAAAGAAGAAGAAGAAGAATTAAAAGAAGGAGGAGAAGAAGATAGAGAAGGAGAAGAAGAAGGAGAAGAAGAGGAAGAAGAAGTAGAAGTAGAAGAACAAAAAGAACAAGAAGAAGAAGAAGAACGTCCAAGTTGTGGAGCTGTCATCTACCTCGGCAAGAGTGTTAAATTAGTTGCGAATATTAAGCGATGAAAGCGACAGAAGGTTTTGTTTTATTGATGTAACTGCGCTGCATTTGGATTATAGTGATGAAAGATCTGAGCGAGTAATTAACCTCACTCTCTCGTCACGAGCACTTTGGGCGAGGGGCAAGACAAGCAGTCGAGACGGCTGGAGATATCCCAGGAAGCAGGCACTTTGATATTACCAGGGATTGCTTGAAACTGCAGGATTGCTATCGCCCACCGTTTCCGTTCATTGTTTCGAGAATCGAATGCCTTATATCTCGGCTACAGCGCCCCCACCACCTACAAGAAGCGATACGATCGATGGTACAATAACGGATATTCTCCTAAGAATTTTTAAAAAAACATGAGGATGTGGAGGTACCATTCTGCAAGTGTCGATTTGGCGATCACGGCTGAATTAGTTGCAATGAATATTGTCAGATCTAATGTAAGATATGTGTTGTTGTAAATGACGCATCGACATGACGAACTACCAAGGCCATGGCAGAGTAAGTACGTGTATTCGCCAATGGTTGTCTGCGCCAGATTAAACGGTAGGATGAATCGATCATTGTCATCATGTACCATGTCCTTTCATGACAGCTTGTCTGTAGGAAACTATGTTTCCGGCCTGCTCCAATGTCAAATCCAGCGTCTCCTTGATGTCCTGTGTCCATCGTCTTCTCGGTTGGCCCCTGATTCGCTCTTCAGTGACTATGCCTTCCATAACCACTCTCTCTAATCCATCTACAGCTCATTCACACTTCATCATCTTGACCCCGTGATTAAAAGCAATAATTAACAAACGAAGTCCACATCTTTATTCCCAACGTGTTGTTCGTCGCGAATTGCCTTACCTGCTGCACTTCAGTAAACAGCGCATCTCACAGATGTCGATCTTACGTCTGTTCCTATCTAACAAGACATATTTTCCTTCTTTTAAACGCATAAGCCTACTCTACCTGCAGCAGACTACTGGCCTGTGTGAGTTGCCCGGTGTCACGTCCATTAAACTTGATAATCTGTCCTGGTAGGATTCCATATTGTTCTTCAAGTCCCACAGTTACACTAGTGTGTCCTTCGTGCTGGAATGATGAAACTTGCATCAACTGTAATCTGTAATCATGGAACTCAAGCCGTTGTTTGGTAGCTAGAAGATGTGTGCCGATGTAAGGTAGCCAGAAGCTGTGTGCCGATGTTAGGTAGCCAGAAGATATGTGCCGATGTTAGGTAGCCAGAAGATGTGTGCCGATGTTAGGTAGCCAGAAGATGTGTGAAATTATTCCACTCATCTGCCCAGGAATACTATTTTGAACCAAAGTCTTTACTCAAACCATATCTCTATCTTCTGACATGCGACCAATTTACAGACAAATGATCGTCTGAATACATCAACTTTATGGTTAACGTGACCAAGATAAAACAGGTGCAGGATTTCAAGTACTTGGGCAGCATTTTCGCACAGGATGTAGGTTTAGATAGAGATATTGAGATTAGGTGCCAAAATGTAAATGCTATTGCGTACCAGCTGTCACGATTATTGAAACACCCTAACATAAACATGTCCACAGAAAAAATGCTGATCAACAGTATATTCATGCCAACTCTCTGTTACCACTGCAACAACGTGGACTTTAACAAAAAACTCTAGCGAGGAATATCATAACGTGTGCGATGAGATGCCTCCGGAAAACAATCAATGTAACTTCATGAAACAGAATACGCAATGAAGATATGCGAAAAATAGTTGAAGAAGGAAGAGCGTGCTCTGAATTTATTGAAGAGGGGAGGTTCGAGTGGTTCAGGCCACCTAATGAGAATGTAACCTGACCAACTACCTCTGTGCGTCTATAACACACGGTGATCGGGTTTTCGAAACCATGGCAGACCAAGAACTAAATGGATAGAAAATATTGCAGATATTCTAAGTCTTCATGGTATGACGGCTACTTCAGCGACGCGTCTGGCCCTGAACAGAAAACTACGTCTCCCCACGTCATTTCACTGTAAAAGTGGATAAGACAGACACATCACCATTATCACGTCACTATTCATGTCTACCTGCTGTCACACATCCATACCAGAAAAGCAGGTGGTCATTTTCACAGACGCCCTCGCAATGTTAATGGCGCTCAAGAACCAGCACAAAAATGAACTCTGTGCTCTGGAATACTCGCTCGAACGCCTGTCCTAGTGCTTTAAAGAAAACACAGTCCAGTGGATACGAGCCCACTGCAACATTCCAGGCAACGAGGAGGCAGACAGACTCGCAAAAGAGGGAGGAATGCTGCAGCAGAGTGATACAGAAATCACATACAATGAGACAAAAGCATTCATAAGGGCAACGTACAGTGCAAAATGGAAAGAAGACCACCCTGGCCGTATAGAAAACGATGCCTACCATCAACTCTCCAGGCGAGACCAGGTGATCATTCTCCGGCTACGCGCAGGACACAACAGACCTAGATGCCATCTGTAGAAGTTCAAGATTGGCACTACAGACATTTGTGCCTGCGGCACAGCCTCCATGAAGGCATAACATAGTTTGCCATCCTACCCACTGTATACCGACAAAAGAAGTAGCATTTGGCAACAGCCAGTATCCTTCCACGAGAAGCTGTACGGAAGCGTACCGAACCTTTAGTCGACTGCTGCCTTCGTTAGAGTCATTGAAGTTGAGGTCTGAAGATGAACGAAGAAGAAGAAGAGACAGCCGTACCACATCTCCGACCTATCTGTATGTCTTAAACACATCAGCATCAATGATGTCATTGCACGAGAATTGACGCCGAATTGCCGCGTTTGGAAAGTTAGTCTCTGTCACTCAATGTTCTATAATTGCCAAACGCCGCACAACAAAGCAGAAACCAGTGCTCTCAAGTTTGATCTGTATGACGCCACGCTTTTCAGTTCATATATTTTGCCAAAGCCCATAATAGAGCCCTATCTGACGATTATTCTATTGCGAGTGTCTTTCGGTCTTTCTCATTTCCTGTTGTCAGGTGGTGACTGTAACACGCTTGCACAGGGAGACTTTCTGTCCATTCCAAGAACATGTCCTATGTATCTTCCCAGCCAATGTTCAACAGTTTTCTAAGACTCCTTATCAAATACATTTAGACGGGAACGGCGTGCGGTAGTGGTTAAGTGACACGGCTCACAAACTGAAGGTGCTGGGTTCGATCCCCGTCACAGCAGCGGCCGTTACCCCGGGGAAGCAAACCCTTAGATAATGCAGGAGGAAGCAGACCTTACATAAAATTCATGCCGAAGTAGGTTGCACTGGGCCGACAGGCGCAAAATAAACACCGTGGTGTAACGCACACCGCCTTGGAAAATAGAGAAATAAGGCGAACGCAAAAATAAAAAAATACATTTAGTATCTTTTCCAATGCCCTTGTTATTTTCCGTCATTCACATTCATAGGCTGGCATTGGTAATACGTTGTATTAAACACCCTGAGCTTCAGTGCTCGCTAGAAGACTGTTTTCCAGATTTTTGTTAGTTAAATAAAGATACATAAGAGACAGGGGTCTGGAGGTAAGGTGTCAGCCTCGGGTAACGGAGCTCGTGGGTCCGAATCACCGTGAAGACATGAACTTTTGTCACGTAGATCTTCTAGTAAAAATTCCCCTGATCCTAACTAAATTTAACGTCTTTATACTGGCTTAGAAGATTCGGCAGAGTATGTATACAGCCAATTTAATTTACATTTCCTTGCTCTAAACGTTATGCGCATCCAATCCAATATATTATGAAATGCATTAATTGTCCCTGCCTCCACTACTTCCTGTGGCAATACATTCCAAGCATTCACCACTCTCTGACTAAAAACATATTACCTAACATCTGATCTAGACTTTTCTTTAGTTAATTTGTATCTATGCCATTTTGCTCTTGTAGGTGGTTGTATTTTTAAAAACTTGTTTTAATCTAATTTATCCGTTTCTTTGATTATCTTATGAACTTGTATTACGTCACCTTGAATTGTTCTCTTTTCTAGACACTTTGGACCGGTTTTTCTTAGTCTTTCCCCATAACTGTAATTTTGGAATCGTACTATCAGTTTTGTCACTCTTCTTTGTATCCTTCCTAGCATGTTTATATCTCTTCTACGATAAGGACTCCATACATGTACACAGTACATAGAATAGTGGAGGTTATTTCTGGGTAGTGAGATCTGACATCCGTGTGCAGTATCGAGCACGTTAAAAATCCATTGGCAGTTAGAAATCGAAACGAGAAAGCTTAACAGCCGCTGCGGGATCACAAATTCAAATTACAAACTTTTAGTACCTTCCTCTAGGTCTAGTACTCCGCAGGAAATTAAAATACCTACTACTGGTAGACGAAAGCCTTCGGCTATCTGGCAACAAACATTAATATGCCTGTTTGAGTAGCAGGATTCCAAGTATTTCAAGTAGAGTAACAAGTACTTAAAGTAGGGTAACAAGTACTTCAAGTTGGGTAACAAGTATTTCAAGTTGGGTAACAAGTATTTCAAGTTGGGAAACAAGTACTTAAAGTAGGGTAACAAGTACTTCAAGTTGGGTAACAAGTACTTCAAGTTTGGTAACAAGTACTTCAAGTTGGGTAACAAGTACTTCAAGTAGGGAAACAAGTATTTCAAGTTGGGTAACAAGTACTTCAAGTTTGGTAACAAGTACTTCAAGTTGGGTAACAAGTATTTCAAGTAGGGTAACAAGTATTTCAAGTTGGGTAACAAGTATTTAAAGTTGGCTAACAAGTACTTCAAGTTGGGTAACAAGTACTTCAAGTAGGGAAACAAGTATTTCAAGTTGGGTAACAAGTACTTCAAGTTTGGTAACAAGTACTTCAAGTTGGGTAACAAGTATTTCAAGTAGGGTAACAAGTATTTCAAGTTGGGTAACAAGTATTTAAAGTTGGCTAACAAGTACTTCAAGTTGGGTAACAAGTACTTCAAGTAGGGAAACAAGTATTTCAAGTTGGGTAACAAGTACTTCAAGTTGGGTAACAAGTATTTCAAGTTGGGTAACAAGTACTTCAAGTTTGGTAACAAGTACTTCAAGTTGGGTAACAAGTACTTCAAGTTGGGTAACAAGTACTTCAAGTTGGGTAACAAGTATTTCAAGTAGAGTAACAAGTACTTCAAGTTGGGTAACAAGTACGTCAAGTTGGGTAACAAGTATTTTAAGTAGGGTAACACGTACTTTAAGTAGGGTAACACGTCCTTTAAGTAGGGTAACACGTACTTTAAGTAGGGTAAAGTCACTAGCAACAAGAGCAATGCCTACCAGCTCTATGCTATAGATGTGAAACCTGGTCTCTAACAAAAGCCATGGAGAACCAGCTAAGGAGAACACATGCCTCGCTCGAGTGCCGTCTCGTGGGCCTATCACTTAGACATCAGCGCCAGATGGGCTTACACAACAGTGACATCTACAAGTCAAGGATGTCATACATCATGCCAACATCTCCAAACACCGCTGAGCTGGCCTTATAGTCAGAAGGAAAGACAAACACTGGAGCACAGCAGCCACCCTGTGGTACTCACGCGGCAACAAAAAATACCAACTGGAAGATCCCCACTAGATGACAAGATTCGCTCGAGCTGCACTACACTCGCGATCCTGAAACAAACAAGTTATCCACTGGACAACCCGTGCGCGAGACAGAATCGACTGGAAACCGAGATGAGACCAGCACAAAACTACAAAACAAAGCACTGCTCTATCCGAGCCCGCTAAGCAGAGAAATGCACCCGGCTACTACCAACTCGCACCAGAGATTGTACCCGCACAAAGACTAATGCCCTTGTAGATGCAAAGCTCAACTAAGACTAAGACATTTAAAGCTCTTCGTTCAATTTCCCTTCATTTGTCTAGAATATTCTCCGCATCTCCTTTAGGTTAGTCGCTACCAAACGGAAAGGCCGCAGTCAATCGTAGACAATGATGGCATCATTTATTTTCTAGCGCTATTTTTAATAAGGATTAACTGCGCTACTTTTAATCCTCTCTCATCTCGAGCCGCCCGACCCCAGTGGCAAGTCAAAGACAATACGACTAGGGGCGACTTCGAGATGCAGGGGACTCCGCATTAAACACTGGACTGCGGAGTCCGATGTCAAACCCACACCACCTGATCACGAGGCCAACGGCTTAACCACTTCGCCACGGAATCCCGCATTCGCGTACCAAGCCAGAACATATCATTGCTGAAAAACCCATGCTATTAAAGATGTATTGCTTAGGTGTGACGTTACTCATCTATTTGATGCAAGTGAAGTTACGCCACCTATGCTTCTCTGTAAAATTGCCTATAATTGTGAAAACGTTTTCTTTATCTTGAACTAAGTGAACCGGTTGTAGCATAAGTTCACGTCTTTATTTCGTCCGTCAAGCGCCATCGGAGAACAAACAACGTAGGTGGCAGATCGCTATCCAGTGAAACTCTGATACATCCTGCATGGGCGAAGTACTTGCTGTGTTAGGAAATACCAGATGTTGAAAACAAAGCGATCTAGTATCTGATACATGGGATTTGTGAACGTGAGTTACCTACTTTCGTTTTTCAAACACACTTCAAGATTGAAAACAATTACCGTGTATTTATGAAGGAAAAAGAAATGTTTATATTTTCCAACTGACTACTGTATATCCTCTACTTATTAGACACCTTCTTTCTATCCTTATTTCGTGTACCGTCTTCCATTTATTTTGTTTCACTGTTATTCTCTTCGGTCTCTGTATCTTACTTCTAATTCTTGTTTTAATCTATATCTTCATGATATTGTTGTTTGAGTGCCCACAATGAGTAGGTTTACTCTTTTGTGCGCCCTGAAATGGAAGTTAAGAGGCAGGTTGCAGTAGCTTTCCTCACATCCCGAGTGTGCTGGTAAAGGTGGCCCGGGGCCTCCAGGAGGTTGTCCTATGCTTGTCTATATCTTCGTGTCGCTCACTACAGTGTGGATCACGTCGATCCCCCACCACGTTAGTCAGGCTGCCATGAGAACAGCCTGTTTCCAGGTATGGCTACAAGGACGCCGAGTTGAGGGTCTTGGCCAGTATATTTTACCTGACCCTGACTAACAAGTCTGATCAGTATATTTTACCTGACCTTGACTAACAAGTCTGATCAGTATATTTTACCTGACCCTGACTAACAAGTCTGATCAGTATATTTTACCTGACCTTGACTAACAAGTCTGATCAGTATATTTTACCTGACCCTGACTAACAAGTCTGATCAGTATATTTTACCTGACCCTGACTAACAAGTCTGATCAGTATATTTTACCTGACCCTGACTAATAAGTCTGATCAGTATGCTGGGCTTGACGACGTTAGTTACCTCCCCCCCCCCCTCCCCCCTCCCCAGCAACCCCCTTCTTCTTCTTCTCATTCTAATTATTATTATTTTTCTTGTTAGCCTATTCGGCAGGTCTAAGTGAAGTGTGGTGCTAAATATGGATTTTAAACGTTCATACCGTTGTTGTTGAATGTCAGCAATGAGTAAGTTTACTCTTTTGTACGCCCTGAAAAGGACGTTAAGTGACGGGTTGTAGTAGCTTCCTCACATCCCGAGCCTGCTGATTGAGGTGGACCGCGGTTCTCCAGGTGGTTGTGCTATGCTTGACTTCATCTGCGTGACGCTCACTACTACGGAGATCACATCGATCCACATCTCGTCAGCCAGGCTGCCTTGAAAACAGGATATTTCCAGGGAATGCTACATGGAAGATAGATTCTAGGTCAGTGTATTGATCCTGTCGCGACATCCTGGTCATTATCCTGTGCCTGACTGGACTAGTGTCACAGTTCCCCTTGATCGTTCATGAAGAGCACAAAACAAACTGTACGCTGAACCCCGAACACGACAAGCCAGATCAACTTTAGACACAATAATGAAGAGCAGTCGATGCCAAAAAGAATATCGCAAATCAGAGTCGGGGAACTGCACGAAGGATGGATGGAAACCGTCTGAAGTGCAGGAAGTGTATTGCTGCCATTAAAGGGTCATCAGGCGTAACAGTCACTGACAACTTTTTCAGTCACTGACAACTTTTTCAGTCACTGACAACTTTTTCAGTCACTGACAACTTTTTCAGTCACTAACCAAGAAACTAAACAGAAATAAAGAAAAAATACAATCACCATGGAAAGGAACCGATCATCTTCACATCGTAGAAAGATGTACTATAGTGCAATGACGTCTCTCATACTTTATCCCTAACAGCAGTGTTGGCATTAAGACTACCTCTACTACCATTAGTGCCTGGATCACAATGAACCGACTTAAGAAGGGCAGGACGAACAGTTTCAGCTGTGAAGACACGTCACAGTTGTTAAACATACGTAACGAACTGACAGGGTCGACTGGATCAGGAGGTCATCAGTGCTAGGATTGCATTAGTTTTCTCCTGGGGGGTCCTTTCACATTCGACACTTCACAGGAAGAGAAACAGGACGAACAGTTTCAGCTGTGAAGACACGTCACAGTTGTTAAACATACGTAACGAACTGACAGGGTCGACTGGATCAGGAGGTCATCAGTGCTAGGATTGCATTAGTTTTCTCCCGGGGGGTCCTTTCCCATTCGACACTTCACAGGAAGAGAAACAGGACGAACAGTTTCAGCTGTGAAGACACGTCACAGTTGTTAAACATACGTAACGAACTGACAGGGTCGACTGGATCAGGAGGTCATCAGTGCTAGGATTGCATTAGTTTTCTCCCGGGGGGTCCTTTCCCATTCGACACTTCACAGGAAGAGAAACTCTTGCCTCCTTTGTTTTGAGGTTGCTTTATGTGTGTGTGTTTTTGTGCGTGTTTTTTTCTTTAAATCGTGTCCTCTTTTTGGGGATACACATCGCTTTCTGCTATCTGATTTGTGAAACAGTCCTGGTCAGTGAATGAGTTCTTGATTCTTAGTCATTGCAATATCAATGCGTATAATTTCATTGGTTTGTCCAGCTGTATATCTTTTATGACCGATATGTGCGAAAAATTGTATCAATTTTTGTGGATTACTTTCACAACTAACTTCACGAATTGTCCAAATTGCGTAGTATTGACATCACTTGACGCGTATTAACGCATAGTCTCTATACGACATTGAAACGTCACTTGTAGTCAGCTCATTTAATTAAGTTTAACTTTTAATAATTAGGCTACCAAGCGTTCATGGAACCGCAAAATGTAAGTAGAGCTTCTTCATTTGGATCGTTATCCATGGCATATTGAATTTATAAGCCACGTCTTTGATTGTTACGTCAATGTAATTGTTTGATTGCACCTTCAACACACAATTTGATTTTCATGATAGAAACATGGGTTGGAGTCGGGGTGAGGGATGGGATGGGGGGAGGGGGAGGCAGGCAACTGGTGCGGGAAGGAAGAGAACTTTTAATTGTTAATTTGCTGTTGTTTCTTTCCTATTTGACAGTTCGATTGATGACATATTCTCTGCACGGGTATTACTATTGAAATAGTATCCATGTAAGACAGTCCTTCGTTCTTTAACACGACACCGTTAATACCATGTGACGCATCTCTCTTTACAAAACACATAATACACTCTAAGCAAAACATTTCGCTATTGGCAATATAAAAAATATCAGGTCAGGTCAGGTCATTCAGTAACCGATGATGTCGTTGGGGCGCACATGAAAACATCCTCACAATCCCACGCCACCCCTCTCAGTCAGATACCGCTGCCTGTGACTCTTCTGGTCGGAGACTGGTCCATTCTTTTTTGTTGTCCTCCCATCTGTTTTTGGGCCAGCCTCTTCGTCGTTTGCCATGCACCTTTCCGTGGAAGATTGTATTTGCAAGACCATTTGATCTCGATATGTGACCGTGCCAAGTGAGTTTCCTTCTTTTGACAGTTGCCAAGAGGTCTTCAAAAGGCCCTATTGCTGTTGTAATTCTATCTCGTATTTCCTCATTTGTAAATCGATCTTTGTAGGTGACGTTTAAAAGTTTTCGGAAACATCTCATCTCCAAGACCTGTATCCTTCGTTGAAGGTCAGCTGTAACTGTCCATGTCTCACACGCATAGAGGAATATTGACAGGACCAGTGTACGCATTAATCTGATTTTCGTGCGTAGTGCTAACCGTTTATCTTGCCAGATTTTGTTAAGCCGTGCAAGCGCCGCTATTGTCTGTGCAATTCTGGCCCACACCTCGCATTTTGATCCATCATCACTGACAATCGACCCAACGTATTTAAAACGGTCAACCACTTCGAGTTCCTGACCGTTAGCTTTTATCCTGCTGTTGAAGCCCGTGGCGTTGTTGGTCATTAATGTTGTCTTTCCAGCGTTTATCTCCATACCTTAGCCAAGAGCTGTTTCATCGAGCCTTCTGACCCATTCCTGGAGTTCTGCTTCTGAACCCGCCAACCCATCCATATCATCTGCAAAACGAAGGTTGGTAATCGTTCGGCCCCCCTATCTTGACAGTACCGACGTGACCCCCAAGTGCCTCACTCATAATTCCTTCAAGGAATATATTGAAAAGAGTTGGTGAGAGATGTACACCCCTGTCTCACGCCAACTGATGTGCGAAACCAGTCCCCTCGCCTCCCATTCACAAGAACTGTGCTAGACGCCTTGTCATACAGGTGTTCAAGGACCGTTATAAAATTTCCATTGATATTATACATCTTCATGGTTGCCCAAAGCGCTTTATGCCATACCTTATCAAACGCCTTCTTAAAATCCACAAACACATGATCCAGTGTTTGCTGCTGTTCTAGATATTTCTCGCTTATCAGCCTTAAATTAAATATCTGTTCTGTAGTACTTCTTCCCTGTCTGAACCCTGCTTGCTCCTCGGCAATGATGTTCTCTAAAATATATGAGTTAAAAAATACAACAAATCAATTAAGTACAAATACGTTAAACGTAATCTGCCTAGACTGAAGATCTCTCCCTGTCTGGGGTTTCGTTCATAACGCACATATGTTTCTGTTTAAAACTATCCAAAAGCAGGCTGGTTCTTCTTTAGTCCTGATAAACAGGATCGTGTTATCAGTTTCTGAATTCTATGGAGATGTGTTCAGTATAGCCCGGCGTTTTTTCTTCGTGAAAAAAGTCTTGGTAACTCTTTCTGGCTCTGTGAACACAAAGAGGTTTCTTGAGGCTCATTGTGTCTAAAAACTCAAAGAGCTATCTGAAAGTCTATATATTTCTTCACTCGGATCCGGTTCTCAAAATTAGTTTGTGTGTCCATTTTCTCGATATTTATTCTAGGAATATGTTATAATTATATGTTCTCTGATGATGTTCTCAGTATATGTTTTTAGACTTTGTTATCAATATACCTTCTGACCATGTTCTCGGTATATGTTCTCTGACTCTATTTTAAGTATATGTTCTCTTACCTGGTCTCAGTATACGTTCTCTGACCTGTTCTCAGTATATGTTCTCCGATCCTGTTCTCAGCATACGTTCTCTCATTCTGTTCTCAGTATACGTTCTCTGACCCTGTTCTCAGCATACGTTCTCTCATTCTGTTCTCAGTATACGTTCTCTCATTATGTTCTCAGTATACGTTCTCTGACCCTGTTCTCAGTATATGTTCTCCGATCCTGTTCTCAGCATACGTTCTCTCATTATGTTCTCAGTATACGTTCTCTGACCCTGTTCTCAGTATATGTTCTCCGATCCTGTTCTCAGCATACGTTCTCTCATTCTGTTCTCAGTATACGTTCTCTGACCCTGTTCTCAGTATATGTTCTCCGATCCTGTTCTCAGCATACGTTCTCTCATTCTGTTCTCAGTATACGTTCTCTGACCCTGTTCTCAGTATACGTTTTCTTACTATGTTCTTAGTTTACGTTCTCTGACCATGTTCTCAATAATGTTCTCTGGCCCTGTTCTGAATATATGTTTTTGCTAACGTGTTCTCAGTATACGTTTTCTTACCATGTTCTCAGTATACGTTCTCTGACCATGTTCTCAATAATGTTCTCTGACCCGGTTCTTAATATATGTTATTGGGCCCTGTTCTCAATATATATTCTTGGATTCTGCTCTCAATATACGGTCTTGGGCCAATTTTCTACATGTTCTTCTCGGATTTCGTTCTCAACGTATATCCTCGGACTCTATTCTCAGACTATATTCTCAGACTATGTTCTCAGACTATGTTCTCCATATATCTACTCGGATTATGCTCTCAATATACGGTCTTGGGTCCATGTTCTATATATGTTCTCGGATTTCGTTCTCAACGTATATTCTTGAACTATGTTCTCAGACTATGTTCTCAAACTATGTTCTCAATATGTTTTCAGACTCTGCTTTATGATAAGCTCAGTACAAACAATCCGAATCTCTCGTTTTGAAAGTAAAAAAGACCGTAAAGTTTGCAAAGAAACACGCACTGTTTCATCGGGAATCAACCTGCGCCAAAAGCGATACCTGACCTCTAAACTGGTCGTTCCTACTCAAGTTAGCTACATTTTATGTTATCTGTTCGTGTACTTTATACGTTTTTCGTTATCCAAAATTAAAGTATTCAGTTGGCCACTAGATGTTAGGCAAGTTAATTAATTTTCTCGCACAGGGAAACTTTAGACAAGTCTTTGTTTGGGCTTGTGACAAAAATTTACAAAATAAGTCTGGAGTTTGGATTAGACATCAACGTAAAGGGTACTTGTGTCTTAATTCACCAGCTGAGTGGTCTCGAGGTAAGACGTAGGCCTCAGGGGCTGGAGGTCGCGGGTTCAAATCACGGCGGAGACTTTCTAGTATTTCTCCAGATCTCTGGGTAGTAGAGATCGGATACCCGTGAACAGTGTCAGACACGTTAAAAATTCATCGGCAGTTGGAAATCGAAAAGAATAAGCTTAACAGGCCGCTGCCCGGGTAAAATTCAAAATTATGTTAAAAATCTACCAAATCTATTACCGGACCCTCGCCAGTGATACAGAGTTCGTACATTGTGCTGAGATTCTCCAAAAATATGGAGAACAGAGCACTCGTGGATTCAACCGTGTGCAATGATGTTGATTCTTCGACTAAACTAAACTAAACTAAACTAAACTAAACTAAACTAAACTAAACTAAACTACTCGCAACTCAAACTAGCCATGTTGGAATTCTCGAAAAGTTAAGATCTTACCGATATGGAAAATGAACCCCCAAAATTCCTGCTGAAGTCGGGTGCATTGGTAAATTAGACGCAAACGCATAAAAAATTATAAATAGGCATTTAAAAAATTGTTTCGTTCTTTCTAAGTTTGTCTTACTTAGTCCTTGGCTTTGCACAGCCTGTCAGGAAGGCATTAGGGGTTGGTGTTTCTCTTCAAGATCCTGCTATTCGTCCTTTCTGATTTGGGAGCCCTTCTACCCACGGAATGACTCTTTGAGTCATAGTGTGACACATTATGGACAACGTAAGCGAAGCAACAATAGAATCGTGCTGATAGAATGAAAAGCAAACATTGCCATTTTGAACATCATATTCTAATTTACCGATTAGGGACAATCTACGGTGCACAAAAATTCCATTGTTGTCTTTTGCTGCGTGGCGATGAAAAAGTGAGTCAGTGTTGGCACATACCAATTTGTATTCTGTTATGTTACTTTTCGAAGATTGTTTAACGTGGTTTAACTTAAAGACAGACAAGCTATATAAGAAAGGTCGACGGGAGGGAGTGAGAACAGAAGGATTGGCAAGTTGACCTAGATAAATAAGGCGTTAATAGTAATGTCATCACCTTGATAGGTCAAAGTTAAGGTCACAAGCCACGACCATCGAGAGTGTACATTTGGCACTAAAGCAGGGTTTTTCGATTGGAGGTTAGTAGAGCCATAGGAGTTAGCGAATTGTCTCTAGTGGTTAAATGAATCATCTCTAGTGGTTCTATGAATCGTCTCTAGTGGTTAAAGGAATCGTCTCTAGCGGCTCCATGAATCGTCTCTAGTGGTTCCATGAATCGTCTCTAGTGGTTCTATGAATCGTCTTTAGTGGTTCTATGAATCGTCTCTAGTGGACCCACGAATCGTCTCTAGTGGACCCATGAATCGTCTCTAGAGGTTCTATGAATCGTCTCTAGAGGTTCTATGAATCGTCTCTAGTCGTTCTATGAATCGTCTCTAGTGGTTCTATGAATCGTCTCTAGAGGTTCTATGAATCGTCTCTAGTGGTTCTACGAATCGTCTCTAGTGAACCCACGAATCGTCTCTAGTGGTTCTGTGAATAAGTGGAAACAATAAGTCCAGTTTCTTGCAATGCGGTTTCAGTAGTAAAAGTTTCTACTTTTGGAGGCTGCTAACCCAATACATAAACGTCCCCAGTGGTCTTTCACAGCCGTTTTGACAAGGGTAAAACTGTATGAAGCATTGGTAATACCTAAACCGGAGTACTGTGTTCAGGTATGGAGTCTTTATTATGGAGTCAATATAAACATGATAGAAAGAATGCAAAGAGGAGCTACAAAAATGATCATGGGATTCCAGTATTATAATTATGAAGAATGACTCAGAAAAACCGATCTTGAAAAGAAAAGAATTCCATATGACTTAAACCAAGTTTTTATTAGATAATCAATGGAAATAATCAAAATAGACTACAAAGTTTTTTAAAGTTCAACCCGCTACAAGTACAAAGGGGCACAGCTTCAAATTGTTTAAAGGCAGGTCCAGGTTATATATTAGAAAATATATTTTTAGTCAGAGAGTGATAAATGCTTGGAATGCACATGATGTGCTGAAGGGTGGGTTAAGGCATTCAAAAATAAAATGGATGCTCACTGTTATTTGTAGTTTTGACGAAGGTGAATATACTTGTATTTAGACCGTAAAGTAAAGTAACCCATAGTCGTAGGGGTGTGAGGTGTTAGCGATCTCACATTTCTAAGACTCGGCTATATGAGGGCGGTAGCCATCTCCTCTCCCTCGCCGCTTTTACTTGCCTTACTGATCCGGTACCCATTTAAGGCTGTATCGACCCGAGGGTCATTGCGATCTGTAAAAAACATTTCCACCTCAACTGGGGAAAGAACCCAGGACCACTCAGGTGCGAGGCCAGCTAGCTAACCACTGCGCTACGCGACTCCCTTCTCGGATCAGACTGTGTAGAGCCTTCTTAACTAGGATAATGAAGTTCAGTTAATATAAACATTGGCCCTATTATGTTTGCTACTGGAACCGTTTAGACGTCCGTCATGCGATCACGTCTCAAAGTTCTGGCTTTCCTTAGAGGAACCAGATGCAGCGAAAACATATGCTCCACATTGGAACGAACGGGATTGCAAATACTTGAAAACATGTTTACTTTAAAGAAGGACAACTGCAGTTGGTGCATGTGCTTCGTGCTGGAGTTACCGGTGATTGATTGCAAATACTTGGAGAAAACGGGCGCCTGGTTAAAGGGGCCAGATGAAGTGGTAATGCTGGCTCCATATTGTAGCGAAACGATGAATGAAACAATGAAAATAATTTATAAACACAAACTAACGTTCCTCAGTATGTAAATATTATCAATTGCATGCAGGGGCTTCATGAGACCAAAAAAAAAACTAGTTGAAGGCTTCATTGAGACCTGACAGTTTTTTTCAAGGGTTCAGAGAGCTAGCAATTAAAGAGTTCACTAACACCTAAACATTATTTTAAAAGGGTTTTAATATCTAAACTTTATTTCAAGGGTTTCCTGAGACATAACCTTTATTTCAAGGGTTTCATGAGACAAAAACTTTATTTCAAGGGTTTTTTAAACCTAAACTTTTTTTCAAGAGTTTTCTGAGACCTAAACATTTCGAAGGTTCTTTGAGACCTAAATATTATTTCAAAGGTTTCCTGAGACATAAACTTTATTTTAAAGGGTTTCTTGACACCTAAACATTATTTCAATGGCTTCCCGAGACCTACACATTATTTATAGATTCTCTAAGAATTATTTCAAAGGTTTCCTGAGACCATTTTTTCAAGTGGCCCTCGATGATAAAGATGTTCACAACGTTTGCATGAAGTTGTTCAGTTCCCCTCCTCGTTGCCTAGTCGCTTCTACTATAGCTCATACAGCCATTTACAGCTTGGTAGAATGTCGCGAAAGTTCTAATAAACGCAAGACGCATATAGTACTAATTCTATTTCTTCTTTTCCCTTATCCCGTGATGCCTTTCAGAGTTAGGTTGAAAAGAGATCTCTAGAACGAGTCCGATTGTGTGCCTAATGCACAGTGACATTCATCGCCGTCGGGAGTTGGCCTTGAATCCGTTGTATCTAAATAGCATTGCTTGTTGAGATTAGGAAGGTGAATGGGGGAGGGGTGCTCTGTGGTGGTAGCCATGTTACGTGGCCAAACCATTTTGCTGTTTTTTCTATTTAGTCAAATACAGGTGTTGTTCCCACTAGTCTCTTGGTGTCATCGTCTCCCATCCTGTCTCTCCTTGTTACTTCTTCTTCTTCTTCGTTCGTTCTCAATCTCCCACTACCAAACTCTGAAAGGGCTTAAGTAGCAGAATGTAGTCCAGAGAACGGAATGCGTTGTGTCGTAGTTTACAGCTTGGTTGCGATATTTGCACCTTTCGGTCCAATACATCCGACTTCAGCAATCATTTTTTGAGTACCGGGTTAGCATTCCCTCTTCGATCCCTTCTCCTTAGCCAGTCTGCCCTGCTGCAGCCTGTTATCCAGGATCACCACGTGGAGGTGTAGAAGGGTCTTGGCAGCTCTGGTTCGCTGGCCCTGACGCTAGCAGTCAGCTATGTGTCGCTGACCACTGCAGCTCATTTGCTGCTCAGCATCTTGATCCCCTCTCCTTGTTACACTTGTTACACTTTATATTTTTCAGAGGAACTTTGAATTTCATGTCAGTTGTTACGTTGTGTCGTTTTAAAAGTGATGTTAGTGTACAGCTTTGACATTGGCAGTAAAGTGTCGGGACGAAAATCGTGTTTCGTAAAACTCTTTTTGAAAGATACTTTATCTGCTTGCAATAAGTATTGGTGTTAATTGTCAAATGATCTGATTTGTCTTATTGCATATTTGTTTAATTTTCGATGGATATTTCTTTGTACAAAGGTGTCAGTCCGACTCTTCATTTGTACCTAAATCTCCATTTAGTCATTCCTTGTTTAGCCGCTATTCGCTTATCCGGCCTTCTTCAACTTCTTATGCTCTGCTGGTCATGTTTCTTCCACTTGCTTGTTTCAGTCACTTCTTTTCCCCTATCTGAAGTGCCCCAAACGGTCAAAACACAACTAAAAAAATGTTGTTTAGCTAAGTACCTTTTCGTATTTCCGTATCTCTGTTTTAAATATTCATGCCTTCCTCTATGATTCACTAGTTCATATTTGTATTGTTATGTATCCCTGATGAAGGCCAATTGGTAACAACGTTTTGCGGCTGTTTCCGTCTTAGCGCAGTATATGCCCTTCCTATAACTATTGTTTTTCTAACCCCACAACATGCAGTGTAAACAGACGGAAAAGATGTATCGAGAGATCAATTAATTATTGTACATCAATGTATCTAATTTATTTAATAGCAGCTATGTTATTTTGATAAATTATGTAATTCCCTCAATTATAAATATTATTTCTCATAAACTTTCAAAACCCATCTCAAATTCCGTCCCTTTCTTTCATTACTCTGAAGAGCCCAAATTTCCTGCTGCCAAAATATTCCCCAACTCTACCCCCGCTAAGCTATGCTCTTTCATCTCCCGCTTATCAAGAGCTTATTGAATCAAAGACACGGAAGCTTCGGTCATAGTGTTGAAGCAACATAAATAAGAATATTATATAAAGTTGTTTATTTTTCTCATGCCGTCATATGTTATATTTTTGTGAACATCTGTACTCACCTGTATTTTTTGTGAAGCTTCATTTCAGAGTGCTGCTATTTCTAGCACAAGCTTCAAACGGCCCATTATTAATAATATTTGAGGATGTGAAGGTCAGTGTAAGGGTCAGGGGAAACGTACTGACTCAAGACACTACCTCACATCTACGCTATGCACATGGAAGCAGACTTTGCTATATTAGTCTGGCCAACTAAAGTGGGGATTGGCCCTTCGATCCCTATGAGAAATCTTGCTTTGCACTACAGCGTAGATAAATACAGTACGCAATATATGGTACAATAAAAGAGTCTGTAAATCGTTATTCTATAATCAGAATCTTCATCTTTCTTTTCTTTCATCTTTTGTCGTCTCACTTTCTGCCGAGTTGTATCCCCGTGTCGTGGTATGTATTTATCTGTCGCCTCTCTCGCGGCCTGAGTGACATGTTTCTCCATTTTACGCCAACTCTTGAAGCTGTCTATCCGCATTTTCCTCGGTCTACTTCCCGCCCTTTTTCCTCATGTTCTCTTTTAGAAGGTTGCATTCTCACAATATGGTCTGGTTGCATTCTCACAATGTGGTCTGGTTGCATTCTCACAATATGGTCTGGTTGCATTCTCACAATATGGTCTGGTTGCATTCTCACAATATGGTCTGGTTGCATTCTCACAATGTGGTCTGGTTGCATTCTCACAATGTGGTCTGGTTGCATTCTCACAATATGGTCTGGTTGCATTCTCACAATGTGGTCTGGTTGCATTCTCACAATATGGTCTGGTTGCATTCTCACAATATGGTCTGGTTGCATTCTCACAATATGGTCTGGTTGCATTCTCACAATATGGTCTGGTTGCATTCTCACAATGTGGTCTGGTTGCATTCTCACAATATGGTCTGGTTGCATTCTCACAATATGGTCTGGTTGCATTCTCACAATGTGGTCTGGTTGCATTCTCACAATATGGTCTGGTTGCATTCTCACAATGTGGTCTGGTTGCATTCTCACAATATGGTCTGGTTGCATTCTCACAATATGGTCTGGTTGCATTCTCACAATGTGGTCTGGTTGCATTCTCACAATATGGTCTGGTTGCATTCTCACAATGTGGTCTGGTTGCATTCTCACAATATGGTCTGGTTGCATTCTCACAATGTGGTCTGGTTGCATTCTCACAATATGGTCTGGTTGCATTCTCACAATATGGTCTGGTTGCATTCTCACAATGTGGTCTGGTTGCATTCTCACAATATGGTCTGGTTGCATTCTCACAATATGGTCTGGTTGCATTCTCACAATGTGGTCTGGTTGCATTCTCACAATATGGTCTGGTTGCATTCTCACAATATGGTCTGGTTGCATTCTCACAATGTGGTCTGGTTGCATTCTCACAATATGGTCTGGTTGCATTCTCACAATATGGTCTGGTTGCATTCTCACAATGTGGTCTGGTTGCATTCTCACAATATGGTCTGGTTGCATTCTCACAATATGGTCTGGTTGCATTCTCACAATATGGTCTGGTTGCATTCTCACAATGTGGTCTGGTTGCATTCTCACAATATCGTCTGGTTGCATTCTCACAATGTGGTCTGGTTGCATTCTCACAAGGTGGCCAAACCCATTCAGTCTCTGTTGCTTTTATGTACTGTAGACAGGGAATTGTTCCAACCTTCTCCCGAATATTCAAATTGTTCTCATCGAGTATTATTAGTTACTACTAGTAGGCACCACATTTCTCAACTTTTCTTTATGGGCTTTATTCAATGTTCCTATCTGGCACTGGTAGCACAGGGTTGGGATGAAAATATTATTTATCACCTGCTTTTCTGCTTGGATGGAAATCTTGGGGTGTCTTAATAGTGGAAACAGCTGGTCGGTAACAGCGTTTGTCATCTGCACTCTCGTCTCTATCTCTCTATCGCGTATGCCGTCCTCAGTAAAAACAGTTCCCAAATACATTCTTTTTGTATCTGCTTTATTTTTGATTCATTCACATGAATATCAAGGGTGGTGTTCTTCCTATCAGAATCAGATCAGAATAATAAGAGAAAGATGTCTGATCATTTGTATATTTCTTGTCCATCTAAATGCGTGTTTAGTCATATACTTACCCATCTCGCCTGCTGACCTCGATTCAAATGTCATCTGCAGAATTGAAGATTGCAATGGATCTCTAACGTTCTCTATCTCTCGCCCTGGTGGTACACACAGACATACTGCTGCTGGTCCATCGTTGCATGTTATCATCGCGCTTGTATCACTGTCCAACTTGTGCTTGGCTCTCTTCAACCGTCCCATCTACTTTGGATTTCACAACAGTGTCATATCTTTAAATGTGACAAAAATATAAATGATTTGTCGGCTCTTTATTTCTTTTAACAGTTTTCTTTAGGGGCACCCAGTGGTCTCGAGGAAAGGTGTTCGCCTCGGGTTCAAACACCGGAGACACTGGGAATTTTTCACGTGGATCATCTGGTAAATATTTCCCCTGATCTCCGAATAGTGAGATCAGACACCCGTGTGCAGTGGCGCGCACGTTAACAATACTTTAGCCGTTGGAAATCAAAAAGAGCAGGCATAACGGCCCCTGCTAGGCAAAATTCAAGTTTAAAATCTACTGAAATTATTTTAGGGATTCTTGCCCTCCAGAGAATATGTCGCAAAAAAAGGGGATTGTGTGGCCATAACAACAGGTCTTGGTTATGTTGTTAGCGTAGCGGCCTAGATGGCCCCTGAATGGATGCGGGTCTACCTTGCTCTAATTTACGCATCCACCTCCATCAGTCTCAAAAATAGGCGATTGTATATTCCCGGGGTTAACAGATGCTGGGATTGACCTGGCAAAAAGTATGAAACAAAGGAGGTCGCACCTCCCCGCGACGTCTAACGACATAAGTAGACTGAAGATAGATAGATAGGTAGATAGGTAGGTAGGTAGGTTGATAGGTTGGTTGGTTGGTAGGTAGGTAGGTAGGTAGGTAGGTAGGAAGATAAGGTAAGCTGAGGTGAGGTAAGGTGAGGTGAGGTGAGGTGATGTGAGGTATGGTACGGTACGGTCGGTAAGGTACGGTAAGTTTAGGTAAGGTTAGGTAAGGTTAGGTTAGGTAAGGTTAGGTAAGGTAAGGTTAGGTAAGATAAGGTAAAGTTTGGTAAGGTTCGCTAAGATTAGGTAAGGTTAGGTTAGGTAAGGTTCTTTTATGTAAGTGTCTCCTTCCTCCTGTATGTTCTAAGGGTTTACTTCCTCGGGATAACGGCCGGTGCTGTGATGGGGAGCGAACCCAGCACATTCGAGTTGTGAGCCGTGTCAATTAACCACTAGTCCGCGGCCTCCCTAAGACAACGTTATAATTGGGTGAATAACATCACCGGATGGACTGGAAAAAGCCACTCAGGTCGCAACGTTGCAGCAACAGATAGAGTAAACTGGAGAACATCGCAGCCGCCCTTCGACTGGGAGATGGCACTTGAATTGAACCGATAAGACGTTGCAGCAAGAGATAGAGTAAACTGGAGAACATCGCAGCTGCCCTTCGACTGGGAGACGGCACTTGAATTGAACCGATAAGACGTTTCAGCAAGAGATAGAGTAAACTGGAGAACATCGCAGCCGCCCTTCGACTGGGAGATGGCACTTGAATTGAACCGATAAGACGTTGCAGCAAGAGATAGAGTAAACTGGAGAACATCGCAGCCGCCCTTCGACTGGGAGATAGCACTTGAATTGAACCGTTAAGACGTTTCAGCAAGAGATAGAGTAAACTGGAGAACATCGCAGCCGCCCTTCGACTGGGAGATGGCACTTGAATTGAACCGATAAGACGTTTCAGCAAGAGATAGAGTAAACTGGAGAACATCGCAGCCGCCCTTCGACTGGGAGATAGCACTTGAATTGAACCGATAAGAAAACCAGCAGCTTTTAGAGACTACAAGCGTCATTTTAAATGAAAACACGAACAATAATAAACGAATATAAATGATAACATAATAATCTGACAAAACAGTTAAACTTGATATAAAAACCAACAGACATATTTCTTTACTTGCGAATTATTTTTATTCAAACGCATAAAAAGTAATGTATCTAAATATGCTATTTATTAACAATAATGTACAAATATATAGATAAAAGTTAATTACAAAGAATTAAATAGGATTTCATAGATAAAAACAAATTGACACATGTAATATATAAAAAATGTAAAGATAAAACACTTCTGCAAAGACATGTACATTACTATCATCGCCACCATCAGTATGTGTCTTGCCGACTGTCACATGCGGTTATGAATCTCCATTCATAACGTTCTGTTTCAGCATTGTATATCAATTATGTCTTTGCCATTCGTCCTTGCCATCGTGTTAGAGTGTTCATAATTTTGTCTCTTCGTCTCCCTTTTCTCAGACAAGTTTCGCCCGTTTTTGCAGTGTATTACAACACTGCTCGTCTCATGCCCTAAAAAGATTACTACTTTGTACTGTTGTGTGTAATAAGTTGTTTTGAGATATGGACCGTCTTCGTAAAATTGTCATTATTCTTCTTGGCCGCCTACAGGAATAATAGTATACTTATATGAAACTCTTTGTCTGTCGTTTCCAGTGATCGTTTTGTATGCTTGGTAATTGTCCATTATTCATTTCCATATTACAAGACTGAATGTACATACCATCTCATAAAATGCGATAAGGCAGCGTCGTTCATTGATTTAGATCAAGAAAAAAGCGCATCTAGGAAACAATATAACAGAAGGGAGATCATGTTATAAATATTAACATTGTTGTCTTAAATTGTTATTAGCGTCTTACAGTAGAGTTTGTACCAAGCTAGCGTATCACAATATTTTTACCGAGCCAACGTCTCACAGTATAAGTTTTATCAAGTTAGCTTACCACAGTAGAGATTTTCCGAGTCAACATCTCACAGTAGAGATTTTACGGAGCCAACGTCTCAGTAGAGATTTTACCGAGCCAACGTCTCACCGTAGAGATTTTACCGAGCCAACGTCTCACAGTAGAGATTTTACCGAGCCAACGTCTCACAGTAGAGATTTTACCGAGCTAACTTCTCACAGTATAATTTTTATCAAATTATCTTACCACAGTATAATTTGTATCAAGTTATCTTACCACAGTATAATTTGTATCAAGTTATCTTACCACAGCTGAGTTTTTATCAAGTTAGCTTACCACAGTTGAGTTTTAATCAAGTTATCTTACCACAGTTGAGTTTTTATCAAGTTAGTTTACCACAGTTGAGTTTTTATCAAGTTATCTTACCACAGTTGAGTTTTTACTGATCTAACGTCTCACAGTAATGATAGCTGGTTCAATCTTTGGTCTCGCATAGCTCCTGTTACATTTACGTAAACTGGTACCTCACTTATTCTTAGGAAACACAAGACGACAAAGGAGGAAACTGGCCATCCTCAGATAATCAAATAAGCTAAGACATATTACAATGACGTCTCTAACAATTTGTTACCGGCGGAAAGGTCTGCTATAGAACCAGATTTCACTTTTAGATTAAACTAATAATATCTTCATGTGGGAAAAAAGAATAGTTCACTAGCATTTCCATGCCGGATGTAAAAACCGACTAAAGAGAGTTGTGCATGGGAGTAAAGTGACCTCATCATGTTTGATAATGAATTGTACTAGACCACTGTTTGGTCATGAAACGGGGATTCCAGTTCCCTTCCTCGCTGCATTTCCTGCCGTAGCAGTAAACCAGGTATTCATTCACAGCTTTGTTGACGTGATTTGCCGTAACGGAAGTTGAATCTTGTACCCTTTCAGTGAAAAGCGAGTGCTCTACCAGTACTTTAATTAGACAAGAAATAGAAAGAAAGAATAACAGATTATATGCATTGCAATTAATCACCAGGGCAGCTTCAAAAATTTCACGGAAAGGCCGGCTCATGTTGGAGTTATGTCATAGAGATTATAGATTTGTAAGTTAGTAGTTTTTATCGAGCTAACGACTCGCAGCAGAGTTATGTCATAGAGATTATAGATTTGTAAGTTAGTAGTTTTTACCGAGCTAACGACTCGCAGCAGAGTTATGCCATAGAGATTATAGATTTGTAAGTTAGTAGTTTTTACCGAGCTAACGACTCGCAGCAGAGTTATGTCATAGAGATTATAGATTTGTAAGTTAGTAGTTTTTACCGAGCTAACGACTCGCAGCAGAGTTATGTCATAGAGATTATAGATTTGTAAGTTAGTAGTTTTTACCGAGCTAACGACTCGCAGCAGAGTTATGTCATAGAGATTATAGATTTGTAAGTTAGTAGTTTTTACCGAGCTAACGACTCGCAGCAGAGTTATGTCATAGAGATTATAGATTTGTAAGTTAGTAGCTTTTACCGAGCTAACGACTCGCAGCAGAGTTATGTCATAGAGATTATAGATTTGTAAGTTAGTAGTTTTTACCGAGCTAACGACTCGCAGCAGAGTTATGTCATAGAGATTATAGATTTGTAAGTTAGTAGTTTTTACCGAGCTAACGACTCGCAGCAGAGTTATGTCATAGAGATTATAGATTTGTAAGTTAGTAATTTTTACCGAGCTAACGACTCGCAGCAGAGTTATATCGTAGAGATTATAGATTTGTAAGCTAGTAGTTTTTACCGAGCTAACGACTCGCAGCAGAGTTATGTCATAGGGATTATAGATTTGTAAGTTAGTAGTTTTTACCGAGCTAACGACTCGCAGCAGAGTTATGTCATAGAGATTATAGATTTGTAAGTTAGTAGTTTTTACCGAGCTAACGACTCGTAGCAGAGTTATGTCATAGAGATTATAGATTTGTAAGTTAGTAGTTTTTACCGAGCTAACGACTCGCAGAAGAGTTATGCCACAGAGATTATAGTTTTATAAGTTAGTAGTGACCTTCGCCAAACGGCATGGATGATGAAACCTTCAGATGTACTCTGGAACAGAAGTTTTCATGTGTCATGCTTGGACCGTTACATCGTCACTATCTGTGTTCTAATATTTGGGCCCCGGTATTTCCACCTAACAATATTACATTTGCTGATTGTACTCCCATTTTGTCACAGTGCCTATCCACATATCTTGTTTTAATTAATTGTATTTGGGGGTTTTGTATCTACACATTCATCGATTGAATCCGAAGACGATAATCTACGTAATACCCGCCCTCTTCTTAAATCTTCATTACCTTGATGGTCAAAGATTTCGGATAAATTGCGGAATGATGTTCGATGACCACACCTAAGACCAGAAGTTACGCTTACAGGCTGCCTAACATATTCTTCTGATTCTTGTTCATCTTGTTGTTTTTTTGTATCTTCAAGTTGTTGTACTGATTCTTGGCTCACAGACGTTGACATCGGCATCCTGTTGTGAATAAATTGGATTTAAGTCATTCAATCCATAATTGTCCTGGGCGATGGACAAGTTACTCTAACTCAGTCAACTTTCCTTGCAAATCATATAATGCTATTATGAAATTTAATATATTATGCGATTTAAATCAGAATATAAATAAAAAACGGCATTTAACATTGGTGCGTGGGGAGAGGTGGGTATTTAAATCGCATTTAAATGTAACCTGTCACAAGCCGA
Organism: Ariolimax columbianus; assembly: GCA_036924085.1. Classification (NCBI taxonomy): domain Eukaryota; kingdom Metazoa; phylum Mollusca; class Gastropoda; order Stylommatophora; family Arionidae; genus Ariolimax; species Ariolimax columbianus. Next base: position 20,365,493 of record JAVGWX010000011.1, read on the forward strand.
GTATGCTGGCTCTGTGGCATGGTAAGGTAGTTTGCAAGCCGTTGTGTCGGTTGTACGTAATGTATCGGTTACAAAAGGAAGGTAAGACCAGAGTGCCTGCATCCCGAGTTACCTCCAGTTGTCTCGACCAATAGTCTTGCCACTGATCCAAGATAACTCGGGATAAGAGTGAGATTGATGACCACCGCATAATCTTCCTCACTATAATCCAAATACAACGCACATCACATTATTAAGATAAGAGTGAGATTGATGACCAGCACATTCTCTCCCTCACTATAATCCAAATACAACGCACATCACATTATTAAGATAAGAGTGAGATTGAAGACCACCGCATAATCTTCCTCACTATAATCCAAATACAACGCACATCACATTATTAAGATAAGAGTGAGATTGAAGACCACCGCATAATCTTCCTCACTATAATCCTCATACAACGCACATCACATTATTAAGATAAGAGTGAGATTGAAGACCACCGCATAATCTTCCTCACTATAATCCTCATACAACGCACATCACATTATTAAGATAAGAGTGAGATTGAAGACCACCGCATAATCTTCCTCACTATAATCCTCATACAACGCACATCACATTATTAAGATAAGAGTGAGATTGAAGACCACCGCATAATCTTCCTCACTATAATCCTCATACAACGCACATCACATTATTAAGATAAGAGTGAGATTGAAGACCACCGCATAATCTTCCTCACTATAATCCTCATACAACGCACATCACATTATTAAGATAAGAGTGAGATTGAAGACCACCGCATAATCTTCCTCACTATAATCCTCATACAACGCACATCACATTATACAGACAATTCCGTCTGATGTTGCGGCCATCATCGAATCGCGATGGGCAATAACTGAACGGTTACAAGAACAAATGCTAAGGTTGTCCTATACGACCACTAGGGATGACATGTTCAGATATTTGCACAGAAATAGGTCTCATTATGGTCTAAGGTGACAACATAAGCGACCGTTTTGTTTTTCCAGAGTATGTCCGGTGTTGATCTGTAGCTTGGTCCCGCGGGATTCAAGCGAACCTTGATCTCAAAGGAGGTGGGACCAGAGTGCCTGCATCCTGAAAAACCTCCAGTCGTCTTGACTTATGTCTTGCCACTGGCCCACGGTAGGTCATGACCAGAGAGTGAGGCTGATGACCAGCGCAGCTACTTCCTCACTATAATTCAAATACAGCACAAGTTACATCATCGAGACAAAGACAGTCTGATAGCGTCGCCATAATTTAATGCGATGGACGACTAACTATAGCTTGGTAGATTAAAGCGCTCTTTGTGGTAAAGTATATTTACATGGGTATAAACGGGATGGGTCAAAGGCAGCATAAAGACAAACTTGATTGTCTAAAGAGCACACGAGAACACGATTCATGGCCCAAGTACTTATTGGAGCCAATGATGGCCCAAGTATTTATTGGAGCCAAGATTGATGGCCCAAATACTTATTGGAGCCAAGATTGATGGCCCAAGTACTTATTGGAGCCAGGATTGATGGCCCAAGTACTTTTTAGAGCCAAGATTGATGGCCCAAGTACTTATTGGAGCCAAGATTGATGGCCCAAGTACTTATTGGAGCCAAGATTGATGGCCCAAGTCCTTATTGGAGCCAAGATTGATGGCCCAAGTACTTATTGGAGCCAAGATTGATGGCCCAAGTACTTATTGGAGCCACGATTGATGGCCCAAGTACTTATTGGAGCCAAGATTGATGGCCCAAGTACTTAGTGGAGCCAAGATTGATGGCCCAAGTACTTATTGGAGCCAAGATTGATGGCCCAAGTACTTATTGGAACCAAGATTGATGGCCTAAGTACTTATTGGAGTCATATCAAATTGTTAAATTGTATTCTTCAGGTAGTGTTAAATGGACTGATATCATGTGGTAGAGTGGTCTGCCGGGGTCTTTGTGTATGACACAAACAAGAATAGCACCACTGCCCCACAGAGAGCATATCGTAAGAGGCGACTAACTGTGTGAGATGGCATAACACCGGTCATGGTTAGATGGTTTGTTAAGAGCAGAATAGATGACGCCTAACAGGCTGCGGGTCTTCTTTGCTCTAGTATTTGAGTATATTAAGATAGAGACTCGCACATCGTTTAACCACCCTCTGTAGCAATTGTCCCAACACAGTGGAGTAATAAGCTGCTCGAGTCTAGCCCGCTAAGCAGAAAATCCTCCTCCTTTCGGCATTCACCTCTGTATATGTACAGGTCAACCAAGACTTAGGTATTAACTATTTGCATTGTTTCTTAACAGCATACCTTCATGACTACCTTTTTTACCAGTCTACCTGTCCATATCTGCTTCCATACATACTTAAAATTATATTATTTATCTATTTATTTACCTATCTGTCCACTTACATACCTGTCTACCGGTCTACCAACTTACTTATCTACCAATCTTTCTATTCACATACTTGTCGACATTGACCTACTATACTGGGATTACAGTGTGCCAGAGTATCGAGTTCACGCACAGGTTTTTTAAAAATCCGAGCCGTTGTTCGTTCATAATACGACCGATCCTCCAGTCGCCTCGGCTGTGAATGGGTACCTGACGTATGAGTTGAGAAAAGTAAAAACAGCAAGGAAGGGAAATAGTCACCCCAGCTCACAATGGCTTTGACTTGGTACATGAAGAGTTACATTGTCCCAGACGGCAGTTGTTGCCATGGGACTGACCTTTACCTTAACCTATTTACCTTTCCACTAACTAAACTACTTACTTACCTGAAAACTAACATATATGCTTACCCTCTTGCTGAACTTCACAACCATATAATTGTTTGTCTACCTATCTACCCACAAACGTATCTTTCTACCATTCAATCTACTTTACTGCCCTCCTAAAAACCTACTAACATTCATGCCTACTTTGCTATCTACATTTCTATCTAAATACCGATATTTTTTCCAGTGAGATGAGAATTAACGTCTAGTCAGGTAAAACTTACTAATCGGGCAATGTTAGTCAGGCTCAGGTGAAACTTACTAATCGGGCAATGTTAGTCAGGCTCAGGTGAAACTTACTAATTGGGGGATGTTAGTCAGGGTCAGGTGAAACTTACTAATTGGGGGATGTTAGTCAGGGTCAGGTGAAACTTACTAATTGGGGGATGTTATTCAGGGGCAGGTGAAACGTACTAATCGGGCAATGTTAGTCAGGCTCAGGTGAAACTTACTAATTGGGGGATGTTAGTCAGGGTCAGGTGAAACGTACTAATCGGGCAATGTTAGTCAGGGTCAGGTGAAACTTACTAATCGAGCAATGTTAGCCAGGGTCAGGTGAAACAAGTTGATCGGACAATGTTATTCAGGGTCAGACGAAATATACTGATCTGACAATGTTAGTCAGGGTCAGGCGAAATATACTAACCAAGACGCCATCTCACTTCCACACAGTTCTTCCTGGAAACTGAATGCTTCATGGCAGTCTGGTTAACGAGATGTGGGATCAGCATGAAACCCGCGATACGTCGATAACGCAAGCGTAGCACAACCAACTGGAGGACCGTGGTCCACCTTCATCAGCACGCTCAGGGTGTGTGGAAAACTTCTGCAACCCGCCATTTTAAGTGCATTCAATAAAGTAATCTTACTCGTTGTGAGCATTCAACAACAACAAAGAAGAAATGCAGAAAAGGATTTAGATTAAATGTGGTTACCTGTTATAAAAAACATGATGTGTGAAGAAATACCAGTATTACAATAATACGCATTACTGCAATGCGGGGATACAGGACAACGAAACACAAGATAAATCTTCTTCTTCTTCTTCGTATGCTGTAGAACGTCAACCTGTATTTGTTCGAAGCAAGCATCTGTCATCCTGAGGCTGTCGACACTGCCATAGAGCTTGTCTAGTGTTGCCACTGGTGATGGCCACATGTGCTTTCTCTGGTCCTCGTATGTCGAGCAGTTTTGCAGCAGATGTTCAGCGGTCATTTTCCCTGTACCACAAGTGCATTCGTCAGTGCCATCTATTTTAAGTTTATTGAATAGATGGTACCTCAATCTGTTGTGGCCTGTACGGAGTCTGAAGACCACGACCTGCTCTCTTCTGTTCAACTGGTAATAGGCATCATTTTTTGTGTGTAGCCAGTATGTTCTGTTTCCCATTTGGCCTTGTATCTGGCCCTAATAAACCTTTTGGACTTTTCGCAGGTCACACTAGAATCTAGTTGTGGTAACCTTGCACCTTCTTTTGCCAGTCTGTCTGCCTCTTCGTTGCCTTGGATGTTACAGTGGGATGGAACCCACTGTACCACTACTACAAGACAAATGAAAGGACGAAAAACGGTACTTACATTTGTTGCAAATCCAACTGGTTGATACTAGAACGTTTATATAGGTTTTCCTTCATGGTCGAGTCCATTTTCTTATTATTGTGTGTGTGGGACAGAGTCATGGACATATTATCACTATCGACATCATTACCAAATAGAATACATACAGAAACGTTATATACTATATACTATATTAGTGGTGAAAGAAATTGTTGTTGTTATTTTTGTTGCTGTTGTTATTGTTGTTGTTAATGCGGTTGTTGCTGTTGTTATTGTTGTTGTAATTGTTTTTGTTATTGAATACCTAAAAGAGTAAGTTTACTCTTTTGTCCGCCCTGAACAGGACGTTAAGTAGCGGCATGCAGTAGTTTTCCTCACATTCCGAGCTCAAGCAATCTGATCAAGGTGGACCGGGATACATCTATATATATTCGTAATGCAACATGGGTTTTTTTTATCATTCTTCCACGAACGGAACGCAATGGCAACCTACCATACTGCCCACTTACTAAGAAACTTGTAACAGCCAAATAGATTGGCGGCTATAGGAAGCGACGTTCTGTGAAAAATATGCGACTTACTTTTTAAAAAAAAATATATATTTATTTAAAAAGAAGTAAAGTAAAGTAACCCATAGCATTTTTATTTGGCTTTTGTCATGTATGTTTCTCTCCTCGGGCCAGGTCTTCTCACGGGAGTCTTGGTGCAGTGGACATGTTTGCAGGATGTGTTCTGGAGTCTGGGGTCCTCTCTGGGGTGTGAGGTGTTAGCGATCTCACATTTCAAAGGCTCGGCTATATGAGGGCGGTAGCCATCTCCTCTCCCTCTCCGCTTTTACTTCCCAGACTGAACCGGTACCCATTTTAAGGCTGGGTCCACCCGGGAGCCATTGCGGTCTGAAAAAAATATTACCGCCTCAACCGGGGAATGAACCCCTCAGATGCGAAGCCAGCGCGCTAATCACTGCGCTACGCGTTTTTTAATTTGCATTCATTTTCGAGTACATTGGTAAGTTGGTCTTCCATTTTCTCCCAGAGCATCTCCCTTTGGCTGGTATGTTTATTGAAATTTCGAATGATCGCTACATGTTTTCACCTCTGAACTGTTCTATATTTATGTGTTACGTTGATAGCGTGTATGCCTTTTGTTTAGTGGGAATCCTTGAACGTACTTCATAATGGGATATAATGGGTCGAAGGCAATGTTTGATACAACTCTTTTTTTCATTAGCTGAAAGACAACTACAATGGAAACGATAATTCGAACAGACTCCAGAGGCGAACTGAAACCCATCTCATGCACAGAACGAGATAGACTCTTAAAGGAGATACAATCTATTATGAGGCTACTATCTCAAAACACACATTTACTCCCACCGTGGAGTCTGGTACTCTGAAGTGTGATTAAAATCGAGAAAGCAGATGAGCTCGAAAAAGCGGGAAGTGACGTCACGCAGACTCGCATTCCACAGAGCTATGAATAAGCAAAGACACTAATCAGACGATCCATGAAGATGGAATGGAGAGAACAGCATAAAAAATACATGCCAGAAAATGTCAGCACAGACAAACTTGGTAGAGACGGGCAGACAGAGATCTTCAAACTCAGAACGGGATACCGCAGGTTCAAGACCAACCGCAACATAATGATTTTTGAGCCACCACCACGTGCGATTGTGGAGAACTCCAGCAAACACCAGAACATATCCTGCATGACTGATCTACTTCTGCATACCAAAGATAGGCAGTCTGGTCTGAGGTAGCGACCATGCTCGAAAAGCCACAGGGTACATATGAAGACCTGAAACGCACAGTCTCCATCGTGAACCTCACCCGGACTAGAAGCATAGCATGTTGATGAAGAAGAAGAAGAAAAACAAGAAGAAGAAGAAGAAGAATAAGACTACAGAAGGAAGGAAGGAAGGAAGGGAGGAAGGGGGGGAAGGGAGGAAGGGAGAAGGAAAGGAGAGGGAAGGGAGAGGGAAGGAAAAGAGGGAAAAAAGGGAAAAGAGGGAAAAAAGGGAAAAGAGGGAAAAAAGGGAAAAGAGGGAAAAAAGGGAAAAGAGGGAAAGGAGGGAAGGGCAAGGGGAAGGGGAAAGAAATAAAAGGAAAAAAAGAAAGGAAAAGAAAGGAACGAGAAAAAGAAAGGAAAGGAAAAAAGAAACAGAAGGGAAAAAAAGAAACAGAAGGGGAAAAGGGAGAGGAGGGGGGAAGGGATGGAGAGAGGAAGGGAGGGAAAGGGGAAGGGAAGAGAAAAGAGGAAGGAGGGAGAAAGCCAGAGACAGAGAGAGAGAGAGAGGAGAAAATGCAACTCTTTGAGGATGTCATGTGGTTCAAAAATGAGTCTTTGAAAACTTACAGTGAATTTCGTAGTTAAAGAGCCAATTTCCTTGAGGGTGAGTTTGAGTTGCATCTGTTCGTACTTGACCCTCTGTGCTTGTTGGCGCTCTCTTCGTGAGATCAGTGATAGCGCCCTGACTTGCTCTATGGCAACACTAAAAAATGAACATTAATCAACTGATTGATGAACTGTAGACGTACTATAGATGCACACAACGTTCATACCAGGGACGTTCAAGTCGAACTGGAACTTTTTTTGTAAGGGGAAAAAAATGAGTTTCAAGTAGTCAAAATGTGCATTTAATTTTCCATATAATCTTCTGCAACGTTTATGCACTTTTCCCATCGTTCAAGTAATGCTTCAGTGTAGAAAGAGTTGTCAGTATGTCTTGACCAATCCCGGACAACCTGTTTCACTTCGTCATCAGTGATGAAATACTGACCTTCCTGAAATTTTGTTAGGGGTCCAAACAGATGAAAATCGCTTGGAGCGAGGTTTGCGGTGCAAGGTGGATGTGGCAATATCTCCAAACCGAGTTGCTGCAGATCGTGCAGTGAGCCGTATTAGGTCGAGCGATAACTTGCAGAAGGAGGACTTCCCTTTGTAATCGACCTTCAGAAAATGAAAATGCTTACGAATAATAGCATTCGCCGTTCCTAAAGAACGACTTGTCTGTTGTGTATTTTCTCGACAGGTTATGCGTCGATTTTCCAGGATACGGCGTTCCACAATCTGGATATTCACATGAATGACTGTAGCAGGATGAGAGTCACCACGGCCGGGGATAATCACTCACGGCCTTCTCTAAAACGCTTGCACCATTCAAATGTTTTACTGCGGCTGAGTGCCTCATCCCCCATATTGTGATTGCAGCTTTCTGTAAATTTCCGCAGGTCTCACGCCTTATTTCACAAAAGAAGCTGGTGTTGTCCGCCATTATTATTTTATCTGTCACGTAACTGACCCATGGCAAGTTAGCCATCTAGCTGTTATAGGTGAAAGTGCCCCTAACTAATGATAGTAGTTGCATCGCGCTAAACCCATTCAGGTAGAACTAAAACATCAAAATCCCGTTTTCTTCTTCTTCTTTGTGTTCGGTTTCGTATGCTCTTTTTAAGCCACCAGATGGGCTGCCTCAATGAAGTGACACGTCAGTCGCAGGTCCTTAATGGTTCCTCACAGTTTGTCATGTGTGTTTCTCCTAGGGCCAGGTCTTCTGACGGGAGTCTTGGTGCAGTGGACATGTTTGCAGGATGTATTCTGGAGTCTGGGGTCCTCTCTGACATGTGCATTATGCAGTCTGTGCTGCTTTGACTTTATGCATGTGTGCATTTAGTCTGCAATGACCTATTCTGAAGCGAAAAATTTTGGTATACTGTTTCCTATTCAGTCTATTGATTGAGTCCTGTGGGTATTTACTGTTTGTTCTCTCTATCCACTGTTGTTTATCATTTTTTTTTGGAAAAAAAGTCCCGTTTTGATTTGAACTCCCCTGGTACATACACATTGTACGTCGTGGCCTGGGTATTTACTAGTTTCGCTTACACACACCACGTTTAAAAAAAAAAAGTAATGGGTGTATTTCGGTAGACCTAACCACTGTTCGAAAATGAAGTATTAAAGATTTCAGTATACGAAGCCACAGATTGAGTGGAGTAGGGTTTCCAGTTGACATCCTTGCAGCTTTATTCTTCCCTAACCGTAATTTAGGTACCAATTTACAGCTTGGGTCGACTGCATCGTGACAGAAGCGTGACAGTTGCGGGAGTTGAACCTTGTACATTTTGAGTGAAAAAGGAGTGCTCTACCATTACATTAAACAGAGTCACCTAATCCCCACGGATAAGTAAAGTAACCCATAGCATTACTGCCGTAGGGGTGTAAGGTGTTAGGCTCGGCTATATAAGGGCGGTAGCCATCTCTTCTCCCTCGCCGCCTTTACTTCCCGGACTGAACCAGTACCCATTTAAGACTGGGTCGACTCGGGAGTCGTTGCAGTCTGAAAAAACATTTCCCCCTCAACTGGGGAATAAACCTAGGACCACTCAGATGCGAAGCCAGAGCGCTAACCACTGCGCTACGCGACTCCTCGTGTACCAGGTTCAAATCTTGTTGCCCTCGATTTCACGTGCTTCTGAACCGAGCGAGTAGATTCAATCCCCAGTTGATACGGTATATTTTTCGATCGTAAACGGTTCTGTGTTCTACTCAGTCTCAAAAGTTGGGTGCCAGAGCAAGTCTGGGAGAAATGAGGCGGCTGACGTGAAACTTACCACATCACGCGCATTAGGTCATAGGTCAAAGTCAAATATTGGGCCTAACCCCATTTTACCCAACATGCTACACTGACATCGAACCCTTTACCTTCTACGTAAGGTAATAACGGTAATTACGTCTCCAATCTGGGAATCTTCAACCCATACTAGGAAGTAAAGAATAGCACCACTGCACCTCAACTTGTCAGCGCTATGCACAGGGATACAACAAATACACGGCAGATCATCTGTTGCAGCTCTGTCCATGCTTCCATTGTTTCCTTAATGTTTGCCTCATTTCTATCTCCTTCATGTATGTTTTGGTCTACATCTACTTGTCATGTCTTCGTGATTCCAAAATATACTAGGCATGTTCAAATGAAACCGGACCAAACTGAAACAAGTTAACATACGAAGGATGCGCACGAAGACGTCACTTCTGGTGTAAACAATACATACCAACCGTCAATATTGCAAAATGTCATTATCCTGCGACTCGGCATACCTTCGAAAACATGGCGGTAGGGATACGGAATCCGTCCAGAGTTGATCAGCGAGCGGTCATTCGGGTTCTAACAGCTGAAGGATGTCGACCAGTTGACATTCATCGCAGAATGCAGGCAGTGTATGGTGACAAAAGTGTGTCGAAAACAACAGTGAAGAACTGGACAGCGATGTTTAAAGAAGGACTTGTGTTAACGAAACAATATGCGCCTGACCTTGTCTCGGAAGATCTTTCGTTAGCTCACGTCTTTCAACATCGTTGTCCAGTTCTTCACTGTTATCATCGACACACTTTTGTCACAATACACTGCCTGCATTCTGCGATGAATGTCAACTGGTCGACATCTTTCAGCTGCTAGGTACCGAATCAATGCTCGCTAATAAGCTCTGGATGGATTCCGTATCACACACGCCATGTTTTCAACGGTCTGATGAGGGAACTATCAGTCGCAGGATAATGAAATTTTGGAAAATTGCTAGTTGGTATATGCAGTTTACACCAGAAATGTTGTCATCATGTTCACTTGCTTCAGTTTGGTCCGGTTTCAGTTGAACACGCCTCGTACATGCAGGTTGTGCAAAATAACTACAGAAAGTTGTGCATGAGACTAGCAAGTCTATCATTTCAACACATTGATACAGAAACCACCACTCCAAGAGCCCACAAATTGCTTTGGTGCAGGCTTCTGGAAGCAGGCCGCCTATAGGGTCGACCGTATACTTGAACTGGAGCATAATAAAGACCTTGCATTTAGGGTCATTACTACCGGCGTGAGACAGGCCATTGTGCTTTCTGTTCTGCTGTTTAATATTTACTTTGACAAAATCGTATCAGAGACCAGTCAAATTGAGACATCTGAAGCAGAACATAACTCAATTCATGAATTACTCTTTGCAGATTATCAGTGCCTGCGGTACGACGATGAAAATAAACTGCAAAATCACAGGTACGCACTTGCGACTACCTGTGCTAAATACAATATGCGAATTAGCGAGAGCAAAACAGAAACTATGATGATCAGTAGTCCACTGAAGATGAGTTCGAGTATTTAGGCAGTATTTTGTCTGAAGAAGGTAGGATTGACAAGGAAATCGAGACTGGGTGTCAGAAAGAACATGTGGTAACATTTCAGCTGTCGACACTGCTTAGACACACGAGCATCAGTTTGGCAACAGCCGATAAACAATATATTTATACTGACTCTGTGCTGCCAGAACCAGACATGTCCTCTGTTTAGGGCGCATGAGAGCAGAATTTCGTCGTCTGAAATGAAATGCGTAAGTAAGGTCATCGGTGTTGCCAGGACAGACAACGTTTACAGTATGGTCGGCACTACGTCCTGTGTCGAATACATTTCCAAGCAGAAAATACGTTACTTTGGTTATCTCATGAGAATGCACCCTCGTCAACTTCAACTGATGGTTTACGTCGCTGGTAGATCTGGCTACAGGGCAAGGGGCCGGCTGCGAGGCATGTGGATAGATGACATTATAGTGATTGTGCAGTGACATGGGCTCATATTGACTGAGGTAACCCACTTGGCGCAGGACAGACTATTTAATCTCCCTACGGCGCTCAACGGCACAAGTGGAAAGAAGACTAACTAGCAAACAGATGATGTGGAACAGCTGGATGAGTAATATGGAGACTGTTCCATCGACTAAGAGGACACGGGTTCAAAATCTCTATTGATGGAAATTAAAATCCTAGTCTGTACACTTCATGATAGCTACATTGGCAAGCGACCTTTATTACGTCGCCTTATAAATCATCCCAGAGAACCAGAACGATGCAATACATAGCGCTTTATTTTTTTGGGGTAAATTTATATATCTTGGTTGTTCGTTCTGAAAAGGACGCTTGCTTGTGTCATAGTTTACAGCGAGGCTGTGATATCTGCACATTTCAATCCGACACTTCCAATCTCAGCACGCCATTTATTGGGACCGGGCTTACCTTCCCTCTTCGATCCCTAATCTCTTGGCCAGGCTGCAAGAGTGCAGTCTGTTTCCAGGACCCCGACTTGGATGTAATATTTAGTCTTGGCCAGCTATATGCCTCTGACCCCGACTCAAGTAGCCATCTATGAGTCGCTGGCTGCTGTCAGCTCATTCACTGGCTGCTGTCAGCTCATTCGCTGGCTGCTGTAAGCTCATTCACTGGCTGCTGTCAGCTAATTCATTGGCTACTGTCAGCTCATTCACTGGCTGCTGTCAGCTCATTCACTGGCTGCTGTCAGCTCATTCACTGGCTGCTGTCAGCTCATTCCCTGGCTGTTGTCAGCTCATTCATTTGCTGCTGTCAGCTCATTCATTGGCTGCTGTAAGCTCATTCACTGGCTACTGTCAGATCATTCACTGACTGCTGTCAGTTTATTCACTGGCTGCCGTCAGCTACTTCACTGGCTGCCGTCAGCTCATTCACGGGCTGCCGTCAGCTCATTCACTGCTCCATCTTTTGCTCCATTTTGTCAACTGAAATAAATAAGAGACGCTTCTTCGCACGATAGAACAACGTATAACCACTCACTGCGCACATGCTACGCATAACTCCGCAGCAACCGACCTGTGCTTCTGGTCCTTCATAACGACATCAATCCATGTTTCCTCTGACTTGTTCGTCTGAAAAAAAAAGTGTTCTTAAAAGACAGCAAACTAATCAATCATCTATCAAAAAATAATTGATCAATCAATCAATCTCTAAATAAAACTGTAAGACGTGTAGTTATTCACTCAGTCTGCCTTCCCTTTTTGTCTGACTGTTTATATGGCAATGTCCTTTTTCATTGATGTGACAATGAAAAAATCTTCAATATGCGGATGATACAGTTTTGATGGCAAAAAGTGAGCAAGAATTACAGGAGCTTGTGACAACAATATACAACATAAGTTAAGAGTCTGGATTAGACATAAAGATAAAGAAAACAAAGACTATGATACTCGAGAAAAGTGACAAGAAACCATTTATGCAGATAAAAAATAAATATCTAGGTCATATAAAAACGGAAGAAGGCAGCAGGGAAAAGACAATAGGTATGCCAAGATGGTATTCGACAACACGTGACAGATACTGACATGCAAACGAATAAATCAGAATTTGAAGATGAGAATTGTCAGATGTTATGTATACTCGTCACTGCTTTATGGTGCAGAAACATAGCCACCGAATAACATATTGGAAAAGAGTATTGAAGCCTTCGAAATGTGGGTTTATAGAATATTGGAAAGAGAAGATAACAATTGTGGAGGTATTTGGAAATTTGGGGGTGAGAAGACAATTAATGACTGAAATCATGGTTAGACAGGTAATATATTTTGGTCATATCAGAAAACATACCTCCTTGTTGAAGACCATATTGGATGGTAGGGTAGAGGGCAGTCCTTCAAGAGGCAGACGACCTTTTAAGTGGGTGGATAACATCAGAAGATGGACTGGAACAATCTTCTCAGATTGCGCCATTACGGCAAGAGATAGAGTACAAAGGAGATCCATTGCAGCCGACCTTCGATGCAGAGATGGCACTTGAACTGAACTGAACTTATGAAAGCTCCGTTTCACCACTCAAAGATGTTAGGTCTTTAGAATTTGTATATGATGATCTATATCTTCATTTGTCTGTCTCAGTCTATGTCTGTCTCAGTCTATGTCTGTCTCAGTCTATGTCTGTCTCAGTCTATGTCTGTCTCAGTCTATGTCTGTCTCAGTCTATGTCTGTCTCAGTCTGTCAATCTCAGTCTATGTCTGTCCCAGTCTATGTCTGTTTCAGTCTATGTCTGTCTCAGTCTATGTCTGTCTCAGTCTATGTCTGTCTCAGTCTATGTCGTCTCAGTCTATGTCTGTCTCAGTCTATGTCTGTTGGTGGGTTGGGTGGAGGGGATGAGAAGGGGGTTGACGACAGACAATTAGCAGTCCGCAGTCACTTAGCATACCCGCAGTCACTTAGCATACCTGCAGTCAGTTAGCATATCCGCAGTCAGTTAGCCTCATGTAGTCAGTTAGCATACCTGCAGTCATTTATGCATACCTGCAGTCACTTAGCATACCCGCAGTCACTTAGCATACCCGCAGTCACTTAGCATACCCGCAGTCACTTAGTATCATGTAGTCAGTTAGCATACCCACAGTCAGTTAGCCTTTCCGCAATCAGTTAGCATACCTGCAGTCAGTTAGCATACACGCAGTCAGTTAGCATACCTGCAGTCAGTTAGCATACCTGCAGTCAGTTAGCATACACGCAGTCAGTAAGCATCATGAAGTCAGTTAGCATACCTACAGTCAGTTAGCATCATGTAGTCAGTTAGGATCATGTAGTCAGCATACCCACAGTCAGTTAGCATCATGCAGTCAGTCAGGATACCCACAGTCAGTTAGCATCATGTAGTTAGCTAGCATACCCACAGTCAGTTAGCATACCTGCAGTCAGTTAGCATACCCGCAGTCAGTTAGTATCATGCAGTCAGTTAGCATACCCACAGTCAGTTAGCATACCCGCAGTCATTCAGCAAAGCTGCAGTCAGTTAGCATACCCACAATCAGTTAGCATACCCGCAGTCAGTTAGCATACCTGCAGTCAGTTAGCATACTCCGCAGTCAATCAGCATAGCTGCAGTCAGTTAACATACCCACAGTTAGTTAGCATACCCGCAGTCAGTTAGCATCATGCAGTCAGTTAGCATAATCGCATTCAGTTAGCATACCCACAGTCAGCATACCCACGGTTAGCATACCTGCAGTCAGTTACCATACCCGCAGTCAGTTACCATACCTGCAGTCAGTTAGCATACCCGCAGTCAGTTACCATACCTGCAGTCAGTTAGCATAACCAAAGTCAGTTACCATACCTGCAGTCACTTAGCATACCTGCAGTCAGTTACCATACCTGCAGTCAGTTACCATACCCGCAGTCAGTTACCATACCCGCAGTCAGTTACCATACCTGCAGTCAGTTAGCATACCCGCAGTCAGTTACCATACCTGCAGTCAGTTAGCATAACCACAGTCAGTTACCATACCTGCAGTCACTTAGCATACCTGCAGTCAGTTACCATACCTGCAGTCAGTTATCATACCCGCAGTCAGTTACCATACCCGCAGTCAGTTACCATACCCGCAGTCAGTCATCAGTCCCCTAGTTATGCTTTAGCGTTTTTTCTGAGAAAAAGAAGCTCAAGACGTTTGGGACGTAGTTTAGAGAGAGGCTGGGATTTTTGCACCTTTCCGCCCGATACTTCCGATTTCAGCGCGGCGTTTTTGAGGACCAGCTTTACTTTCTCTATTCGATCCATAATCTCTTAGCCAGGCTGCATGGTTACAGTCTTTGTCCAGGGCCGCCACTTGGAGGTGGAGTAGTATCTTGGTCAGTTATGGGTCACTGACTCTGGTGCAAACAGCCAGCTAAATGTTGCTGGCTGCTCTTCCACTGTTATATCTTCAGGCCCAATTATTAGCCCGCAGCCAGGCAATCAGCGGTCTGTTTGTCAGTTAGTCCATCTGCATGTCTTATTTATGTATATCTAATGTAATAAATATAATCGATATATCGATCTTCAGTCCACTTGTGTCGTTAGACATCGTGATGAGGTGTGACCTCCTTTGCTTTATATTTTTTGGTAGGCGAAAACCCGCCAGGCCAATACCAGTAAATGTTACCAATCGCTAGGTTCGTAGGCCCTGGAATATACGATCGCATATTTTTCGAACTGGTGGTGGTGGACACGTAAATTAGAGTAAAGTAGACGCACCGCCTGTCAGGCGCCATTTATGCCGCTCCGCTAACCACTTAACCAGGTCCTGATATTATAGCCACACAGTCCCCTTTTTGCGACATATTCTCCGTGGGGCGAGAAACTGTAGAATAATTTGAGTAGATTTTTAACTTGAATTTTGCCCGAGCAGTGACCGTTAAACCT
This sequence comes from Ariolimax columbianus, assembly GCA_036924085.1. NCBI lineage: Eukaryota > Metazoa > Mollusca > Gastropoda > Stylommatophora > Arionidae > Ariolimax > Ariolimax columbianus. The sequence continues at coordinate 20,380,840 of JAVGWX010000011.1, forward strand.
ACTCTTTTCGATTTTGAACTGTTGAGGGATTTTAACGTTCACCCTAATGCCCACGGGTGTCTGATCGCACTACCCAGAGATCAAGAGCATTGTTACCGGATGATCCACGTGAAAAAGTTCCGGTACCCACCGTGATTTGAATCCGCGACCTCCAGCACCCTAGGTAAACAGCTTACCTCGAGACCACTGGGTGCCCATGAATATAATCAATATTTTGGAAAATAGTTTGACTGCCTGTGTGAATAATGTATGCATGGCTGTGTTTGTATGTCCCCTTCAGTAATTTTAAAAAATCGAATTTTGCCTATCACATATCTTTTCTTTAAATCAATCTTCATATATGTTTATAATATTAATTCTGTCCATCGTCTCCAATGAGGACGACCAGCTATATTAGCCGGTAGCTAGGTTCACCCTCAAGCATGTGAGTTTGGTCCTAACTGATCAAGCCAATACGGGCACGAAAAGTTATATTGCATGACTGGCAAACACGATCTGCAACTGGTACTGGTATTCCTTCTGTTACAGACTTCCTGATGGGGCGTCTATCCTGGATTACTTGCACGTGAATACCCTCAACAACAACAACAACATTTGCTGAGGCGTCAGTGGACCCGTTGCGTTGATTAACCACTGTTATGACCACACGATGCAGCATGAAAAGGACACTTAAGCTGGAATTCTCATTAAACTTCCAGTTTTGAGTATCCGTGGATGAAGTCCTCGCGTCATGTGGTTTCATGGTAAAATCGTCCAGAAGGGTGCATGCGAACTCCTTGATGGGAATCGAGCTCTCCGCTACCTTTGGACGGGAGAATCGCGAGGATTAAAGACATCATTCAGCGAGTGAGCAATGCGTTTTAGACATGTTACTAAATGGAAGAGGCTATGAGAACACTAAAGAAAAGGAAATCTCCCGGAAAAGACGGGATAACAAACGAAATGCTGATGGGGCTGGGCCAAACAGCGAAGAGGAAACTACTGTCAGTCCTGAACCAAAGCTGGAAAAGGGGTATTGTACCCCAGGCATGGAAAGATGCAATACTGGTACCAGTACCAAAAACAGGAAAGGATAAAACAGATCCAAATGGATACAGGCCCATCAGCCTACTGAGCTGTGTCGGCAAGCTGATGGAACGGATGATAAACACCAGACTGATGTGGCATCTGGAAGAAAAACGAATACTAATTTCACAGCAAGCCGGCTTTAGACAGCACAGATCCGCTGAGGACCAGGTCATCCTCATAGCCCAGGAGATAGAAGATGCCTACCAGGCACAGAAACACACAGTAGCTGTTTGGGTGGATCTGGAAAAGGCATTTGACAAAGTCTGGAAGGACGGACTTAGAGTCAAGCTAAGAAGAAGTGATGTCTGTGGGAAGATGTACAAGTGGATCAACCACTACCTCAAACAAAGAACGGCCAGAGTCCAAGTACAAGGGCAGATGAGCAAAAAGGTGACACTCGAGCAGGGAGTACCCCAAGGGGGAGTATTGTCACCCACACTCTTCCTGGTATATATAAACGATATTACAGAGAATATACCAAGAAGAGTCCATAGCTCAATGTTTGCGGACGATCTGGCTATGTGGACCTCTGAAAAGAATCTCACCATAGCAAGAAATCGGATGCAGACGGCCCTAACATCGCTGGAAGAGTGGGCGAACTCATGGCTGGTCAAAATAAACAAGGAGAAAACCACGTGCACAATATTCTCGCTTTCATTAAAACCCCAAAGTACCAAATTAAGTCTAAATGGCAAAATCCTGCAGCCAAACGACAACCCAACCTATCTGGGAGTCACATTTGATCGGCGCATGACATGGAAAAGTCAGATTGAGAGAAACCGAATGAAAGCCAGAGAAAGAATGGCAATCATGAGGAAACTTGCTGGCACAAGCTGGGGAGCAGACGAAGGCATACTAAAGAAACTGTACACTGGAAGAGTGAGACCAGTTCTCGAGTATGGCATTGCGGCATGGACAACAGCAGCGAAGGCGAACTTCGATAAAGTTAACAAACTTCAAAACCAAGCCATGAGAATTATAACAGGTGGCATGAAGTCAACGCCAATTGTAGAACTTGAAAAGATTACAAAACTGCAATCCATGACCGATAGAAGAGACTGCAGAGCCCAGCTGCAGTCAGAGAAACGCCGAAGACTGACGGACCACCCAATGTACCAGAGACTAAACAATTTGGGAAATGGGAAACTAAAGCGGAGAAACTTTGCAGAAATAGCCAAAGCAAAGATGCACGAAGATCCCATAAACGCACTAACAACACCAAAACCCATCACTACTGTACGAAAACCTACCTGGAGGCCGGATATATTTCCAGAGGTGGTAGAAAATATACCAGGTATTGCAAACAAAAACTGCCAGACTGAAAAAGAAAGGAAAGGCACTACCCTAAGCTTCATAACGAAAAGCTACCCAAGCATGGACTGGACCCATGCATACACCGACGGTTCTGTAACAAAAACTACACAGAACGGAGGGGCAGGAGCATTCCTGAACCTACCAAATGGCAGAAAAATAACACTGTCATTCGCTACTGGTAAGTACACAAGCAATTTCAGAGCGGAGGCAGAGGCACTGAGGGTGGCAGTGGAAGAAATGGTGACACACAGTGAAAATGAGAGCCATATAGTCCTGCTGACAGATGCTCTCGCCGTAGTCACAGCGCTAAAAAGCCAGAAAAACACTGAGCTTAATGACTTAAGAGCAGCACTCTGCAAACTGTGCCAGCAGTCCGCACCAAAAAGGGTAGTGGTACAGTGGGTCCCGTCACACTGCAACATCCAAGGCAACGAGGAGGCAGACAGACTGGCAAAAGAAGGTGCAAGACTACCACAAACAGATACCAGTATGACGTACGAAGAGTCAAAACGGATTATCAAAGCCAGATACACGACCAAATGGGAAACCGAACATACTGGTTACACCAAAAACGATGCCTATTACCAGTTGAACCGAAGAGAGCAGGTAGTTGTCTTCAGACTTCGCACTGGCCACAACAGACTGAGGTACCACCTATTCAACAAATTGAAGATAGGGTGTACCGACGAATGCCCCTGCGGTACTGGTAAAATGACCACTGAACATCTGCTGCAGAACTGCCCGACATACGAGGATCAGAGAGAGCAGATGTGGCCATCACCAGTGGAACCACAAGACAAGCTCTATGGCAGTGTCGACAGCCTCAGGATGACCGCCGCTTTTTTCGAAAAAATAATGGTTACTGTCTGACTGTGTACGCAGAAGAAGAAGAAGAAGAAGAAGAAGACATGTTACTAACCGGGCAGGTCCCTTTCCCTCCCGGACCATGTGTTAGTCCATTATTCACCTATGTGTTTAAAACCGGTGCTGTTAGCAAACAGTGCGAAGAACGCCAAATTCGGTAAGCACAGCCGTGTACACTGGACCTTGAAAATATGACACCCGGTAACCGAAATACTATCTCAAATAGCCATTGATCATGCCAGGTAAATTACAAGCAAAAACACCACAGAACGAACAAACTAGCTAAATCCAATACCCTTGTTGGCTGCTCCCCAATTTGGGGACTTTAGCCTGTCCTTGAATCTCTTTTCAGAAGTACTGTGATAGCTTTCCTGCACTCATTTTATCGTTCAGAAGTTTCTTTCAAAGCCTTTCGCTTAACATTCAAACAAGATAACCTCAACTGAGCTTCCTCTAAAATTCCACTAATGAGGTCATTAGTTGTGATATAGTTCTGCAAACGAATATGCAGTATGCGCTTCAGACAAATCACATGGAACTGCTTTGTGTCATATCGTAGACAGCTCAGTTTTCGCATGCGTAGAGCAAGGTAGTGAGAATGACGGCACAGCAGACCTTATGCTGATTCCTCGATGTTCTCACACTGTCGACGCGACGCATTCGACCGAAAACTGTGGTCTTTGCTTTCTATACGCCAGCTCATAATCGATAGTCACAGACAACGACAGCGTGCGTCCGAGGTAGATGAATTCTTCCACCACTTATAACTCATGCCCTCTTACTAGCTGTTTTGACAATGTATCTTGGGCTGGCTGGTACAAGATCTCCGATTTGTTTACACTAATGGTCAAGCCTAAGTTGTCAAAAACAGCTGAGTCCCGGTCCATACCATCCTGTATATTCTGTTTTGAGCCACTGTTCATAGCAGTCATTCGCAAATTACCAACACAAAACCTGCAAAAACCCTTACGGTTATTACATATATTTTTAAAAAAACAAGCAGTTATTTTTGTGGGTAGTTTGAAATTGGAAGTACATATGGGTGGATGGATGGATTCTTGGTTGGCTGAATGGACGGATGTAGTGATAAATAGACTGAATAATGAATGGACGAGTGTTGAATGGATATTTGGATAAACAGGTTGGTTCAAAGGTTGTTAGATAAAAGAATGGATGGATAGATAAATCAGTTAATTCAGAGGTCATGAGTTAGAAGAATGCATGGATTGATAAATTAAACGACGTATAGACGACATGACTAATGGATGGATTGATAAATTAAACGACATATAGACGACATAACTAATGGATAGATTGAAGTACGCGGTTAAATTGATTTAAAGATCGATAAATTGATGGATGAATGGATGGATGGATATAAATTGTATGGTTGGGTAGATGTATTAAAGGTGGAATATTGAATAAATAGCCGATGATAATGTTGATTTAATCTGTGGATCTTCGAACCTGAAGTTTTGTTGCTTGAAGATTAGGAGATGAAGCAACGGTCCTCCTATTGATAGCCGGTAATGCCGACTCGCTCAAGGAAGCCCAGAATTTGGGGGAGTGCCATTTGTACGCCGTCTGAGGTTTGTGACGTTCGGTTAACTTCCGTTGCATTTGGAGAGTTTCATTTTCCGTCGGGACACACATTCCAAACATGCTGATAAATGAGAAAAAAAAATTGTAGGATGTACGAATACCGATATCGAAATAGCAATACACTGTTTTAGAGAATTTATACAAATAAAAGAGATTATGACCAACACCAAGCAAAATAAATTTGTAATTCAACAAAAAGTCCATTGAACCCCATTGTAAAGACCAGCATGTCCCAAAAATTCCGCGTTGAAACCAGATGGTTCAGGCCGAACTACGTAGTCATCGCAACCTCGCTTATAGCATCACCGGATAGGTTGTCCATCACAAGTGATGAAGACCACTCTCTTTGTTCAGCCGTGTGGACAGTCGTATCTCTTGCTGTGTCCGCTGAAATGGGTGACTTGCGCGGAGATTTGAATTAAAGGGAGGAAGAAACTGCGCCTTTTGTCAACCTCACTCACGGAGCCTAAGCTACCTTTTGCCAGTGGCAAGACATTCATCGAGACGACTGGAGATAGTATAGGATGCAGATTTTGCCTCAGGGTTACCACCGAAGCCTTTCCGTAAACATGTAACCCGCAGGGTAGAAAGGTGGGAAGGCATCTAACGCAGTTTGTCGTGCCTTTTCGATAACCACAAGAGGTCGTATGGACAACACTCAGCGTGTGAGTGAGTCTGGCATCTCTCCCAGCTGTATTCAGTTCATCATAGTAGCATCTAAAATTCCCACACGCCAAATTCGTGAAGGTGAACCGGCAGAACTAACCCGTGAGATACGACACAGGTATAACTAGTTTAAGCGTTGCGCCATTCAGCCGGCGTCCAGACCAGGATAAACGGATGGAAGAAATCACAAAAAAAGAACGAAATAACAAGTCCAGACGGAAAACAATTCCACGTATCCGTGAACACAAGTGTAAGTCGTCGACTAGTGTGAATTCCAGGCAAATCCGTGGTCTGGCGGCATCCATAATGATCCAAAACAGTAGAGAAATGTAGACTCGCAGCCAGTTACGGCGCCATCTTTGCCAGCCACAACATAATAAAAAGGTCCTTTTCATGACTAATACAGAAGAAACATTGATAACAACAAAAACAACAATGTCTGAACTGCTTATACAACAGAGAGATTGAAATGGTATGGCAAGGTCACTATTATGGAGCCGTTAAAAAGAATTATACAGATATCAGTGGGACATTAGAGCACGCCGCAGTTATAAATCACACACATCATGAAAACCTGCAGATAGCGTTACATGACAGTCTCTGACCTGGAATCCACAGGGCACGAGAGGTAGACGGTTACCATAACATACGTGGAGAAATTGTTCGAGACAGATAAAAAGGAAACTGAGAAAACGTAGATAGAACTGGGTGGGTGGTCTCAGGACAAGAGGAATTTGCGTGTATTTATTGAACGTGTATGCTCCACTGGGAGCTGTACTCTTTTGTTTAAGTAGCTGAGAAGGGGGGGGGGGTTGTGATAATAGATTGGATGTGATAATAATAGTAATAATTGTAGTATTAGTAGTAGTAGTAGTAGTAGCAGCAGCAGTAGTAGTAGTAGTAGTAGTAGTAGTAGTAGTAGCAACAGAAGTAGTAGTAGTAGTAGTAGTAGTAGTAGTAGTAGCAGCAGAAGTAGTAGTAGTAGTAGCAGTAGTAGTAGCAGCAGTAGTAGTAGTAGTAGTAGTAGTAGCAGTAGTAGTAGTAGTAGTAGTAGTAGTAGAAGTAGTAGTAGTAGTAGTAGTAGTAGCAGCAGAAGTAGTAGTAGCAGTAGTAGTAGTATCAGCAGCAGTAGTAGCAGCAGTAGTAGTAGTAGTAGCAGCAGTAGTAGTAGTAGTAGTAGTAGCAGCAGCAGTAATAGTAGTAGTAGTAGTAGTAGTAGCAGCAGAAGTAGTAGTAGCAGTAGTAGTAGTAGTAGTAGTAGCAGTAGTAGTAGTAGTAGTAGTAGTAGTAGCAGCAGAAGTAGTAGTAGTAGTAGTAGCAGTAGCAGTAGTAGTAGTAGTAGTAGTAGTAGTAGTAGTAGCAGCAGAAGTAGTAGTAGTAGTAGTAGTAGTAGTAGCAGCAGCAGCAGAAGTAGTAGTAGTAGTAGTAGCAGCAGCAGTAGCAGTAGTAGTAGTAGCAGCAGCAGTAGTAGTAGCAGCAGCAGTAGTAGTAGTAGTAGTAGCAGCAGCAGTAGTAGTAGTAGTAGCAGCAGCAGTAGTAGTAGTAGCAGCAGCAGTAGTAGTAGTAGTAGCAGCAGCAGTAGTAGTAGCAGCAGCAGTAGTAGTAGTAGTAGCAGCAGCAGTAGTAGTAGTAGTAGTAGTAGTAGCAGCAGCAGTAGTAGTAGTAGCAGCAGCAGTAGTAGTAGTAGTAGCAGCAGCAGTAGTAGTAGTAGCAGCAGCAGTAGTAGTAGTAGTAGTAGCAGCAGTAGTAGTAGTAGCAGCAGCAGTAGTAGTAGCAGCAGCAGTAGTAGTAGTAGTAGTGTTAGTTGCAATAACAAGTGCTGCATAAACAGTAACAGCATACTTGTTAATTCCATTGTTAGTATTATAGCAGCAGTAGTAGTAGCAGCAAAGAGGGGCACGTTAGCTCAGTTCATAGCATGTAATTTGCTATTTTCTGTGGTAGCAGAGTGTATAGGTTCGATTCGCTTCTGGATACTTAGAAAAATCCGGGTCATGATTTTAATCAGTAATCGCTTCTCCAGTCAACCCAACTGTAAATTAGTACCGGACGCATGAGTTAGGGAAAGTAAAAACAGCACAGTAAGGCACTGGCCACCCCACCTTTCATAGAATGGACTTAGTACAATGGAGACTTCAGAAACTCAATTTTCAACCACCAGTTATTCTGCTGAACTTCACCTTGACTTTTTTTTTCTTATCAGTAGTAGCAATAATATTAATATTATTATTAGTTCAGGTCATCCCATAACCGGTGAGATCGTTGGGGCACACCTGAAGACATCCTCACAACACCACACCACCCTTGTCTGTCAGCGGCCGCTGCCTGTGCCTCTTCTGGTCGAAGATTGGTCCATTCTTTTATGTTGTCCTCCCACCTCTTTTTGGGACGGCCTCTTCGTCGTCTGCCTTGCACCTTTCCGTGGAGGGTCGTATTTGCAAGACCATTTGATCTCGATATGTGACCGTACCAAGCGAGTTTCCTTCTTTTGACAGTTGCCAAGAGGTCTTCGAAAGGCCCTATTACTGTTGTAATTCTATCTCGAATTTTCTCATTTGTAACTCGATCTTTGTACGTGACGTTTAAAAGTCTTCGGAAACATCTCATCTCCAAGGCGTGTATCCTTCGCTGAAGGTCAGCTGTAATTGTCCATGACTCACATGCATAGAGGATTATTGACAGGACCAGTGTACGCATTCATCTGATTTTCGTGCATAGTGCTAACCGTTTATCTTGCCAGATTTAGTTAAGCCGTGCAAGCGCCGCTATTGTCTATGCTATTCTGGCCAACACCTCACATTTTGATCCTTCATCACTGACAATCAACCCTAGATATTTAAAACGATCAACCACATCGAGTTCCTGACCATTAGCTTTTATATTATATTATCATCGTCATTATTAAACAAAAAAGCAATTAGTAGTATTGGTTGTTGTGGGAGTAAAGACAGGAAAGATAATGCATTTTGTTAACAATTATTGTTCATACTTTTTTAGATAGTTCAAGTCTCCACGTGTCTTGCCAAATGCAAGACAAGCAACGCGTCTTGTGAAAATATCTCGGGAATTAGCTACGTCATTCTGCCCACCTTTGTCCTCTGAAGATGAACTTTTTGTAGGAAAGTACTGAGGGAGTAGCGAAGAAGTTATATTGTGCTGTCTGTGAACTTGTGTCCATAATGGGGTAGGTCGTGGACATCCTGGTTCTGGGAGATGAGCAGATGCGCAGGTCTTGTTGTGTAGGATCGATTTACTGTCTCTGTAGTGACAATATGCAGACAACTGTATCACTTAAATATGTAATATCATACACACACACACACACGCGTACACACACATATGCGCTCGCGCGAAAGTAGGTCAGTAAGTAGGTCACCAACTGATATCTGGTAGCTGAAAAATGTAGTTGCCAGTTTCTGAAGGTGTCATTAGGTGGTAGCAACATTCAACCATTACTGCAGGTAGCAGACGTTAGATGACGTATGCAAGTGCGCAGTAAAGATACAAAATGGTGTTTGCATTCAGGGCGTGTACAATCGAAGCACAGCGTGCTGCTGTGTGATTTAATTGTTTTAAAGGGAACAATTTCAGAAAATATATTTAAGGAAGTTGTTCCTTTTTGTCAAGAGATAGTGTTCATCACATAAAGCGATGCATAACAGGGTCGATACACTTTCTCAAGGATCCTGAACAATTGCTGACGAAACCCGACCTGGTCGTCCTGTTCCAATTTTAACATGGGGATGTGTGCGGTAGGTGGGGGAGATGATTCGATCTGACAGGCGGGTAACAATAAACAGTGCGGCAACTTCAATATAATGTTCGCATACACCATAATGTAATATCAATTGAATTTTTGGAAAATGTGCTCAAAGAGGGTTCCCAAACAGCTGACGAACTCAAAATGAACAAAGTAGCTCTATCCTTGCACTGATAAAGCGGCGGAATATGTGTATCTAATACCTCTAAATATTTGATAGTATCGCAGTATTGTCTGCGTATCTTAGCCCTGGGATCTTGTATCCGCCGATTGTTTGCGAATGCCCACAATGAGTAGGTTACTCTTTTGTGCTCCCTGAAAAGGACGTCAAGTGGGTGGTTGCAGTAGCTTTTCTCACATCCCGAGCGTGCTGATGAAGGTGTACCAGGTTCCTACAGGCAGTTGTGCTACGCTTGACTTTATCTGCGTGTCACTCATACTACGGGGATCACGATCCCTCACCTCGTTAGCCAGGCTGTCATGAGAACAGCCCATTTCCAAGGAGGGCTACTAGGAAGCCGATGTGATGGTCTGGGCCAGTATGTTTTGCATGACCATGACTAACATGTCTGATCAGTATATTTTGCCTGACCAGATGTTAGTCTGCTTCCCCTTCGTTGATTGTAAAGTGGGGTAACTTTCTAAATTCTAATCCTCTCTAAGGTTCCTCATTATGCTCTCTGTATACATGCTAAATATATATGGAAAAAGAATATATCCCTGTCTTACTCCAATTTATTATTATTTTGTTAAATATAAATACAGAAGAGTTTTAGACGGAAAGAGCTCACTCAAAGGATTAATTGATGGTGTAAGTCAATGTCTTCCTTTTAGCCATGTCTGGCTATAGGTTGATCAGATCTTGGAGCAGTAGCCCCTTTATGTCTGGCTATAGGTTGATAAGATCTTGGAGCAGTAGCCCCTTTATGTCTGGCTATAGGTTGATCAGATCTTGGAGCAGTAGCCCCTTTATGTCTGGCTATAGGTTGATCAGATCTTGGAGCAGTAGCCCCTTTATGTCTGGCTATAGGTTGATCAGATTTTGGAGCAGTAGCCCTTTTATGTCTGGCTATAGGTTGATCAGATTTTAGAGCAGTAGCCCTTTTATGTCTGGCTATAGGTTGATCAGATCTTGGAGCAGTAGCCCCTTCATGTCTGGCTATAGGTTGATCAGATCTTGGAGCAGTAGTCATTTCATGTCTGGCTATAGGTTGATCAGATCTTGGAGCAGTAGCCCCTTCATGTCTGGCTATAGGTTGATAAGATCTTGTAGCAGTAGCCTCTTTACTCCATGTCTGGCTATAGGTTGATAAGATCTTGTAGCAGTAGCCTCTTTACGCCATGTTTGGCTATAGGTTGATAAGATCTTGTAGCAGTAGCCTCTTTACTCCATGTCTAGCTATAGGTTGATAAGATCTTGGAGCAGTAGCCTCTTTACTCCATGTCTGGCTATAGGTTGATAAGATCTTGTAGCAGTAGCCTCTTTACTCCATGTCTGGCTATAGGTTGATAAGCTCTTGTAGCAGTAGCCTCTTTACTCCATGTCTGGCTATAGGTTGATAAGATCTTGTAGCAGTAGCCTCTTTACGCCATGTTTGGCTATAGGTTGATAAGATCTTGTAGCAGTAGCCTCTTTACTCCATGTCTGGCTATAGGTTGATAAGATCTTGTAGCAGTAGCCTCTTTACTCCATGTCTGGCTATAGGTTCATAAGATCTTGTAGCAGTAGCCTCTTTACTCCAGGTCTGGCTATAGGTTGATAAGATCTTGTAGCAGTAGCCTCTTTACGCCATGTTTGGCTATAGGTTGATAAGATCTTGTAGCAGTAGCCTCTTTACTCCATGTCTGGCTATAGGTTGATAAGATCTTGGAGCAGTAGCCTCTTTACTCCATGTCTGGCTATAGGTTGATAAGCTCTTGTAGCAGTAGCCTCTTTACTCCATGTCTGGCTATAGGTTGATAAGATCTTGGAGCAGTAGCTTCTTTACTCCATGTCTGGCTATAGGTTGATGAGACCTTGGAGCAGTAGCCTCTTTACTTCATGTCTGACTATATGTTGATGAGACCTTGGAGCAGTAGCCTCTTTACCCCATGTCTGGCTATATGTTGATGAGACCTTGGAGCAGTAGCTTCTTTACTCCATGTCTGGCTATAGGTTGATGAGATCTTGGAGCAGTAGCCTCTTTACTTCATGTCTGACTATATGTTGATGAGACCTTGGAGCAGTAGCCTCTTTACCCCATGTCTGGCTATATGTTGATGAGACCTTGGAGCAGTAGCCTCTTTACCCCATGTCTGGCTATATGTTGATGAGACCTTGGAGCAGTAGCCTCTTTCCCCCATGTCTGACTATATGTTGATGAGACCTTGGAGCAGTAGCCTTTTTACCCCATGTCTGGCTATATGTTGATGAGACCTTGGAGCAGTAGCCTCTTTACCCCATGTCTGGCTATATGTTGATGAGACCTTGGAGTAGCAACTCTCTACTGACTTGTTAGTTCATCTTTTCCTTGCGATGTTGTCTTTTCACTTCTCTGTGTTGCAAGAGCTTATCTTCGCCCAGCCTGTTTTGGCTCTTCAGGTTGCATCTCCATTTGGATCAGTCTGCAGCTATGTCTTCCACAGATTTTAGATCCATATCTAGAGCCTTCATGTCCAGCTTACATGCGTCTTTGAACCTCTGCAATGGTCGGCCAGCTGTTCCTTCATGTCCAGCTTACACGCGTCTTTGAACCTCTGCAATGGTCGGCAAGCTGTTCCTTCATGTCCAGCTTACACGCGTCTTTGAACCTCTGCAATGGTCGGCCAGCTGTTCCTTCATGTCCAGCTTACACGCGTCTTTGAACCTCTGCAATGGTCGGCAAGCTGTTCCTTCATGTCCAGCTTACACGCGTCTTTGAACCTCTGCAATGGTCGGCAAGGTGTTCCTTCATGTCCAGCTTACACGCGTCTTTGAACCTCTGCAATGGTCGGCAAGGTGTTCCTTCATGTCCAGCTTACACGCGTCTTTGAACCTCTGCAATGGTCGGCAAGGTGTTCCTTCATGTCCAGCTTACACGCGTCTTTGAACCTCTGCAATGGTCGGCAAGGTGTTCCTTCATGTCCAGCTTACATGCGTCTTTGAACCTCTGCAATGGTCGGCAAGGTGTTCCTTCATGTCCAGCTTACATGCGTCTTTGAACCTCTGCAATGGTCGGCAAGGTGTTCCTTCATGTCCAGCTTACACGCGTCTTTGAACCTCTGCAATGGTCGGCCAGCTGTTCCTTCATGTCCAGCTTACATGCGTCTTTGAACCTCTCCAGTGGTCGGCCAGCTGTTCTTTTACCACACCAGCTGTCCATAGAGAATATCTTTGGGGGTGCGACCGTTTTCCATGCCACAAACATGACCAAGCCATTGCAGTCTTCGTTGGTGTGCATACTTAGAGGACCCGGGCGAGAATGCATCTCCGCATTTGTCACACTGTCTCTCCATGAGAAGCCAAGGATGGATCTCGTGTGTCGAAGGTGAAATGTGTTGGGCCTATGTTCTTGCTTGGCATATGTTGTCCATGTTTCGCTACCATATAGAAGCGTAATGACGACGCAGGCATTGTAGACCATGACCTTGGATTAGGCTGTAAGTTTGGGGTTTTCCCAGACACGTGTTGCGAAACGAGAAAATATGATAGCAGCCATGCCAATGCGATTACCTATTTCGGGGTCCAGTGAGAGCGTATCATTGATAAGGGACCCCAGATAAGTGAACTAGTCTACGATAGTGATAGTTGGGGTGGTATCTACGTCTTATCCCATTTGTTTTATTTAGGTTTATCGCGATACCGAAATCTTTGCACGCCTGGGAGAAGCGAGGGTGTACATGAATCAATATAGAGGCCTACGTTGAAAATATCGATGCCCACACAATTGGTGCGAGAGAGAAGATTGTACGTTACTACTACGCCAAAAACACATGAGTAGACAGTTACAGCTAAGACAGCTACTGTAAGATCAGATGAGACAGAAGAGATGAAAATGAACAAGATCAAATATGACATATCAGCTACAAGCTTACGCTGTTGAACACATTCAAAAGTTTGTAAATATCTTCTATTGTTCATAAATTATCTGTCTCGAACTGAGAAAATTGTTTTGAAATGAAATTTATCTCAGATGAACGACTTGATCTAATCAAAATGGATTGTTGTATGTGATTTATTTTATACATTCACTGAATGTGGCATTTTGTAGGGGGAAATCCCGATGAATTGAGTATAAAAAAGTGGTGTGAAATGTATGTTGTTTGTTCTTGTTAGTCTTTCTTTCGTTCTTGTCGCTTGTGTCTTTTTTATGCCTTTCAGCGTCAGGAAATGGAAAGGTGTCTTTACAGGGACTTAGTATGTGCTTCGTACATGAGGAACTTTACTGTTTCTGCTAATTCTGTTATCCATCTTTTGTGTAGTTTGGCCCTTGATGTTGTATCCATTGTATCTTCTTCTTCTTCTTCTTCTTCATCGTACGCAGTCAGACGTCAACCTTTATTTTTTCGAAAAAAGCAGCAGTCATCCTGAGGCTGTCGACACTGCCATAGAGCGTATCTAGTGTTGTCACTGGTGATGGCCACATGTGCTATCTCTGGTCCTCGTATGTCGGGCAATTTTGCAGCAGATGTTCAGTGGTCATTTTCCCTGTACTACAGGTGCATTCAACAGTACCACCTATCTTCAGTTTATTGAATAGATGGTACCTCAGTCTGTTGTGGCCTGTGCTTTCGCCTGCCAGCATTGCTTCTACTGCAGCCCTCAGTGCCTCTGCCTTTGAGAATTTTCCAGTTGCCACTGACAGTGTTATTTTTCTACCATTTGGTAGGTTCAGGAATGCCCCTGCCCCTCCTTTCTGTGTTGTGTTTGTTACAGAACCGTCGGTGTGTGCATGGGTCCATTCCATGCTTGAGTAGTTTTCCGCTATGTACCTCAGGGTTATGTCTCTTCTTTCTTTTTCAGTCTGGCTGTTCTTGTTTCCAATACCTGGTATATTTTCTACCACCTCCGGAATGATATGCTGCTTCCAGGTAGGTTTGCGTACAGTAGGGATGATGGGCTTTGGTATTGTTACGGTGTTCATAGGGCTTCGCTCATCTTTGCTTTGGCTATTTCTGCAAAGTTTCTCTGCTTTAGTTTCCTATTTCCAAATCTATTTAGTCTCTGATGCATTGGATGGTCTGTCAGTCTTCTGAGTTTCTCTGCTTGTTGCTAAGCTCTGCAGTCTCTTCTGTCGGTCATGAATTGCAGATTTGTAATCTTTTCAAGTTCTACAATTGGCGTTCACTTCATGCCTCCTGTTATAACTCTCATGGCTTGGTTTTGAAGTTTGCTAATTTTATCAAAGTTCGCCTTTGCTGCTGTTGTCCATGACGCAATGCCATACTCGAGAACTGGTCTCACTCTTCCCGTGTGCAGTTTCTTTAGTATTCTTTCGTCTGCTCCCCAGCTTGTGCCAGCAAGTTTCCTCATGATTGCCATTCTTTGTCTGGCTCTCATTCGGTTTCTCTCGATCTGACTTTTCCATGTCATGCGCCGATCAAATGTGACTCCCAAGTAGTTTGGGTTGTCGTTTGGCCTCAGGTATTTGCCGTTAAGACTTATTTTGGTGTTCTGTGGTTTATTTGAAAGCGAGAATATCGTACATGTTGATTTTTCCTCGTTTATTTTGACCAGCCATGAGTTCGCCTACTCCTCCAACGATGTTAGGGCCTTTTGCATCCGATTGCTTGCTATGGTGAGATTTTTTTCAGAGGTCCACATAGCCAGATCCTCTGCGAACATAGAGCTGTGGACTCTTATTGGTATATTCTCTATGATGTTGTATATATACTGCAGGAAAAGTGTGGGTGACAGTACCCCCCCCCCCCCATCTCTCCCTGGGGTACTCCTTGCTCCAGTGTCACCTTTTTTGCTCATCTGCCCTTGTACTTGAACTCTGGCTGTTCTGGTTTCGAGGTAGTGGATGATCCATCTGTATATTTTCCCACATACTTCACTTCTTCGTAGCTTGACTTTAAGTCTCTCTTTCCAACCTTGTCAAATGCCTTCTCTAGATCCACCCAAACCGCTACTGTATGCTTTTCTCTTGGTAAGCATCCTCTATTTCCTGTGCTATGAGAGTGATCTGGTCCTCAATGGATCTGTGTTGTCTAAATCCTGCTTGCTGTGGAATTAGTATGTGTTTTTCTTCCAGGTGCCACATCAGTCTGGTGTTTATGATACGCTCCATCAGTCTGCCTACACAGCTCAGTAGACTGATGGGCCTGTATCCATTATATCTGAATAGCATCGCTTTCTGATGGATACTATCTTGTGTTTGTCGCGTCACATGGCCAAACCATTTAGTTTGTCTCTTGATGAGGTCTAGCACTGATGTTGTACATACTTGTTTCCAAATATATTCCTTTCTGATCCTATGCATTATTGTTAATTCAAGGATTCTGCGCAGGCATTTCATCTGTTACAATGTTTCTTTTATCTTTGCTTGTCAATGTCCAATTTTGAAACTGAGAATTTGGGTAGACATATCGTGTTGTATAAAGTTCTTTTTGTATCCACTGTAAAGTATGTACATTGTAATATCGATGACATTTGCCCAATGATTTGACTTGCTTCATTACATCTGTGTTGGATTTCAGTGTCTCCTTTGCCATCTGCTGAGATTATGTTTCCCAGGTACTCTAAATTTGTTACCTGTTTTACTTCTTGATATTGTATATTCTTCTACTTCTTCTTCTTCTTCTTCTTCTTTTTCTTCTTCTTCTTTGTACGCTGTCAGACGTCAACTTGAATTTGTTCGAAGAAAGCAGCAGTCATCCTGAGGCTGTCGACACTGCCATAGAGCTTGTCTAGTGTTGTCACTGGTGATGGCCACATGTGCTATCTCTGGTCCTCGTATATCGGGAAATTTTGCAGCAGATGTTCAGTGGTCATTTTCCCTGTACTACAGGTGCATTCATCAGTACCACCCATCTTCAGTTTATTGAATAGATGGTACCTCAGTCTGTTGTGGCCTGTGCGGAGTTTTAAGACCACGACCTGCTCTCTTCTGTTCAACTGGTAATAGGCATCGTTTTTTGTGTAGCCAGTATGTTCTGTTTCCCATTTGGCCTTGTATCTGGCCCTAATAAACCTTATGGACTCTTCGTATGCCACACTAGAATCTGGTTGTGGTAACCTTGCACCTACTTTTGCCAGTCTGTCTGCCCCCTCTTTGCCTTGAAGGTTACAGTGGGATGGAACCCACTGTACCCCTACTCTTTTTGGTTCGGACTGCTGGCATAGTTGACAGAGTACTGCTCTTAAATCATTAAGTTCTGTATTTTTCTGGCTTGTTAGTGCTGTAACCACGGACAGGGCATCTGTAAATATGACTATCTGGCTTTCATTGCTTTCGCCTGTCAGCATTGCTTCTACTGCAGCCTTCAGTGCCTTTGCCTCCGCTCTGAAATTGCTTGAGAATTTTCCAGTTGCCACTGTTATTTTTCTACTATTTGGTAGGCTCAGGAATACTCCTCCCCCTCCGTTCTGTGTTGTGTTTGTTACAGAACCGTCGGTGTATGAATGGGTGTATCATGATTTTGTATAAATATGTTTTTGGATTTTTTTCTTTTTTGCAATCGTCATAACTTCGATTTTCTCTGTTGATTTTCATACTGTACAGGTCTCATTAAGCTTGTTGATATGTTCCGGCAGTTGTTTGTCTGAGGTTGCTATTATTGCTTGGTCAGCAGCAAAAGGAAGTTCACTGAGGTTGTTTCCCTTACTAATGTTGGCTTATTGTACATATTGCGTCTATATAAATAATATATAAACAATATATAAACAGGAAAGGAGATAGTGCACAACCTTGCCGTACATCGGTCCTAATATAGCTTGGCTGGCTTGGCTTCGTTCGTTCTCAATCTCCCACTACCAAACCCTGAAAGGGCTTAAGCTGCAGAATATAGTCCAGAGAACAGAATGCGTTGTGTCGTAGTTTACTGCTTGACTGCGATATTTATAACTTTCGGTCCAACACATCCGAATTCAGCAACCATTTTTTTTTAGTACCAGGTTAGCATTCCCTATTTGATCCCTTTTCCTTAGCCAGTCTGCCATGCTGCAGCCTGTTATCAAGAATCCCCGCGTGGAGGTGTAGAAGGGTCTTGGCAACTCTGGCTCGCTGGCCCTGACGCTAGCAATCAGCTATGGGTCGCTGACCACTGCACCTCATGCGCTGCTCGGCATATTGATCCCCGTCCAAATATGAAATTGTCCTGAATATAGCCTGCCTTTGTTCTCACTGTACATTGGATATTCACATGTGAGTAAACTCATTTAATAACTAGTTGAACGATTAATCACTGAATGAACATAGGGAACTCATTTAATAACTAGTTAAACGATTAATCACTGAATGAACATAGGGAACTCATTTAATAACTAGTTGAACGATTAATCACTGAATGAACATAGGGAACTCATTTAATAACTAGTTAAACGATTAATCACTGAATGAACATAGGGAACTCATTTAATAACTAGTTGAACGATTAATCACTGAATGAACATAGGGAACTCATTTAATAACTAGTTGAACGATTAATCACTGAATGAACATAGGGAACTCATTTAATAACTAGTTAAACGATTAATCACTGAATGAACATAGGGAACTCATTTAATAACTAGTTAAACGATTAATCACTGAATGAACATAGGGAACTCATTTAATAACTAGTTAAACGATTAATCACTGAATGAACATAGGGAACTCATTTAATAACTAGTTGAACGATTAATCACTGAATGAACATAGGGAACTCATTTAATAACTAGTTAAACGATTAATCACTGAATGAACATAGGGAACTCATTTAATAACTAGTTGAACGATTAATCACTGAATGAACATAGGGAACTCATTTAATAACTAGTTAAACGATTAATCACTGAATGAACATAGGGAACTCATTTAATAACTAGTTAAACGATTAATCACTGAATGAACATAGGGAACTCATTTAATAACTAGTTAAACGATTAATCACTGAATGAACATAGGGAACTCATTTAATAACTAGTTAAACGATTAATCACTGAATGAACATAGGGAACTCATTTAATAACTAGTTAAACGATTAATCACTGAATGAACATAGGGAACTCATTTAATAACTAGTTAAACGATTAATCACTGAATGAACATAGGGAACTCATTTAATAACTAGTTAAACGATTAATCACTGAATGAACATAGGGAACTCATTTAATAACTAGTTGAACGATTAATCACTGAATGAACATAGGGAACTCATTTAATAACTAGTTAAACGATTAATCACTGAATGAACATAGGGAACTCATTTAATAACTAGTTAAACGATTAATCACTGAATGAACATAGGGAACTCATTTAATAACTAGTTAAACGATTAATCACTGAATGAACATAGGGTTCTGATGCTGTCATATCTACCAATGGATCTGGGGTGTGGGGAGGGGGGGGGATAAGGAAGCTTTTATGGGCTTCTATGCTAGAGTGAGATGCAGGGTTGTTGCCAAGTAGAGCGGTGCATACTTGACAACAACGTCCTGTCTCAGAATGGAGATCGTGGCCGGGACTGAGATGGTTATCTCTAGGACCTCTTTAACGAAAGATGTAACCGTTCCCAGATCAATAATATCTTAGAAAGGTGCAGAAGAGTTGCCTGGGGCATGAGTGGATAGTAGACATAGAAGCCTCGAACAGTCGAGAACATGTGTAGAACTGCTGTCCTGGTCATGCTGGGGTTTGCTGGAATGAAAGGGCTGACATCCTGGCCTCCAGGGCACCTGGACTGGGGATATTGCCATTAGTATGGGTTGGCATTTTGAAGTTGATTAAAGACCGCTTTTTGGATGAAAATATTGCGTCGATGCACAAGCAATGCAAGGATTGCAGAGCTTTGAAATTATACACGGGCCAGCAGAAAGGAACGCCGCAGAGGACAGAGGAGTTTTTAACCACGACCTACTTTAGATAGGCTGTGTGATTCACCGAGAAAACCCTTGAAACGTCACAGTTCACCGCCGACTAAAGGACGGGAATCATATTGTGCTAAGATTGATAATCAACCCATGCTTCACATAGAGAAGTAAAACAAATTCACGGAACAAAACACAACAAATTACTGTTGAGAGTGATCCATTCACAGAATCCTGCCCTGAAACCAACTGCATATCCATTTTTATTTCCCGAACACGATATTATAGTTGCACTGATATCTGACACATGCACATTCCGTTATTTAGTCAGCCGTGGAATGTGACGTACCTAATAGATTTCTCCTTGAGTCTAAAAGCCTGTATCTACAGTAGGCTGGTTTAACCAGCAAGCTACATTATCTACACTTTCGGTATTTTATGAAAGGGACTGAGCACCTCTGGGTCTGTCCGAAATCCAATGACGTCGATTTTGAACAGAACAGAACCTCACAACATAATTTCTTAGGTATGTCTGAAAATATAATTATTTAACCAAATTGAGGACCACCAAAGATGTCTAGAGAACAAGGCGCGGCTTGGGTGCGTATGTTTTCTGGTAAACATTCGAAGAAACAGTGTCACGCTGTCGGTTTGTGTAATTATATTGGTAATTGTGTGTCTTTCCTTCTAATTACAAAGTGCATGGAGAAGTCTGAATTGTGTTTACTACATTGTTTATGTTGTTGTTTGGGTACGCAAGTGGGTAATCGGGCAAAGAAGGTAATGAAGATTACGAAGAAACTGAAAACAATTAGGGGCAATAAAATTGAAAGAAGACGAGCACACATCGTAATGATATCAACACTGAAATCCGCTTTAAGTTAAATATTTTCATTGTTAGTTCCCATTGAAATCTTGCATCCTCAGGATGAGGGGGAGTGATTGACAGGGTGATGGGCCGGATGAAGAAGAAGCAGACGAGTTGGAAAATAGGCGGATGGGTTCATGGGGAGAGGAAGAGATGGGCTTGTTGGACGAAGGGTGATGTGAGGCAAGCGATTGGGTAGGGGGAAATACTTTAATAGCTACACTGCTGTTGTTTCTTTCATATTTTGCAGTTTGATTGACTGGCAGATCTTCTTCGCGGATATGCTTCATATTAAATTGTTTTTCGCGTTTTTTAGCTAGTTCTCTAGATTACAAAGTATCCACTGTTTTACTGATTTAACATAATGAGTACTGTTTCCAGATCTTTAATATCTTCTTCTACATCTTCGTTCGTCTTTAGACTTTGACTTCAGTGACTCAAACAAAGGCAGAAGTCTGGACATTTTCTAATACTCAAGTGTTAACAACGGGAACATATTCCAGTAATTTCCGTGCAGAAGCAGAGGCAGAGAAGGCCGCACCTGAGCTTGTAATCCAAGATAAAGATATCCACTAAGAAAACATAGTATTCCTGACTGATACCGCGTCAGTATTAGCAGCGCTAAAACAACACAAAGATGAAGGTTTCGAGCAATGTATGTTCTCCCTTACACAACTCTCATAAGAACACACAAGGTTGGACATACAGTGGATCCCATCCCACTGCAATATTGAAGGTAATGAAGCTGCAGGCAAACTAGCAAAGAGAGGAGGAGCATCCCCACAAATAGACATATAATGAGGCCAAGACCATAATTAAAGCCAACTTCAGGGTAAAATGGGCTGATAAACACCCCGACTTCCGAAAAGAAGACAGCTACTTTAACTTAACTAGAGAAGAGCAAGTCATCATCTTCAGACTCAGAATTGGGCATAACAGACTCAAGTGTCATCTTTATAATAACATGAGGATTGGGACAGATGACAGGTGCCCATGTGGGGAGCATATCATGACACATCCTACAAAGCTGCACGCTCACGCAGGAAAAGAGAGAACAATACTCGCCTCGCGAGACAGATAAGAGACAGAAGCTGTATGTAGACGGAACAGCCCTACAAACAACAGTGTCCTTTATAAGAGAAACCGGAACCTTGATCTGAGGATGAACGAAAAAGAAGAAGAAGTCTTGACACTTTCGTAGTAGGTCTCTTGAATGTAGGCAATGTCTATATTCTCTTTGTAAAGCTTGTGAGTAAGTTGTAGCTTCTTGTTTGGTACACTCTATGCATTCCATTGAAGTATAGTAGGGGTTCATTTCTCTGTACTTTGGTCAGTATGAATGTCCCTAGTTCCCTGTGCCCTGGATCTACTAGTAGCATTTGGTCGACCCATTCGAGACAAGCGGTCCGACACTCTCTCCACCCGACGGGTCTCCTTTGGTCGAGCACCACCTCGTTTATTTATTTTGGTTCGTGTCACCATCATACGCAATGGTCAGTACTTTGTTGTACGCCTAGCAAACAAGCACATCCATCCTCAGCTTGCATTTGTTCAGGACTGCCTCCCTTGGCTGTTCTCAGGTCACCTGCAGAACAACAATTATTTGAGGTCTTAGCTGTCTCTGCAAGGAAATCTGTTTTTCAAGATTATCGGGTTTTTCCTACCAGATTTTGTAAAAGTCCATCCCTTAGGTTGGATATTATCCAGGACTGTTTTGCTCCTCCTGTATATGTCTGAATTTGTTTCTTAATTTGTCCTCCTCGTTTGCACACGTAGTTTAGCCGATCAGTCAAATTCGTTGCCCGTGGGGTGACGCTGCTATTCACAATTAGACGTCTGGAGTCATACGTGAGCTAGGTAGAAAGAAGGGAACGGACCAATTAGGATCCTAGACATTCTATTTCACAAGGAAATGACTGCCTCTAGCCATGAGACACTATCCCTTACACAGTCCTGCCTTACCTTGGAACTTTAATATCACTCCGCAAGACTTACATAATACTCAGTTGATATTGTGTGTGTGTGTGTGTCTCACATGTGTGTGTGTATGTATCTGCGTGTGTGTGTGCGCGCGCGCGCGTGTTGCGTGCGTGCGTGTGTGTGTGTGTGAAAGAAAATGGCTGGTGTACAGTGCCATGACTTGGGCGTCATCTATCCTCAAAGAGTTATATAACTTTTTAGTAGGATTGTACGACAGGTTATCAGGGTGGCAGTGGACATGTACTCAGCTCTTCCCCACACAAAGATTTCAAAACTATTCAAACTATATATTATACTTTTTTCTTCCTTCTCTTGTTCCCTAAAGCAGAATGCGTTAAACTGTGTTTTACGACTTTCTGCCCGTGCATCCGATTACATAACCTATTTGTGTGGCTGTACTATCCTATCTATAGGGGCATTATTGCATATAAAAGTAGCCGATATTGTCATTTGTCATAAAGTTAAATGAACTTCCTTGTACGAGGAGTCAAAGATCTATGATGTCAAGAATCCAGCTCAGTTTATCTGTAGCCTTGTCTTTCTTTAAATGTGTGCCCGATATATATCCAGCTCCCTTTACCCATGACCTACTTTAGAAAGGCCATCTGATTCACCGGGAAAACCCCTTGAAACGTCACATTCCACCGCCGACTAAATAACTGAACTGATATTATGCCAAGGTTTATAATCAATCCATTCTCCACATAGAGAAATAAAACAAATTCACGGTACAAAACACAACATATTACTGTTGAGAGTGATCCTTTCACAGAATCCTGCTCTGAAATCAACTGCTTATCCATCTTTGTTTCCTTAACACGATATTATGGTTGCATTGATAATTGACAAATACAAGATGCGTTATTTGGTCAGCCGTTAAATGTGACGTTTCAAATGTATTTCTTCGTGAGTCAGAAGGACTGTATCTATAATAGGCTATACTTTACCCCAAACAGAGATATCAGCAATAATTACGTTTACCATATCTTTATCTTCTGCAGTGATTGTCAATGGCTCAGCCCCCACCCAACGTCTAATGGGCCTGATGATCGAAGCGACAGCTACAGACAAGAAAGGAGTTATCTACGTTCCAGGAAGCTTTAACGTGAGTTAATATTTTCATGGTCTGTCTCTTGAACCACAGAGCGTTCAAATAGCGTAGTGATAGAGAACTGACATTCCACTTTACAGATGTGGGGTTCAGGTCCCGTTATCTGCACTTTCCAGTTGACTCGGCTGTAAATGGGTATCTAGCTTACTGTTAAACAAGGTAAGGCAGCGAGGAATGGAACTCAACACTCCACCTCAAAAAACATTCTCTGGTGTCCTGTTGTTGTTTGCGAATGTCCACAATGAGTAGGTTAATCTTTTGTGTGCCCTGAAAAGGACATTAAGTGGCGGGTTGTAGTAGCTTTCCTCATATCCCGAGCGTGCTGCTGGAGGTGTACCGGAGTCCTACACTCGGTTGTGTTTTGTTTGGTTGCATCTACGTGTCACTCACTACTACAGAGATCACGTCAATCCTTCACCTTGTTAGCAAGGCTGCCATGAAAACAGCTCGTTTCTAGGGAGGGCTATTAGGAAGCCAAGATGAGGGTCTTGTCCAGTATGTTTTGCCTGACCATGACTAAGTAATATATTTTAACTGACCACACGTTAGTCTTCCTCCTCGTCTGGTGTCATAGAATGAAGGCTCTAACCAGTTCATCCCTGACAGCAGTGCCTGCTATCTTGATCTTGATGACCCGTACTTCGGCGTAGCTGCGGGTCCCAACTTCATCTCCAGCGGAGCCTGTCTTGAGCCACGGAAGTCCAGTGCGTTGTAAGTGCTCCTCTAGAGGCATCTAGGATATTGCAGAGTACAGCAAGAGAGTCTGACCAACGCATTGGAGGTCTTTCCGCGGTCTCTTCTTTCCTTGGGGGTACCACACAGCTGTCGCTGTGCTCCATCGACCACAGTCTCGTCGCAACATGTTACCTGCCCATCTACGTTTTGTCTTGTCTGCATGAATTACCACATCCTTCACCAGGTACAATTGTCTACTGTCAGAATTGTGGAGACCTTGCAATAAGTTGGTTCCGGAGAGTGATTTCAACCAAGCGTCTCTCGAGGGAGGTCTGGGTCATTCTCAATTTGTCTCTTAGTGATTTTGTTAGTGTCCACGTATCGGCACCGTAGCACATCGCAGGGAGTAAAGTGGAATTGAAGAGGGAGGCTGGTAGGTTTTTGATCAAGACAATCGTCTAGGACCGTGGTAATAGACAAGAAGGCTGCTTAACCCGTGCGGCGACGTCTTGTCAGTTCAGGTTCCAGCTTATTCTCCATACTGAGAAGAGAGTAATAGTACATGGGTAATGCTTTAATAATTATTATAATAATAACACGCGTGTGTCACTAGGGACCGCTGCTTCGAATGACTGTGTCTATGACTACGTCCACGATGACCGAATCCCAGACGACCTACATTTTGTGGGGAGCGATGGCGATCTGTTTCAGCAGGATGTTGTGATTGCGTCCACAGACACGACTTCAAGGTGAGAAAATCATCTTCCCGTCCCTCGCTTCCCATTGCCAGCCGGAGCATCTGGGAGTGACACGTCACGTTGCCGAAGAGGAAGAGGCGACGGCGATCTATCTTCGAGGCAGTGTCTGCGATTTGAGTACACCAGTCTACCTCACGGTCGGAAATCAAATTGTGTTAGTTGAACCCGAGTATGCTCTTCTGGTTGCAATGTGACTACCTATATCTCTTAAATTTGAACAAATTCAACAATGAAAACAATAGCATAGAAAACGATGTAAGTTATTAGACAATTTAAAAGCAAAAGAAAATAAAAGACAGCGAATGAAGATACTCTGGAATGAAATTGTCCGCCCAAGAGAGGAAAACGACTTGCATGAAGATATACGCGAGTGTATTGATTATTCTAGCTGGAGATTGAGTCCTGGTATTGCATCGGGTAGTTTGATGTCAGATGGACATTAGCTATCTTATTTTGATACATATCAATCTTGTTGGCCATCATAAGGTGCCGTGCCATGTCTCCCCTGGTTTACCTTTCGGACTTCCATTTGGTTACTGTTTGTAAGTACGAAAAGTGTTCAAATTAAACAGGACCTAACTGCACCAAGTGAACATACGTACGATGCGTGTGATGACGTCACTTCTGGTGGTATTCAGCACATAATACTAACCATCAAGTTTGCAAAATTTAAATATCCTTCAAACTCATAGTTTCCTCGGCAGACCGTTGAAAACATGGTGGGTGTGATGCGGAATCCGTTCAGAGTTGATCAGCGAGCGGTGATTCGGTTTCTAACATCTGAAGGATGTCGACCAGTTGACATTCATCGCAGAATGCAGAATGTATGGTGACAAAAGTGTGTCGAGGACAACAGTGAAGAACTAGACAACGATGTTTAAAGAAGGACGTGAGTTAACAAAAGATCTACCGAGACCAGGCCAGGCGAATATTGTTGCGTCAGAAGATGCCATCGTCAAATTTGATGCAGCAACTCGGGTGGAGCGTCGCCGGAGCTTGCGTTTGCTAGCAGAGAAATTCGTTGTGTCGCTAGGGACAGTTCAAATGGTGGTTAGCAAGAAACTTTACTATCGGAAGGTGTGTTCACAATGTGTACCTCGGTTTCTGACCAACCACCATAAGGAAGAACGCATGGGATGGAGTTTAAACCACTTGCTGCGATACGAAGAGGAGGGTGATTCCTTTTATTTGCGCATAGTGGCTGGTGAACACGCCTCGGTCGATATCCTTCAGATGTTAGAAACCGAATCACCGCTCGCTGATCAACTCTTGACGGATTCCGTATCGCACCTGCCATTTTCCACCGATCTGATGAAGGAATTATGATCTCGGAGGATAGTGACATTTTGCAAACTTGACGGTTGGCATGGGCTGTATACATCAGAAGGGACGTCTTCATCTGCATCGAACATATGTTCACTTGGTGCAGTTTGGTCCGGTTTAATTTGAACACGCCTAGTAGCATGTCTTTACAGAACGACACGTCTTACAACCACAAGCTTACTTAGCTGTTATAAGTGTCTTTGCAGGGGTGTGGACTACGGTAGGTTGCCATTACTTTCAGTATGTGGAGGAGCGATTCCACAAGGGAGAAAAAGACTGGTGTATGCTAAAATTGGACACGCCGGGATTCGAACACGGTGCGTTGGAATTGGTCAACGGACGTTTCATCCATAGCAGCCCTGCCTTCCGATTTGGTTAATAGTATTAAGTTGATGTTAAATGAAACGTTACAGGGAACAGAGATTGTGGTCTTGGTCAGTTTATTGTGCCTAGCCTTTTGCGCGAGGGGAGAAGGCAAAATATACTGACCTGACATGTTACTCAAGGTAGGGAAAATATACTGGCCAAGACCCTCACCTCGGCTTCCTCGTAGCCCTCTCTGGAAATGGGCTGTTTTTAAGGCAACCTGCCTAACGAGGTAAGGGATCGACGTGATCATCGTAGCAGTGAGGGACACGATGATGAAGTCAATCATAACACAACCGCCTGGATGGCTCTGGTCCACCTTCATCACCACGCTCGAAATTTGAAGAAATCATCTGAAACCCGCCACTTTACGTCTTTTTATTAGAGTGCAAAAAAAACGAGTAATCTTACGCATTGTGGAAATTCGCAACATCAACAAACGAAGTTTTGTCTACGTTAATTGAAATCCTCTCACGTTAATTGAAATCCTCTCACGTTAATTGAAATCCTCTCACATTGATTCACATTTCTATTTCGGGTGGTATTGTTATTCTCTGTCATCAATTTGTGTGTCTATTTACTTACGGTTTAGTTGAAATGTTCTTGGATTTGAAGCTAAGATAATGGAACGGTAATGTGATTGTTAATTTCTTCTTTTGTTCTAGTAATGTTATAGACCTTTATAGATCTTTTGAGTGTCTATCATTAACATTTCTTCTTTTGTGTCTGTTCTGGTGTTCCTTTGAGTGTGTTACAGACTACTCGGCGTTATGTAGACGTCGATGTTTCGTTTGGGGGATTACAGTCTAGACTTTATGTAGAAGTCAATGATTCTTTTGGGGGCATTACAGTCTAGACTTTATGTAGAAGTCAATGTTCCTTTTGAAGGCATTACAATCTAGACTTTATGTAGAAGCCGATGTTTCTTTTTGGGGCATTACAGTCTAGACTTTATGTAGAAGTCAATGTTCCTTTTGAAGGCATTACAATCTAGACTTTATGTAGAAGCCGATGTTTCTTTTTGGGGCATTACAGTCTAGACTATATGTAGAAGTCAATGTTCCTTTTGGGGGCATTACAGTCCAGACTTTATGTAGAAAATGATTCTTTTGGGGGGGGCATTACAGTCTAGACTTTATGTAGACGCCGATGTTTCTTTGGGGGGCATTACAGTCTAGACTTTATGTAGAAGTCAATGTTCCTTTTGGGGGCATTACAGTCCAGACTTTATGTAGAAGTCAATGTTCCTTTTGAGGGCATTACAGACCAGACTTTATGTAGAAGTCAATGATTCTTTTGGGGGCATTACAATCAAGACAATGTAGACGCCGATGTTTCTTTGGGTGGCATTACAGTCTAGACTTTATGTAGAAGCCGATGATTCTTTGATAAAATGGTAATATCCGTAGCCATTTAATGAGAGACGGAGCACCTATCAGTCTGCCCGAAGTGCAGTGAGAGTGATTTTTGCGTATTTTTGCCCCTACAAAACGGTAGTTAACTTCATTGAACGGTTTTGCCTGGAGATTAGAAGATCGGAATTAATGCCGCTTGTCGTGCAATTGCCACGAAGTGTGTTTTTTATTGAACACAGAATAACTAAAACCTAGGCCTTACTGAGGCTCCGAACCTGTGCCTCCTTCGTCTTAAGTCCCTTCCTCATATTATCAGTTCAGTTCAAGTGCCATCTCCGTATCGAAGGGCGACTGCAATAAATCTTCAGTGTACTCTCTTTTGCCGTATTGGTGCAATCTGAAAGGCTTTTTCCAGTCCATGTCCTGATGTTGTTCACCCACTTAAAACGTTGTCTGCCTCTTGAACTACTGCCTTTCAGACTGCCCTCCAGTATGGTAATGTCTTGTTATATGACCAAAATAACGTAACTGTCTAACGCTGATTTCGGTCAGTAATTCTTTTTTCATCCCCAACTTCTACAATATCTCCACATTTGTTTTATTTTCTTTCTACGAAATGCGACCCTTCTTCTTCTTCTTCGTACGCAGTCAGACAGTAACCATTATTTTTATCGAAAAAAAGCAGCCGTCATCCTGAGGCTGTCGACACTGCCATAGAGCTTGTCTAGTGTTGCCACTGGTGATGGCCACATCTGCTCTCTCTGATCCTCGTATGTCGGGCAGTTTTGCAGCAAATCCTCAGCGGTCATTTTCCCGGTACCACACGGGCATTCGTCAGTGCCACCTATCTTCAATTTGTTGAATAGGTGGTACCTCAGTCTATTGTGGCCAGTGCGAAGTCTGAAGACCACGACCTGCTCTCTTCTGTTCAACTGGTAATAGGCATCGTTGTTTGTTTAGCCGGTATGTTCGGTTTCCCATTTGGTCATGTATCTAGCTCTAATAAGCCGTTTTGACTCTTCGTATGTCATACTAGTATCTGATTGTGGTAGTTTTGCACCTTCTTTTGTCAGTCTGTCTGCCTCCTCGTTGCCTTGGATGTTGCAGTGGGATGGAACCCACTGCACCGCTACCCTTTTTGGTGCGGACTGCTAGCATAGTTGACAGACTACTGCTCTTAAATCATTAAGTTCAGTATTTTTCTGGCTTTTTAGTGCTGTGACTACGGCCAGAGAATCTGTAAGCAGGACGAAATGCGACCCAATCTGCTATATACCAACATTTCGAAGGCTTCAATACTTTTTTCCAACTTGTTATTCAGTGTCCATGTTTCTGGGCCATAACGTAGTAACAACCACACACACCACCTGCCAATTCTCATTTTCAAAATATGATGTAAATGTTTGGATATCAGTATGTCTCTTATATTTTTTAACTTAATTTAAAAACGGCATTCTTTCCTCAGACAAGCATTGATGGACGAGTCCAAGATCTGAGGGAGGATCAGACGTGTGAGAAATCCGTTATATCACACAGATATTTGGTCAACAAAAATGGCATCAAGTTTAGTTGGACAGCACCTGTCCCGGGTGCGGGCTGTGTGCATTTTAAGTAAGTACTTTCCTGTTCTTGACATGTCCTTCAACCAACAAAGAACTGCTCTGTAATCCTGGAACAGGCTTCGCAGGGGAGGCAACAACTGCTGCCTTGCATGGAGACTGTAGACAACAAAAGGCTGGGGAAGCAGTCCCCAAAAATGCTTTGCTGAAAACGGATGCACTAATATGTCGGGTTCATAGCATATATTTTATTTCTGCAAACCGATTGCTAGCTACTTTAGTAATACGAGGAGGCTTCAAATAAAAAAAGTGGCATATAAATTAGAAAAACTAAATTTGTATTGTAACCTGTTAATATGGTTGCTAAGCATGTCAAGAGTGTCTTGCACGTGAGATCACGGTGTAGACGAACAACATGACGTCATAATTGCAGTTAAAAGTTGGCCAGCACACTATTGACATGCACGAAAGAGAACACGCTTTCTGTTTTTCGTTCTTTGAGCAGCGAATGTGTGAAGCCTATAGAAATTCATAGGCGAATGAAGGACCAGTACGGTGATGCATGCTTTTTACTTCAGTAAGTGTATGAGTGGAGTAGGAAGTTTACAAAACGACTGAGTTCTATATCAGACTGTTAACGGCCGGTTCAGGCACAGACACTTGTGGAGCGAATGACATGGAACATTGTTCTAGACTTTCATTCGCCCATCAATTTCTATAGGTTTCACCCCTTTACTGCTAAACAAAAACGGATAACAGAGAGCTGGTCCTCTTTGGTGTATGTCAGTAGTGGAGTGGCCATCTTTTAACTGCAATTATGACGTCCTGTTGTTCGTCTGCACTGTGATCTCACGTGCAGGACGCTCTTGACATCCTTAGCAACCATATTAACAAGTTATAATACACAGGCAGAGTTTTTTTCATTTCTATCCCACGTTTAAAGTTTTCATTTGAAGCGCCCACGTAGTATACCTTGTAGTTGTGTCCCTTTTATGGAGATACAAACTACACTATTCTCTGATACAAACTACAATATTCTTTGATACAAATTACAGTATTATTTTATACAAACTACAGTATTCTCTGATGCAAACTACAATATTCTCTGATACAAACTACAGTATTCTCTGATACAAACTACAGTATTCTTTGATACAAACTACAGTATTCTCTGATACAAACTACACTATTCTCTGATACAAACTACAGTATTCTCTGATACAAACTACAGTATTCTCTGATACAAACTACAGTATTATCTGATACAAACTACAGTATTCTCTGATACAAACTACATTATTCTCTGATACAAACTACAGTATTCTCTGATACAAACTACACTATTCTCTGATACAAACTACACTATTCTCTGATACAAACTACAGTATTTTCTGATACAAACTGCAGTATTCTCTGATACAAACTACAGTATTCTCTGATACAAAGTACAGTATTCTCTGATACAAACTACAGTATTCTCTGATACAAAGTACAATATTCTCTGATACAAACTACAGTATTCTCTGATACAAACTACACTATTCTCTGATACAAACTACAGTATTCTCTGATACAAACTACACTATTCTCTGATACAAACTACACTATTCTCTGATACAAACTACAGTATTATCTGATACAAACTGCAGTATTCTCTGATTCAAACTACAGTATTCTCTGATACAAACTACAGTATTCTCTGATACAAAGTACAGTATTCTCTGTTAACTTTTGTCAGTAGCAGTTGTTCTTGTTCAACGCTACTCAAGCATTGTTATTCTTCCCACGTGACGATGTTTTAGTTGCATTTCTTATTTTCTGTCACGTACTGAAATGAAGAAGAATGACAAGACATTTGTTTTTAGTGCAGGATCAAAATGTCGATCGCTACAACATTGCACAGGCTGCTGTAATACAGCATGTTTCTAAGAACACATCGAGGACGTGATGTAGGATCCTTTTTTCTTCCTCGGTAAAGTTTCACCTAACATTGACATTATCCCTGACCTCTCATCTATTGTTTAGTATTACAAACAAGGCAGGAACAATTAATGCATTTAAGAATAGATTGGATGCACATAGCTTTTAGAGAAAAGAAATGTAAAAGAAACTGGTTGTTTACAGACTGTGCAGAGTCTTCTAAACCAGTATCTTCTTTCTTCTTCTTCGTACGCAGTCAGACAGTAACCATTATTTTTTCGAAAAAAGCGGCGGTCATCCTGAGGCTGTCGCCACTGCCATAGAGCTTGTCTTGCAGTTCCACTGGTGATGGCCACATCTGCTCTCTCTGATCCTCGTATGTCGGGCAGTTCTGCAGCAGATGTTCAGCGGTCATTTTACCAGTACCGCACGGGCATTCGTCGGTACACCCTATCTTCAATTTGTTGAATAGGTGGTGCCTCAGTCTATTGTGGCCAGTGCGAAGTCTGAAGACAACGACCTGCTCTCTTCTGTTCAACTGGTAATAGGCATCGTTTTTGGTTCTAAACCAGTATAAAAACGTTAAGTTCAGTTCAGCACATTATCATGTCTAACATCTCTTCCTCAAATAAATAATTACAGTATCTGACTTGTCCCAAAAAATAAAGTATACAAGGGGACATTATCAAATTATGTTTAATATTTATAAAAAGCCTCATTATACTTGCATTATCTCCCTTGGTATAGATCAGGAACACTGAGCCGCAATGAAAAATAGAAAGACATTTTTCAATATGTGCAAAGAGTAAGATTGTCTGGTTGTAATCGGCGAGAAAGGTCGAATAGCGGGAGAAAAAAAGATCAAAACATGAAAATTGCTTATGAAGGTTCTGTGACACCTTTTGTGAAGTAGAATAACAATAGAGAAGAGGTTATAAATGCAGGTATTGTAGATGGTGGATTATTAACCATCATCATCTTCCAACACTGGAAAAGATATACCTGAACATAATACAGGTTGAACAACCCAGATTTATCATAACATATTACTGTAACAAGACAAATACACGGACTATATACAACAGACTTTCGAGTAATCGCCAACCTTTGAATAGATAATGATCCTCGACCAATGGAATTCACATACATTAACACAATTAAATTGTAACCAGACAACATTATTCATGCAACCTTCTACGGGACAACATTAGGAAGAAAGGCAAGAAGTAGACCGAGGAAATGGTAGATAGACAGCATAAACGAGATGTGACGTAAAATAGAGAAACATGTCACTTGGACCACAAGAGAGGTGAAAGACAAATACATACCACGACACTGGGCTACAAACCGGTAGAGAGTGAAACGACAAAAGAAGAAGTTAGTCTTCATTGGTTCTACCCGGATGCCTTTTTGCTACTTTTACCATAATTCTGATTTCATAGTAGACATATGTAATCATCTGTCTTATACATGATAACCTTCTTTCGTCTGTCTCTTGGAGCTTATATGTATGTTTTTAGTTTGTTTGATACCTTTCTTCTTCTTTGCGGTCAGGATTTTTGGTCATGTTATGTCTGCAGGCCAGTCATCATAACGAAGTCTGTAGTCTTCACCAGATCGGAGCTTCTGCCCTACAGCTTTTGTCTCAGCTCCGCCCCCTCTTGCCAGGTCTGGTATCTCAAGGTCCCTATAGAGTGGGCAATCCTGTAGAATGTGATCAGGATTTTGGCCCACTGTTCCACATGGGCATTCATCGCTGTGTCAGATCTTTAGTCAGTATAGATGTTCTAGTAGTTTCCGGTATCCAGTTCTCAGGCGAAATAAGGAAGTTTGTTGGTTTCTTTTGAGTTGATGAATTGGGTCTGGTGTACTGCTTATGTTTCTGTCTTCTCTCTATTGATGTATTTACTGATTTCTGATGATGTTCTTGAGTTGATGAATTGGGTCTGGTGTACTGCTTATGTTTCTGTCTTCTCTCTATTGATGTATATACTGATTTCTGATGATGTTCTTGAGTTGATGAATTGGGTCTGGTGTACTGCTTATGTTTCTGTCTTCTCTCTATTGATGTATATACTGATTTCTGATGATGTTCTTGAGTTGATGAATTGGGTCTGGTGTACTGCTTATGTTTCTGTCTTCTCTCTCTATTGATGTATATACTGATTTCTGATGATGTTCTTGACTTCACTGCATGGTGCTCGATAAGTAAATTGTGCTTTTTTTGCGGCCATCATTTGCTAGTGCGTCAGTTATCTTATTTCCTGTGATTCTGCAGTGGAAAGAATGGGATGAAGATGGGGGTGGGGGGGGGGGGAATGGGGAGTAGGGGATAGCCATCGCTATTGCTGAGAATCTCTGAAGTGTTGCTAGTTCTGCTCTGATTTCTGATAACAGAGGTTCGTTGTTTATTTGTTGTTCTTTTTTTTTGTTGTTGTATTACCTCTATTAGAAATCTGCAGACTGTACAGGCAACTTTTTTTTGTTGGTGGCTGCTTTTCTGTCTCAAATATTTTCAGTGCTCGCAGGAGGGCCGCAGATAACTAACTTGTCCTGTCCACTGCACCACGTCATATGGCCGATGTACAGTGGTCCAGCCGTGTCGCTGCCTTCGAGCAGCTCTTTCTCTCTTCGTACATACGTGGGCTAGGTCTGGGCAGGTCATGAGGAGTCCTCGATCCTGGACAGCATCGTTTGGTGAACTCTTGCAATGGGAATGAACAGATGCATGTTGGGAGAGTTCGGTAGGGATGGGTTAGGTTGTTGTTAATAATAAATATACTTAAGGTTATGAAGTAAGAAATGTCGCTGATATAAAGAGATTTTGGAACATTCTACATTTGTCTCCCTTTGCTGTACCTATTGTTTCCCTTTGCAGTGCCACTGTCATCGAACATTCGGATGTCTGGTACAAGGACGAGGGAGGGTTACACAGGATCATCTGTGAGGAATGTGAGTAGACCAATCCCAAGCATTATTTTCTTCATGTTATTTTTGACACGCCTTGTTTCGCTTTCGTCATACCCATCCTCGTCAGCAAAACCCATCCTGGTCAGCCATACCCTCGTCAGCCATAACCTCGTCAGCCATACCCATTCTCGTCAGCCATACCCATCCTGGTAAGCCATACCCTCGTCCACCAAACCCATCCTGGTCAGCCATACCCTCGTCAGCCATAACCTCGTCAGCCATACCCATCCTCGTCAGCAAAATCCATCCTGGTAAGCCATACCCTCGTCAGCCAAACACATCCTGGTCAGCCATACCCTCGTCAGCCATACCCTTGTCAGCCATACCCATCCTGGTCAGCCATACCCTCGTCAGCCATACCCATCCTGGTCAACCTTACCCTGGTCAGCCATACCCTCGTCAGCCATACCATCGTCAGCCATACCCATCCTGGTCAGCCATACCCTCGTCAGCCATACCCTCATCAGCCATACCCATCCTCGTCAGCCATACCCTCGTCAGCCATACCCTCGTCAGGAATGCCCTCGTCAGCCATACCCATCCTCGTCAGCCATACCCTCATCAGCCATACCTATCCTGGTCAGCCAAACCCATCCTGGTCAGCCATATCCTCGTCAGCCATACCTATCCTGGTCAGCCAAACCCATCCTGGTCAGCCATATCCTCGTCAGCCATACCCATCCTCGGCAGCCATCTTCTTTACAATATTTATGTGGACGAACATCATATTTGTGTATGTATGTGTGTATAAATATATATATGTGTGTATGTGTAATATATTATATATATATATATGTGTGTATGTGTAATATATTATATATATATATATGTGTGTATGTGTAATATATTATATATATATATATGTGTGTATGTGTAATATATTATATATATATATATGTGTGTATGTGTAATATATTATATATATATATATGTGTGTTTGTCTTATGTGATGTATATATACTGTATATACAAATATATTTCTGTGTGTAGGTAAATATATATGTGTGTTAATGCTAATTGCAGCTGAAAACGGACACAGTAAAGATCAAACCCTGTTTAGAAACAAAAATAAAACAAAAGATAATGGCCACCGACAAAACACAATGTGAACATAAATTTTCAGTGGGTGGTGAGGAAATAGATCAGGTTACGCATTTTTAATATCTGGGCTCCAGAATTGACAAGAATGGCGACTGCTCGAAAGAAGTCAGAGGAAGAATTGCCATGGCAACGCAGAGGCTGATCAGCTCGAATAAATTATGGCAGAGCACACACAAAACGACAAAAGTGAAAGTCTTGAGATTCCTGTGGCATCTATATGGTTGCTAATCATCTAATCATGGACGATTACTAAAACTTCTAGACAAAGAGTCTAATCCTTAAAGTCAAAACGTTACAGAAAGATCCTCAGAATACCATTGACGGAGAAAAAGACAAATATAGACATTCGAGTTAAACAAAGAGGATAACTGGTTTATCAATGACCGGAAAATGTAAATACTTGTGCCCCATCAAGAGACGCAACGGTCTTGAGAGAACGATTATAGAAAGTATAGTGCCAGGAAAAAGAGACAGGGGTAGATCGAGAAGACGATGGTACCAAGATATCCAGGAACGCCTAGGTATCACTGAGTTAGAGGCAGGCGTTTTGGCAATGGAAAGAGTTTCTTTCAGACAGACTATAATGGGAGCGACGTTCTATGAAGGACATGCTACATGATGATGATGTGTGTGTGTTTCTGTGTGTGTGTGTGTGTTTCTGTGTGTATTTGAGTAACTAAATACATGTATAACTGTGTGTGCGTACGTGTGTGTGCGTGCGTGCGTGCGTGTGTGTGTCTCTCTCTCTTTCTCTCTCTCTCTATATATATATAAATATCTTCAATCTCTCTCTCTCTCTATATATATATATATATATATATATCTTCAATCTCTCTCTTTCTCTCTCTCTCTATATATATATATATATATATCTTCAATCTCTCTCTCTATATATATATATATATGTATCTTCAATCTCTCTCTCTTTCTCTCTCTCTCTCTATATATATATATATCTTCAATCTCTCTCTCTCTTTCTCTCTCTCTATATATATTTATATCTTCAATCTCTCTCTCTCTATATATATATATATATATATGTATCTTCAATCTCTCTCTCTTTCTCTCTCTCTCTCTCTATATATATATAAATATCTTCAATCTCTCTCTCTCTATATATATATATATATATATATATCTTCAGTCTCTCTCTTTCTCTCTCTCTCTCTATATATATATATATATCTTCAATCTCTCTCTCTCTTTCTCTCTCTCTATATATATTTATATCTTCAATCTCTCTCTCTCTATATATATATATATATATATATATATCTTCAATCTCTCTCTCTTTCTCTCTCTCTCTCTCTCTCTATATATATATATATATATCTTCAATCTCTCTCTCTATATATATATATATCTTCAATCTCTCTCTCTCTCTTTCTCTCTCTCTCTCTATATATATATCTTCAATCTCTCTCTCTATATATATATATATATATCTTCAATCTCTCTCTCTCTCTATATATATATATAAATCTATTTATCTTCAGTCCACTTATATCGTTAAACGTCGTGGGGAGGTGCGACCTCCTTCATTTCATATTTTTTGGCAGGTGAAAATCTACTGGTGACTTTCCAGGTCAATCCCAGCATCTGTTAGCCTCTTGAATATACGATCGCCTATTTACAAGATTGGTAGAGATGGGAGCGTAAATATACTGCAAGGTAGACCCCCAGCCGGTCAGGCGCCATCTAAGCCGCTCCGCTTACCACATATCCAAGACCTGTTGTTATGGCCACACAGTCCCATTTTGTTAACATATTCTCTGTTGGACGAGAACCCGTAGAATAATTTGATTAAATTCTACCCAAGCATCGGCCGTTAGGTCTACTCCAACTGTTAAAGTATTTTTAACGTGCGCGCCACTGGACACGGGTGTCTGATTTCACTACTCACAGATCAGAGGAAATAATTACCGGATGATCCACGTGAAAAAATCCCGATGTCTCCACTATGATTTGAACCCGCGACCTCCAACACCCGCGGCGAACACTTTACCTCGAGACCACTATGTCCCCCGTGTATGTATGTATGTATGTATATATCCAAATACAGCGCAAGTTACATCAAGATAAAACTGTCGTATAATGTCACCATCATAGCTTAGAGTGGACAAGACTGTTTAAAAATGTTTTCTTTTAAATAAATATATTAGTTTGTCATTATGGCTACTGCAGTCAATGCATTTACGTATGTTTGTAAACGATTCTGGCATAGCCTTGGCGTCCTTTTCCTCTCCAGGTTTCTTCTGTCGACTTCTCACACTCATCATGCATAGGCCTATCTCCATAGTTGGCTCCCTTACGGGAAGCTTGCATCAGAGCATTTACAGGATAGATTCAATAGTAAATGTTATTTTCTGCCATTGCTAGGCGCGTCTACAACATTCCTTACTTGCGTGTTTATGGTATGCTTGGACGTTTACAGTTGTCTTCTTCTTTTTATTCTTCTTCGTCTTCTTCTTCTTCTTCGTCTGCGTTTGTTTTCAATCTCCCGCTACCAAGCCTGAATAGGGTTTTGTAAGTAGCAGGATGTAGTTCGGATAACGAATTCGTTGTGTCGCTAGTTTACAGCTAGACTGCAATATTTGCACCTTTAAGTCCAACACATCTTCTTCTTTCTGGTCCGGGAACAACTCTGGTTCTCCCACGTTTTGGTGCAGATGTTATTTATCCGTCTTTGGTGGTCGTGGCACACACTTTCACACCTAACATTTCTTCCTTCTCTGACTTGATTGCTCTATCCTGTCACTAACTAACGCACTGATATTCTTGATTATGTCGCTGGCTTTCATTTCCTAGAGCGCAGAGGCGTACCGATGTGGTAATGTGACTCGTCGTGTCTATCTGTGTTTCCATCAGCGGATACACTTAGCTGGGGTTGGCATGGGGGAGATCCCGAGGAGCGCCTCTGTGTTTCTAGCGCGTGTGAGGGTG
Organism: Ariolimax columbianus; assembly: GCA_036924085.1. NCBI lineage: Eukaryota > Metazoa > Mollusca > Gastropoda > Stylommatophora > Arionidae > Ariolimax > Ariolimax columbianus. The sequence continues at coordinate 20,419,013 of JAVGWX010000011.1, forward strand.
TATCTATGACATCCTGATATGAACACCATTCTCTGATTTACCTTTATTGATATTACAACGGCCAAAGTTATTCTGATATTTATATTTTTGATTTGGGACACAATTAGCAAGTGTACATTACAGAGAGATGGACAGGGGTAGAGACTGGAAATAGAGAAGTGGGCAGGGTTAGAGACTGGAAACAGAGAGTTGGACATGGTTAATTTCTTACATTGGTAACAGAGAGTTGGACAGGGTTAACGTCTGACATTGGTAACAGAGAGTTGGACAGGGTCAGCGTCTGACATTGGTAACAGAGAGTTGGACATGCTTAACGTCTGACATTGGTCACAGAGAGTTGGACAGGGTTAACGTTTGACACAAGTACAGGGTTAGCGTCTGACACAAGTAACAGAGAGCTGGACAGGGTTAACGTTTGACACAAATAACAGAGAGTTGGACAGGGTTAACGTCTGACACAAGTAACAGAGAGTTGGACAGGGTTAACGTCTGACATTGGTAACAGAGAGTTGGACATGATTAACGTCTGACACAAGTAACATAGAGTTGGACAGGGTTAACGTCTGACACAAGTAACAGATTTGGACAGGGTTAGCGTCTGAGATTGGTAACAGAGAGTTGGACAGGGTTAGCGTCTGAGATTGGTAAAAGAGAGTTGGACAGGGTTAGCGTCTGAGATTGGTAAAAGAGAGTTGGACAGTGTTAACGTCTGAGATTGGTAAAAGGGAGTTGGACAGGGTTAACGTCTGACACAAGTAACAGAGAGTTGGACAGGGTTAACGTCTGACACAAGTAACAGAGAGTTGGACATTGTTAACGTCTGACACAAGTAACAGAGAGTTGGACAGGGTTAACGTCTGACATTGGTAACAGAGAGTTGGACAGGATTAACGTCTGACACAAGTAACAGAGAGTTGGACAGGGTTAACGTCTGACACAAGTAACAGAGTTGGACAGGGTTAGCGTCTGAGATTGGTAACAGAGAGTTGGACATGGTTAACGTATGACATTGGTAACAGAGAGTTGGGCAGGATTAACGTCTGACACAAGTAACAGAGAGTTGGACAGGGTTAACGTCTGACACAAGTAACAGAGTTGGACAGGGTTAGCGTCTGAGATTGGTAAAAGAGAGTCGGCCCGTATTTTGCACCTGTGCATCTTGTGGATCCGGCTTCTTACTTCCCATATAGGAATACCTTGTTATATCTGAATGAATGCATGCTTAGAATGTGTGCCGTGTCACTAACCCCTACTCAACCGAATCCCTTTGATATCGGCTTGTAAAAAAAGCATGTAATTGGCATGGTGTGGCAACATTGTTTAGGACCTAATTTAATCTGTAGTTCCTTATTCGAAATTTCCTGCGAACTTACAACATTAAATAGATGAAAACATGGAAACAGTCTTACGATTGTACAAGAGTCGCATTACCAGAAGTCCAGAACAGGAATATCAAGAATAACAGACAGCAAGAGTTCAATTCACTAGTGAGAATAAGGGACAAAATAGCAGACACAATATACTACAAAACAACACATTCTTATTCTACATATGTTTTGTTCGTATTTTACCTTCAGGGCCCCTGCAGCTTCGATCTATCTACAGCTTCGATCAATCTCCAGCTTCGATCTATCTGCAGCTTTGATCAATCTCCAGCTTCGATCTATCTACAGCTTCGATCTATCTACAGCTTTGATCAATCTCCAGCTTCGATCTATCTGCAGCTTCGATCTATCTACAGCTTCGATCTATCTGCAGCTTCGATCTCTGCAGCTTCGATCTATCTGCAGCTTCGATCTATCTGCAGCTTCGATCTCTGCAGCTTCGATCTATCTGCAGCTTCGATCTATCTGCAGTTTCGATCTATCTGAAGGTTCAATGTATATGAAGGTTCGATCTATCTGAAGGTTCGATCTATCTGAAGGTTCGATCTATCTGAAGGTTCGATCTATCTGCAACTTTGATCTATCTACAGCTTCGATCTATCTACAGCTTCGATCTATCTGCAGCTTCGATCAATCTCCAGCTTCGATCTATCTGCAGCTTCGATCAATCTCCAGCTTCGATCTATCTGCAGCTTTGATCTATCTGCAGCTTTGATCTATCTGCAGCTTCGATCTATCTACAGCTTCGATCTATCTACAGCTTCGATATATCTACAGCTTCGATCTATTCTCTGCTCACAGAAAGAAGGGGTAATTGTAAGTTGGGATCTCTTATTGTAGAACAGGATCGATGTTAAAGTTTTGATCGTAATATGTAAATGACAGGCATATAGTGCCAGACACACACGTGCAATTTGATGCTGCCTGGGTGGCACGCGCTGAGCAAGCCAATTCGAAAGGTGCAGGTTGAAGTCAGTTGCGAGATATCACACGGGTTTTTCTGTCTTCATCCAAATGCCTCCAACTCATGTTCGTTAAACACTGCTCACCACGGACAGATTTAGAATGGCTCATCGGCGAATTCTATTTCTGGTTTTTGCCATACAGCGTTTGCTAGAACAACAGAGATAGATAGACATTGGAATGTTGCAAACCGGAAGTAGGCAGATGGATTCTGCTCGAAACCTTAATGTTTCATAGTCAGTTGTCTGTGGATCTTGAAATATGTAAAAACATCACAGCACAATTTCTTATTTGCCTTGGACTGACCGTACAAGAGTTAAAACATGCCGTCAAGGCTGACTCCTCATTACTCAGGCCCCCAGAACTCTGACTCAAAATGGTAATCAACTACAGCAGTATGTTCAACAGACCACTGGTATACTGGTCTCCACGCAGACTGTGAGAAACCCCTTGTACGAGGTGCAACTGCCCTTTCGCTAACCGAACGTTGCCTTGCCCATGTGACCACGCCACAAGAAGGCCGGAATGGATTGGTACGAACGTCATCTGAAATTGACCATCCACAGTGGGGGGTGTTTTCTAATGTGTCCCGCTACCATCTGGATTTCTAAGATGGCCGATTACGTGTCTGACGACCGCTAGGTGAGCGTTGTCAGTCTCCTGCAATGGTTGCACAAAAACCGTTATTGAGGTGGGGGTGTAGTGGTTTGGGTAGGCATCTCTATGAATGACAGGACCGACCATCACGTATCACAGACCAGCATGACAGGGATCTTCTTCTTCTTCTTTGCGTTTGGTTTCGTATGTTCGTTTTATGCCACCATGAAGTGACATGTCAGTCGCAGGTCCTCAATGGTTCCCCACAGTTTGTCTTGTATGTTTTTTTCCTCGGGCCAGGTCTTCTCACGGGAGTCTTGGTGCAGTGGACATATTTACAGAATGCATTCAGGAATCTGGGGTCCTCTCTGATATCTGCATTGTTCAGTTTGTGCTGCTTTCATTTTATGCATGTGTGCATTTAGTCTGCAATGACCTGTTCTGATGCGGACAATTATGGTACACTGTTTCCTATTCATGGGTCATGTGGATATTTACTGTTTGTTCTCTCTTTACTGTTGTTTATATTTTTTTTTTATGTGTGCCTTGACTTCTGTTAGTGACACTGGGTGGGTGAATTGTTCTCTTCGTCTTTCCTCCCTGGCTAGCCTGTCCGCCCATTCATTCCCAGGCATGCCGCAGTGAGCTAGAATCCACTGGAGGGTAATTTTATTGTGGTCTGAGAATTTATTTAGCTGCCATATCAGTTCCCTTTCCATACTATTTCGTGGTTTTCTTTGTGTGACCTGCAAAATGTCCATGGAGTCACACAAAAACACTATTCTGTTATCCTTTAACCCCTTTTCATCAAATAGTTTGGCTGCTTCAATTATTGCCTGTAGCTCTGTTCTTAGATGGCAGGGATCAACTACCCCAACAACATTATTGAGCGTACGATTGTGCCATTTGCCCATCGGCACTGACCTGATTCCATCTTGCAGGATGAGAAAGCACATTCTCATCGTGCTGACCATCGTTCAGGGTCACATTCAGAGGCAGTATATCCGGAAATAACTATAGCCAAGTAACTATATCCGACCTATTTTCAATTGAGCATTTGTGGGACCTCCTCAGCAGACGTGTGCGATAACGACTAGCCGCTCCCAGACCCTTCTGAAGTTGGCCTTAGTGCTTCAGCAGGAGATGCAGAGACTTCCTAAAGACAGCATCAGAAGGCTTATTTCCAGTATGAGACGCCGCTGCCCTGTGTATTTAGCGAAAATGGGACATCTACGGGGCACTAAAGACATTGTAAATTTATGCTACAAATGGAGTCCCGACACCTCTTTTGGTTGCTAGTGAGACTGCCGTCACGTGATTTATTGTAAATCATCTTTTCTACTCTAAATGTCGCGGAGGAAGACTAACGTCTGGTCAGGGAAGGAAGACTAACGTCTGGTCAGGGAAGGAAGATTACGTCTGGTCAGGGAAGGAAGACCAACGTCTGGTCAGGGAAGGAAGACTAACGTCTGGTCAGGGGAGGAAGACTAACGTCTGGTCAGGGAAGGAAGACTAACGTCTGGTCAGGGAAGGAAAACTAACGTCTGGTCAGGGAAGGAAGACTAACGTCTGGTCAGGGGAGGAAGACTAACGTATGGTCAGGGGAGGAAGACTAACGTCTGGTCAGGGAAGGAAGACTAACGTCTGGTCAGGGGAGGAAGACTAATGTCTGGTCAGGCACAACATACTGATCAGACATGTTAGTCATGGTCAGGCACAACATACTGATCAGACATGTTAGTCAGGGTTAGGCACAACATACTGATTAGACATGTTAGTCAGGTTCAGGCACAACATACTGATCAGACATGTTAGTCAGGGTCAGGCACAACATACTGATCAGACATATTAGTGAGGGTCAGGCCCAACATACTGATCAGACATGTTAGTCAGGGTCAGGCACAACATACTGATCAGACATGTTAGTCAGGGTCAGGCACAACATACTGATCAGACATGTTAGTCAGGGTCACACAAATATACTGGCCAAGACCCTCACCTCGGCTTCCTCTCTGGAAACGGGCTGTTTTCGTGGCAGCCTGGCTAACGGAGTCAGGGATCAACGTGATCTCCGTAGTAGTGAGCGACACGCAGATGAAGCCAAGCATAACACAACCGCCTGGAGGACCCCGGCCTACCTTACTCAGCACGCTCCGGTTGGGAGAAAAGCTGCTGAAACCTACCCCTTAACTTCCTTTTCAGGACGCACAAAAGAGTAAACCTTCTCATTTTTGACATTCACAACAACAAAAACCCTAAATGTTTCTCTGTGGGATTCCAGTTTACTTTTAATAAATCAGCTGATTTTAATTATATTGTATATTAACTTTATTTTTATTTATTTTTTTGCGATCGGCTTATTACTCTAATCTCCAAGGCGGTGTGCGTTGCACTATGGTTTTTATTTTGCGCCTGTCGGCCCAGTGCATCCGACTTCAGCATGCATTTTATGTAAGGGTCTGCTTCCTCCTGCATTTTCTAAGGGTTTGCTTCCCCGGGGTAACGGCCGGTGCTGTGATGGGGATCGAACCCAACACCTTCCGATTGTGAGCCGTGCCACTTAACCATAAGGGCACGCCGTCCCCTATTAACTTAATGAGTTAAGAGCACTACTCATGCAATTATGCCAGCAGTCCGCACCAAAAAGAGTAGTGGTACAGCGGGTTCCATCCCACTGTAACATTCAAGGCAACGAGGAGGCAGACAGACTGGCAAAAGAAGGTGCAAGGTTACCACAACCAGATTCTAGTGTGATCTACGAAGAGTCCAAAAGGTTTATTAGGGCCAGATACATGGACAAATGGGAAACAGAGCATAATGGCTACACACAAAATGATGCCTATTACCAGTTGAACAGAAGAGAGCAGGTATGGTCTTCAGACTCCGCACAGGCCACAACATACTGAGGTACCATCTATTCAATAAACTGAAGATAGGTACTACTAGCGAATGCACATGTGGTACAGGAAAATTACCTCTGAACATCTGCTGTAGAATTACCCGACATACGAGGACCAGAGAAAGTACATGTGGCCATCACCAGTGGCAACACTAGACAAACTCTATGGCAGTGTCGACAGCCTCATGATGACTGCTGCTTTCTTCGAACAAATTCAAGTTGACGTCTGACAGTGTACGAATGAGAAGAAGAAGAATTATATTGTATGTGGTAATATTTTAAAATCAATATCCCCTACTTTCAGGGAGCAGTAAATCTCCTGCGTAGCTCGTTACTTTAGCACCATCAGAATTGTTTGACCTACTCAGGTTGCAGGGTGGAATATGTGGAAACTTCGAAGGCCCGAATCGTTAACAATGAATGCCTTTTCGTTACAACTTTCACAATCTGCCGGAGAGCAGTGAAATAAAGATCTGCGCAACATAACAAAAGCATTAGGAACAAGAAATATGTCACACTTTTGTGGAGGTAGGGGAGGGGGGGGGGGGGGGGAACAAACGCACGCCCGCGTTTTCTTCAGCACGTTTATTTCGTGAAATGTGGGCGATCTCCTTTTGATCAGTTACCGTTTTGGAATAACCTGCCTTTCCTTCATTGTACATTTCCTGTCTATATATTGCAACAACGCGAAGGGTAAGCAAATTGTATTTCAGCTGCTACCCTCGATATGTGTGTGCTATTATTTCAAACAAATAACTTGAGTACAAAAGTATATAAGCTACGAGTATATATATATATATATATATATATATATATATATATATATACAATTCGTTGATTTTATTTAAATTAGACATTTAACAAATAATTTGAGTACAAAAGTATATGAGCTACGAGTAAATATACAATTCGTTGATTGTATTTAAATTAAGCATTTAGTTTAACTAATCTTTATCTAGAATATATACTTTGCCGATTACTACAGCAGTAATATATTTGCAATACTGGTGTTCGAAAAGGCAGTTGTTCAAAAAGGCAGGTGTGTGACTGCTGCTAGGTAGCTGAAGGCTAGCTGTGGTAGGTTGTATGTACTATTTTACTTCCTGCGGCTAGATAGGTGCAAGAGAATGTATGTGTCATGTGATAGTGATCAAATTGCAAGGTGAAGTTAGTCCCATGCTAAACTGCTGTAAAGGATGAAGTGTTAGAGAATTCATTGTATTAGACCACACTTGTTTATGTGATAAGAAGACCAGTTATCTGCCGTTCTGTCCCTAGAAGTTAGTCACGTACCCATATACAGCTTGGTCGACTTAAGCATGGCGGTAGAGGGAGTTGAGCCCCGTACCTTTGCCATGAAATGGGAGTGCTCTAGAGACACTACGCTGATCAAAGGTATGGGGTAGAAACTTTTTTATTTTTCTATTTTTGTAGTGGAACCCAGACAGTTAACAGACTACTCTGTTCCATTTTCAAATTGCCAAGGATCATTTTATGTGCTCATCGTGTAATCGGGAGTTCAGAGTTTACTATATATCTCCGATAGGACTATAGTAGTAATAATTGTAGTGATACGTCATGTGACATTCTTTCCAGAACGTAGTCTCCTTCACAGAAGCCCTAGACACAACTCGATTTCTGGCAAGATGACCCACTTCACACACGGCCATCTTCAAACTAATGTCCTGGTACCATTTTCTTCTGGGTCAACCTATTTCCCTTTTCCCATGTCCGTGTCGTCCGGTACATGCCTCTCCAAGATTTTGCATCTTTTCATTTGGATGATATTTCAACGCATATATTCAAGGGAACATTTATTGGGAGCGATAAAACATGGAAGACCTAATGTTCGCTGCTTAAATAATATTTAGAAAAAGCTCGAGAGAACCTTGGTAGGGTTAACAGCACTGATGATGGACTGAAGTCGAACAAGAAATGCATTATGTAATGATATATTGTGTAACGACATCCTTGAACGTTATGGGAAAGAAGAAAAGCAAAATTGTAATTTATGCATAAAGTATGGTATAAAGCGCTATGGGCAACCATGAGGATGTATACAATTAACGGATATATAAAGGTCCTTGAACACCTGTATCACAAGGCGTTTGGAGCAGTTCTTGTAAATGGGAGGCGCGAGGACTGGTTTCGCACATCAGCTTAGTGTGAGACAGGGTGGTACACACATGGATTACCAACCTTCGTTTTGCAGATGACATCGACGGGTTGGTGGGGTCAGAAACAGAACTCCAGGAATGAGTCAGCAGGCTCGATGAAACAGCTCTTGACTATGGTATGGAGATAAACGCTGGAAAGATCAAATTAATGACCAACAATGCCGAGGGCTTCAACAGCAGGATAAAAGCTAATGGCCAGGAACTTGAAGTGGTTGACCGTCTTAAATATATTGTTTCGGTTGTCAATGTTGATGGATCAAAATGTGAGGTGTTGGCCAGAATAGCACAGACAATAGCGGCGCTTGAACGGCTTAATAAAATCTGACACAATAAACGGAAATCACTATGCACTAAAAAAAGATTAATGCGTACATTGGTCCTGTCAATATTCCTCTATGCTTGTGAGACATGGACAGTTACAGCTGACCTTCAGCTTAAGATATAAGCCTTGGAGATGAGATGTTTCCGAAGACTTTTAAACGTTACGTACAAAGATCGAGTTACAAATGAGGAAATACGAGATAGAATTACAAGAGCAATATGGCTTTTTGAAGACTTCTTGGCAACTGTCAAAAGAAGGAAACTCGCTTGGTACGGTCACATATCGAGATCAAATGGTCTTGGTACGGTCACATATCGAGATCAAATGGTCTTGCAAATACGATCCTCCACGGAAAGGTGCAAGGCAGACGACGAAAAGGCCGTCCTAAAAAGAGGTGAGAGGACAACATAAAAGAATGGACCAATCTCCGACTAGAAGAGGCGCAGGCGCAGGTATGGTGCCAGGTAAAATAGGAAGTGGTAGACCAAGAATACGATGGCACCAGTATATCCAGGAATGCCTGGGTATGACTGAAGCGGAGGCTGGAGTTTTGGCAAGAGAACGAGTTTCTTTTAGACAGACTGTGATGGGAGCGACGTTCTATAAAGGACATGCTACATGATAATAATGTCGACATCTTCGCTTGCGATGAGCAACTAAAATACATCATCGTACCAAGCTTAACTCGGCATATTTTTTGTAGTCTTCTGGCAAACATGACATTGGTCAAGTTTAACCTCTGATTTAGTACCAATGGAGTAACAGGGTCGGAAGTTTTGGACCAACTGTTGTCAAACGAACTTCAAAGGGACAATGCGTTCTGCTCTTTGAATACTATTATCTCGTACATAGAGTGGCGTCGCTTGTCACTACGCTTCAAGGACACTTGTCCCAGGGTGGGGTTTGTCTGTGACCATGTCATCTTGCTATCTACGGGTCGTCTGTTTGATGAAGAGGGGCACGCGGGGGTGGTGTTATCTTTAGTCGACGAAGGAGACGCCTTTGGCGCAGACCTATACAAAAAGGGGTGGTGGAGGAGGGGGAAAAGAAGGGTGGTGGGATAGCGTGCTGATCTTTCAAGAGCCCAGTTTTATAGAGA